>CM016932.1:1200000-1744552 GCA_006352305.1 Cryptococcus floricola | reverse complement strand
TAACCCCGCTAACCCGCTAACCCCGCTAACCCCGCTAACCCCGCTAACCCCGCTAACCCCGCTAACCCCGCTAACCCCCAAAGGAGAAATTGAGAAAAGAGTTCGGCAAGCTTGACAACCTCGTCGACCTCCCCCACCAACACGCCCTCCTCCTCCTTCAACTATGCCTACAGCAGAACATCCGCCACCTCCAGCGCAGCTTGAAGACGGACGATTTTGGCGAAGAGTGGAAGAAGATGGACGAGCGGCTATGGGAGGAAGTGCAGAGGCTGCAGATGAGGCAGAGAGGGAACTCGCAGGTGGAAGAGGCGAAGGGGAGGTTTTTGTCGAGCCTACCGGATAGGTTTGGAGGACTCGGACTCTTATCATTCACGAAAATCGCACCTCTGGCTTACAAGTCAGCACAGGGAGTCCGCCGATTCTTTCTTGCCAACATCGACCTTATCCACCTTCTCGACCACCTCCCAACCCAACCCCCAACGTGTTCGCTGCGCCAAGCTCTGGTCGGACCAGCTGTCCTCCTTCATGGAGACGGCTTCCCAGCCCGAGCGAAAGCACCTCGCAGAGAACGCCTCGAAGATCGGGCGCTCCTGGCTTCGACAGATCCCTACATCGAACCTCTTCGCCTATCGAACCACGAGGTTGCCGCCGGTCTACACTACCGCCTTCTTACCCCCGCCTCCTCCCCCACCTGCGCCGCCTGTGCCGAAGACTCGGGCCTCGCCACGACGAGGTCTGCCGCCAGCGCCAGACG
Organism: Cryptococcus floricola; assembly: GCA_006352305.1. Lineage (NCBI taxonomy): Eukaryota > Fungi > Basidiomycota > Tremellomycetes > Tremellales > Cryptococcaceae > Cryptococcus > Cryptococcus floricola. The sequence continues at coordinate 1,743,798 of CM016932.1, read as the reverse complement.
TGGTCCACCCGCCGTCACGACTCTATCAACAGAGTTCTCCAAAGCTACCTCTCTCGTGTCGCCGGCGCCGTCGTCTCGCTCGAACCCTCGACACAAGAAGGGCGAAGGAGGAATGACTTGCGAGTCCGAGGAGGGGAGGGCAGTTGAGGAACGTTGACTACGACTTGAAGGTCTACGGGCTCGAGGACAAGCACGTGTACGTGGTCCAAGGAGGGAAGCCGAGGGAGATGGAGTGGATCGACTGGGTTAGGGGAAGGATGGTGGCGTGGCTGTCAAAGCGGGACGCAGAGGTTGTGGAGAAGGCGCCGAGAATCTACGGGGGGGCGTTCCGCCCCCTTGTTCTTTCTGCGGGTGGCCTAATGAGCGAGGAAACGGCGGTCGAATGGAGGAGTTGGAGGAAGGGAATGGAGAAGGAGGTTTGGCACGGATTGCAGAGTAGGGTGGGGATGGAATTAGTGAAGGCGAGGGCGAGGACGCTGTGGATGTAGGGAGTAGCTAGAGGCGAGAGGGTTTTTTATTGACTTGGCGAGTCGGGCCGTTAAGTCTTTTTCCCTCATTTCGACATCGTCTTACATAGAGCCCTGTACATAGCAACGATGAGTTCCAAAATCTTTATGTAACTCTCTTCACCCCCGAGAAAAAGGAATAGGGGTTGTTGTGCATGGAGAATGGGTTTCGTCGGTGTATAGCCCTCAGAAGCGCGGCATATGGGGCGTTGTGCTTGTCGAGGATGGGAAGTATGGGCCGTGGACACTCCATAAGGTCACAATCCAGAGTTGATCTTGCAATGGCTTTAGCAACAGTTTCGTCGGCCTCGAACGCGGCGTAGAGGTAATCGAACCAAGGAGACCTTTTGGGGATGGTCCTGTGAGCCTGGGCTGAGAATCTGGTGAAGCCGTACTGGTCGGCGATTCTGAAAGCAAGCGCCAGGTCCTCATGATCGTATCCCCAAAAGCGCTGGGGGCGATATACTTTTCGCTTCTTGTCATAGCGGTCAGGGCAGGATTTTGTCTGTTTGACCTTGAGCAACACCACCCGCAAGCCGTTTGACAGCGCCCCCGGCATATCTCTTCGCGCGGCTTGGGTACGACCTTTCCCAGCATCGTCGTCTTGTCTGATATATGAATCGGCCTCTTCAAAGTCGCGGAAGAAATCAGAGTGCTCTAGGAGGAAATCTCTGTTGACATAGAAGCCAACGTCGTCGTCGGTGACTAGCAGAAAGTCGTTGCTGGTCTGGACGGAGAAATCGGGATGTATGGACGAGGGGAGAGGATCGGGGGATCGCTCGGAAGGAGGCGATGAGGCAGCGTTGCTAGCGGCGGTTTCTGATCACTGTCAGCGCTCGCTTTTAGATGAATGTGAAAGGGGGAGAAACAATTCTGAGATGACTCACCATCGCCCGTGAGCGTGTTTTCCGCACCCGTAAAGCTGGCATTCGAAGCGGGGAGCGGTACTGGATGGTCGCCAACGTCGCTACTAGTACGAGTACTCGAAATGTCTGTATCTGCTTTTGACATTAGTCACGTTCGAATATGTGTCCTCACATGCCCGACACACCTCGAGCGTCCTCCACGTCGAGCAGATCCAGTGATTCGATCAATTCTCTGTCGTCGACTGACATGTCGTCGTGTTGCGAGGAATTCGGATTAGGTCTGCTGACGGGAGGAAGGTGGTGGACCAGGGAAGTGATATGGATATCTGGATCGATCGGTTGACGACAATACAGCGAGAGGGAGATGGTTCAAATCTGTGAAAGTATATGGTACGAGCGGGAACGATAGAGCCGGATAAGTGTCGTACTACTACTATGCGGAACTTCCCGTTGGAAGACGACCACCCAGTCAAGCTGGAACCCGACCATAGTGGGCGTCCTGTTGCACAGTACGTACCTTACGCCTTCGTCAAGTCTGTATGTGCTGTAAATCAACGTCGTTGAGTGATAAAGAGCGACCTTCGGGGGCGTCTTTTTTCACGAGGCTGGTGGTATCAAAAGCCCGTGATGTTGGTGGCTTGTAAATGGGGTAGAAGTAAGAGTGAAGGAGATGTTCAGTGAGGAACAGCTATGAGTTTGGCGGTGTCAGAGATCTCGCTTGCGTTCATGTCTCTCATGATGCGATTCTTGAACCACTGTTCCGCGAATTCTGTTCACAACTGTATTCGAAAGCTAGTTACTGCGTTGCATGGATGTAATCCCCGGCAACAATCACTGCAACAATTACTGTCAAAGAGCGGCTAAATCGCCCCACAGGCGTTTGAAAGATTGTATAACGGAATCTCTGCAGTCTGGACAATCAACAGATCTCCGGATTGACTGGTGGATTTCAGACCACACGATGTGATCGTGGCCCGAATACTGCCAAGCGAAACCGGATCGGAGAACCTTCCCACCCGACTGACTGGCCGTCGCCCACCAAAATCAGGAAGTCATGGTTGGCTGCAGAGGTCGACGAGAGGGAATAGGGACTTTTGGACTTGGAGAATGGGTTTCGTCGGTGAATATCCCTCAAAAGCGCGGTATATGGGGCGTGGTGCTTGTCGAGGACGGAAAGTATGGGCTGTGGACACTCCGTAAGGTCCCAAATCAAAGTTGATCTTGCAGTGCATTTAGCAGATTCTTCGTCGGCCCTGAACACAGCGTGGAGGTATTGGAACCAAGGAGACCTTAGGCAGGGGTTTATGCTCCAACGAAACACTTCTGAGAATATGGCGAAGCCGTATTGGTCGGCGACTTTGAAAGCAAGCGCCAGGTCCTCAAGATCGTGCTCCCAAATGTGCTCGGAGCGTTTTCGTTTCTCGAAGTCAAGCCAAGGTCTTCTCTCTTTGAGCTTGAGCAACACCACCCGCAAGCCCTTTGACAGCGCCCCCGGCATATCTCTTCGCACGGCTTGGGTACGACCTTTCCCAACATTGTAGTCTTGTCTGACTCTGCGCATCTACTCTCCCTCGCGCCATCAACGCCGAGCCTAGCTCCCAGACCCTACTCCAATCAGTCTCGACACACCCAAGGGAGACAAGTACACTCACCTTACATACTCCATAGGCGCCACGCTCTCTTCCCCCACCAGTCTCATAGGAACAGACACGCGCAAGACCATCGAGACTGCCCGCATCTATGAGGACCACAGGATCACCTTTGAGAAGGTATAGTTTTCAATCAATAGTATATCAAAGAAGAGAAATCAATAAAACGGACTAAAGTATACTGACATTTTTGGGTTTCATATAGATGTCTATATGACCTCAAAGTACACTGTGCATACCATATGCCTTACGACTTTCCATCATCCCCCCCAATCTCCAACCTCTCCCCCCCTCCTCCTTTTGCCCTCCCCAACGCCCTCCCAAACCCACCCACCACCTCCGCCAAAATCCTCACCTCCTCCTCCGGCCCCAACTTGATCCCATCCCCCTCCTTCCCTTCTTCCTCCCCCACCCCCACATTTGCGCCCAAATGAAAGCCCATCATTGACGCATCAAACATCCCAATCTGATCCCTAAACGACCTGATCACCGACCTCGTCGCTTCCAAGTTTCTCACAAGATTCTCCGTTGTTACAATCGTCTGCGTCGTGAGACTGATATCCCTCGCAAGTATCTCCCCCCTAGTCGGCTCTCCCCCAAGAAAGAACTTCTGCCCCTTATCCTTATACCATTTCCACCCCGGCTCCCTCCCTTCCTCAACCCTCAGCGCCCCCTCAATCGTCTTCATCTCCGTCCCAATCTTTCTTCCTTTTGTCGACGCGATGTTGGCGTGTTGGGCGGCTTTGGATGTGAGGGAGTGGAGGTCGTCGAGGGTGGAAGATAGGGAGAGGAGGAGAGAGTGGACTTTGGCGCCGAGTACGGTGGGAGAGGGAGATACGGTTGGTGAGGAGAGGAGGTGGACGAGGCGTTCAAACTAGGTGATGGATCAGCACAGATATGCAGAGAATGATGTTGAAAGAGAGGTTATTGGAAGGATCAAGCAAGATGTATAGTCAAGAAGGGAGCAGGGGGGGTGAGAAGGAGTTGACCGAAGGAGGGGGGGAAGACGTACCTCCCACTGAATCCATCCAAAGTCGTTGACACTTTTCGAGTCAATGTAACTGATTTCATCTACCAGATCTCGGCAATCATCTCCGAGCTATCATACAAGTCAGCTTTGACCCCCACAGAAAGAGGAGAGGCCGACTTCAATGACCATAGTCCCAAGTTTGTGACTCTCCGCATCTGCTCTCCCTCGCGCCATCAACGCCGAGCCTAGCTCCCATACTCTACTCCAATCAGTCTCGACACACCCAAGGGAGAAACGTATACTCACCTTACATACTCCATAGGCGCCACGCTCTCTTCCCCCACCAGTCTCACGCTATCAAAGATATCTCTCGCCCTCTGCACCTCCTTCGTCAACACCCTCGCTGCTTCACCCACATCAACCTCATCTTTCGGTGCTGTTGAAGAGAACCATAGCCAGAATGGTCGAGCTTGTTGTGCGGATAGCTGGCGAGATGACTGAGAGTCGGTAGAGGACGAGGAGTGGGGGGATGAAGTGGTGAAGAGGGAATGACGGCAGAATAGACCGGTAAGGGCGCATGTCGGAGTAGCTAGCGTCGCCAAAGGTAGCCTGACATGCTCTCCTGATATCCCCAGCTCTCCACCCATCACACCCCCCATCGCGCCCCTCAAAAGCCTCCACAAAAGCCCCGGCAAGAGGGGCACGACCAACACCCACGCCGCCCACGCCAACGCCGCGAGGATGAGGGCATTGACGAAATGTGCAATAAAGGGCGAGGCTGCCATGTTGATTGGTACCATGAGGATGCGTATTGGCGCGAATACGTAGCGGAGTGTTGATTCGAGAGAGGGGAGGGACGTTAAAAGGTTTGGGGCGGGTGGCGTTTGAATAGGGGGGGAACTTGGGGAGGGGATTGTGGGAGAGCGAGGTCGCTGCACGTCGTCCAATTTCTTCCTCGGTCTGCCAGCATTGCTCGACATAGACCCCCTCTTGACGGGCGATCTCGTCTGAATAGGCTGTTGGCGAGTAGGAGTCGACTTGAGAGCCCTCCGCCGAGAAGTCCCTGGTCTTGGAGGAGTGCTGACCGGTACCGAGAGCTCTGATTCGTTTTCCGAGACCCATGCATCGTCGAGGGCAGGTGTGAGTGAGGGCTGTTTGGAGCGGGTGGGATATGAGCCGGGTGCAGTCATGGTGGATGATGAAGGTGGAAGGAGAGATGGATTGTGGAGGCTTATCTCTGGCGATGCCGTCACAGGCACGCTATATGAGAATGTTGATGTTGTGCAGTCTGCGAGTCTGCGAGGGCTATGCATATGAGGGGCAGAGGGAGCATCTGCTAGTGCATGTCAGTGAACTGTATGCTGCATTTGTGCATGGGGTGTCATAGAGAAAGCGGACGAGAGAGAGCTGGAGGTAATTCTGCCTGGAATAGATCGAACGAGATCTTGCCCAGTTGCGATTCCCCCCTATCTGTTTTCCCACTCGTTCATCCTTCTCCCATCTCCCGAATTGCCCCTCTCTCTCCCTCGCTTCACCGCTCCTCGATCTCCGTCCACCCTCGCCCGCCTTCTACCTCTCGCCATACCTGTCTAAACACACTTGATCGCGTGGGAAAATCCTCCATCAACAGATCGCTCCTGCTCATTGTTCCACCATCAGTGACTTGACCTCGCCCCACCACCCCTCATCCCTCCATCCACCTGCGCAATCATTTCCATCCAACGGTCCTCCTCTCTCGAACAGTTTGACGCGCCGAGGTACCTTGTCGACTTAGCACGGCCAGCACCGCAGCAGTACGACATTGCTGATCCCTTTCTTCTCGTCGCAGATGACATCCTTCATCCCCTCTTTGCCCTCCCCCGTCGCCCTCATCAACGCCACCGCCGCCATCATCGCCCCCAGCCCCATCTCAAAACCCCAATCCCCCCTCGCTGCCACGCGGGGCGCTCCACTTTCTGGCGACGCGAATCTCGTCCCCGAAAGATATCTCGGCGAAAAACCACTCGACACCTCTACACCTTCCGCCCAAAACACATCATTCAACCCCCACCCCACCCGGCTCGTCCACTCCCAACCACCTCCCGACGCCCCTCCTGTATTCGTGCGAGGCCCCCCCTCGACACTGCTCGACGCGCCTGCTCGAGCGGCCATGAGCCTTCCCAACCAGCAGACCGCCCATGCCCAAGCGAGGGCCGTACGGGGGTCCGACTTGAACACGCCAGAGTACGAGGTGGATGAGGATACTGCTGGGCGGAAGGGCGAGTCTGCGCCTCTCTTGGCTCCCCAGCCCGTCTATCCCGGAGGTGCCAGCCCTTCCCTGTCTCGAGCGTCTTCGACAGGATCCAACCGGGGTATCCTCCGCCGCATATTCATCGACCGCTCCAACACCCCTTCCCACCACCTCACAGCCCCCACCTTCCCCCCTCCCTCCCTCTCCACCTACTCTCCCATCTCCCCCGCCCCCCTCACCATCAGCGCCAAGCTCAATCTCATCTTCATCCAATCAGTCTCCATCGTCCTCTCCACCTTCTTCCTCGCCGCTGTTGTGGCCTGGGCAATGACGGCGGAGGTATGCAAGGCGCTGCCAAAGTGGGTGTGGCCGGATAGACCGATGAAGTTTCCATGGGACGACGAAGAGTATTGGAAGAAGGAGAAGACGGTTAGCAAGGATCCGGCGTTCTACGCGAGGCAGGTGGGCATGGATATTGAGCATCAGACGGTCGAGACGGAGGACGGATACTTTCTCAAGCAAGTCGTTCCCTACTCTATTCATTTCACAACTGACGTTTCTCAGAATGCACCGAGTCATCGACCCCGACGCCCAAACCCACTCTGACGGCCGAGGTGGTTTCCCCGTCCTCGTCCTCCACGGCCTCTTCCAATCCTCCGGCTCATTCGTCACCTCCGAAGATCGTTCGCTCGCTTTCTGGCTCGCAAGGGAGGGAAAGTATCAGGTGTATCTTGGAAACACGAGAGGGGTGTTTGATATGGGACATAGGAACTTTTCGAGGAATGATCCGAGATTCTGGGGTACGTCTTCTTCCTCTGGATCCGGGAGAGAGCTGATGGAGATGCAGATTGGACTATTCGAGAGCTGGCGATGTACGATCTTCCCGCGCTCGTCGAGCACGTTTGTCGAGAGACTGGGTACGACAAGGTACGTTACCCCCCCCCTTTTCATCTCAGAGTCAACGCTCACCGTCATCGCAGATCGGTTTTATCGGCCACTCCCAAGGCAACGGCCTCGCCTTCATCTCCCTCTCCCTCGGCATGTGTCCTTCCCTCGGCAACAAACTCTCCGTCTTCATCGCTCTCGCCCCCGCCGTCTACGCCGGTTCCCTTACCACCGGCTTCCCCTTCACCGTCCTCAACAAGGTCGAATGGCCAAAGTGGAAACGGTTCTTTGGCGTGCTGGACTTTATACCGTTGATGCGGTGGGCGTATGATTATGCGCCGGCCAAGTTGTTTGCGACGCTGGGGTATATCATGTTTGCGTTCTTGTTTAGATGGACGGATACGAACTGGTGAGTGTCTTTGCCCTTCTCCGCTCGTCCCGTATACTGATATCTACCCAGGCTGCACCGCCGAAAGACCAAAATGTTCCGCTTCACCCCCACCCCCGTCTCCTCCGCCTCCATCTTCTGGTGGTGCGGCAAAGGCGGCTTCGCCGACCGCAAATGCACCCTCGACGACTCCCTCCCCCGCTGGTTCGACGACCGTTTCCCTCCCCTATCAATCTACCACGGCGGCCGCGATTTCCTCGTCTTTGCCGATCCTTTGCTCGAGCGCTTGGAAGAGAAGGAGAAGGATGTCAAGGTGATCAAGGTGACAAAGTTGGATAAGAGCGAGCATTGTGATTTCTATTGGGCGGCAGAGGCGGTAGAGTGGGCGTATTTGAGTTTCCTTGGTACGCCCTCTTTTTCTTCCAGGCGATCAACGCTGATGGGTGTTTAGATGATATCGAATCGACTCGTCCAAGATACCCTGACGAGGAGGATCTTCCCGCCGGCAACAATGGTACGGAGACCAGCATGAACTAGGCCCGAAGCTACTCTTGTATACCTTTTGGTTCCCTTATTGCTTTTCGGTCGGGTTTGACGAACATTGAAGAGATGAGAGAATTGGTCGAGATTCACGTTTAGATTCTAGTCTGGGTTGTGTACGATTATGCATGTGTTGGTTCTTCTTGTATAGGCAAAGTATCCGTGTCTGCAAGCATGCGTCGTGGGCGGAACCAAACGGTCCTCCGACAGACCAGGCACGAGCCAAGATCGCTATCTGCAAGTCGCGCTCTTTATGTCTTCCTTTCTCTTTCTTCACCACCCAGCCATGCCCAAGCTCCCCGCCTCCCCTGGCGGCACATTTCCCACAGACGACTACGAACTACAACCCGCTTCCAACGTCGACGACCCCCTCCTCCCCTCCTACGAACGCCACACCTTCCCTTCTCCCCACCAGCAACTCCAGCGACAAAAGCAGTCTCTCCGAGCACGCTCCGTGTTTCGATGTCTCTGCATATCCCTCGCGATACTCCTCCCTTCGCTTGCTTTTCTGACGTGCTACTTCGGCCAGACGACGCTGGATAGAGTGAGGACATGGGAGAGTCTGCCGAAAGAGGTGCAGGAGTGGCTAGATGGCGTCGCTCCTCTCAAATCCGTCGCCGACCATTCCAATTTCCCCACCAAGTACGTCCCATGCCCCTCCTGTGCATCTTACAAGCTGACACGCCTTACAGTGTTGGCTACGCCGGCCCTACTCCCACAGGCAGCGAGTAAGTCGCGCCATGACCCCCACATCGTGTCCCAACGCTGACGCCTCCTCCAGAGCCGCCCTCATCGCCACCGCCCCCGTCTTCCCCACCCATACCGACGTCCATCCCCTCCTCCGTCCCACAGACAACGTCTCCAAAGGCTTCAGCGTCATACAACACTGGGGCAATCTGAGTCCATACTACTCTGTCGACAGCCACGGCTTGCCGGATTCGAATAGCTTGATACCGGAGACTTGTGAGCTGGAGAGTTTGCATTGGCTGCAGAGGCATGGCGCTAGGTATGCTCTCCTTTTCCCTTGCGACACGTCAAAGCTTACGCGGCTCCTAGATACCCGACGTCAAACCCCTACGGACCCGCCGCGCTCGCTTCTCGGCTCAAGACAGCCACCGACTGGACCGCCAAAGGCGACCTTGCCTTCCTCAACAACTGGAGCTACAAGCTCGGCGCCGAGATCCTCACTCCCTTCGGCAGAAGCCAGCTCTGTGAGTACCTTTCTTGCTGCGCGGACAAGCATCTGATGGGTGTCTAGTCAATCTCGGTGTTGCGGCGCGTGTCAAGTATGGCTTTTTGCTCGACAAATTCAACGGGCGACTGCCGGTATTTCGTACGGAAAGTCAAGAGTGAGTATCAGTCTGTGCTAGGTTTGGTCGCGCTCATTCTGCACAGCCGCATGTTGCGTTCTGCTCAAAACTTTGCTACCGGTTCGTCTTCTTGCACCCTCACTCTGCACTCGTGCTGATACTTTTTACTTTCAGGATTCTTCGGATACCCATCAGAAGAGCAGTACAACCTCGAAGTCACCATCGAATCGCCCGGCTTCAACAACACCCTCGCACCTTATTCCACCGTACGTCCATCCCTTCTCTCCCTCGCTCGACTAACTATTGACACTCGCATAGTGCCGCCCGAACTACGACTTCGTCAAGAAGCTCGCCGAATGGGATGCAGTATCCCTGCCCGAGACGCGGGACAGGTTGCAGGAGAATATGGAGGGTCTGGCTCTTACGTTGACGGATGTGAACGAGATGGTACGTCTCCTCCTCTCCCTGCGCGCATTACTGACTTGTGTATAGATGGAGATGTGCGCATACGAAGTAAGCCCTACCCCCTCCCTCCTTTCCGAGCTCCAAGCTAACCAGTAGTAGACTGTCGCCCTCGGCCAATCCGCATTCTGCAACCTCTTCACCCAACAAGAATGGAAAAACTTTCAATACCGCAACGACCTCTTCTGGTGGTACGGCTCTTCTTTCGGGCACAAACCTGCGCGAGCGATGGCCGTAGGCTGGGTTCAGGAGCTCGTGTCGAGGTTGACAAAGAGTGAGTCTTTTTTTAGAGTGTGTGCGGAGAGGTAGGGCTGATGAGTATGCGTAGCGAGGTTGACAGAGTTCAACTCTACCACCAATTCGAGTTTGCATGATGATGTTCATTTCCCCCTCGATGACCCTCTGTACGTATACCTCCTGCGTTGCTATGGCCAGAGCTTACTCTACCTCGACAGCTTTGTCGACTTTACTCACGACACTCAATTCGCCCTCTGTAAGCTCCTTCTTTCCACTCGTCTCGTTTCCACTGCTGACGATATTTCTTTAGTGCTTCCGATGATGAACCTGACGACGTTTGCAGAGAGCGGAGATCTGCCCACGGATAGGATCCCGAAACATCGCTCATTCGTGTCTTCAAAGTGAGCCCATCCCTTATTGGCGTCCTCCATGCTTCCGAGAATTCAGCTTACCACGCTATAGAATCATGCCATTTGCGACCAACCTCCAAATCCAAGTCCTCTCCTGCTCCTCCTCTTCCTCCTCCTCCTCCCCATCTGCCCCCTCCAAAAACGTCCGCCTCATCCTCAACGACGCCCCCGTCCCTCTCACCGGCATCTCTGGCTGTCCCCAAGATGACGACGGCCTATGCCCGCTCGACACTTTCGTAGCGGCGATGAAGACTCTGATTGGAGAGGTTGATTTCGCGACGGACTGCGCGTACAAGGGGGGGAGTAAGGAGGAGCTTGAGAAGGAGTTTAGGGAGGGAGAGTTGGTTGTTGAGGAGGGGGAGAAGACGAAGGGTGGAAAGTCAGCGGAGGACGGGGAGGGGGATGGTGATGATAGTGACAGTGATAGCGAAAGCGATGACGATTAGATAAAGTAGGAATGCTCATGTATAGTTGTACATATGGGCTAACCCCGCGGTCGGCTTCTCGCTCATTTACGTAAATCCGGTGTATCGGACCGTGTGCATCCGATTCGGCATTCGTTCTATGGTATATAGGTCTAACCCCTCCTTTCGCGATGGCATACACGCAGCATGGCCCTCTCCCAGAAGCTCAAGTACGCCGTCCTCGGCGTCGGCCGCATGGGCCAGCGCCACGCCCTCAACGTCGCCTACCGCACCCCCCGCGCAGAGCTCGTCGCCATCGCAGACCCCAAGCCCGCCTCCCTCCAGTGGGCAACCGACTCCCTCTCCAGCTCCGTCGGGCTGTATACAGACTTTGAGCAGTGTCTGGCCGAGAGCGGGGCGGATGCGGTGTTGATTGCGAGTGAGACCAAGCTGCATGCGCCGATGACTATTGCGGCGCTGCACGCTGGCAAGGTCGGCTCTTCTTTTCCATTGTTAGACATGATACTGATGGTATGATAGCATGTGCTGGTAGAGAAACCCATCTCTATTGACTTGCAGACTTCACGAGACGTCGTGGAAGAGACCAAAAAGTTCCCCGACCTCAAGGTCATGGTCGGCTTCAGTCGACGATGTGCGTACCCTCGTACTCTTTCTGCCTTACTGACTTTGGATACAGTCGACGAGTCGTACCGGGAGGCTTACAAGATGATCAACACTGGCAAACTCGGCAAGCCCCACCTCATCAAGTCTGCTACCAACGACCAATACGACCCCTCCGGTACTTGTCCCCTCCCCTCCCCTCCAATCGCACAATTGTTGAACTAACCACCCTCGCAAGGCTTCTTCGTATCCTACGCCGGCGCCTCGGGCGGCATCTACATCGACTGCGGCATCCACGACATCGACTGCGCCCGCTGGCTCCTCTCCTCCTCCTCCTCCATCCCCAACCCCCTCAAACAAGTCACCCGCGTCTTTGCGTCCGGCCACAACATCCGCCACCCCGAGCTCGTCAAAGACAACGACGTCGACAATGCTGTGGGCGTTGTAGAGTTTGAGAATGGGGGGGTCTTGATGTTGCATTTGAGTAGGACGGCGATGCATGGGCATGATTGTTTTGCGGAGGTGTTTGGGACGGATGGGAAGGTTATCATCAACGGGGTATGTCTTCTTCTTCTTCTTCCTCTTTTTTTTTTTCGTGTGCTGATGATATCGTAGAACCCGCAGCTTAACAGAGTGGAGATCCGAGATGTCCACGGTGTCCGATCCGAGTCCACGTACGTCCCCCCCCCCCCTCTCGTAAGATACAAACTAACGCATATCAGTCCCACATACTACGAGCGATTCAAAGACGCCTTCGTCCTCGAAGTCAACGAATTCACCGACGCCGTCTTGGACAACAAACGTAAGCCTCCTCTCATCCCATCCTCTTCTCTCCTCGCACCCCCTCCTAGCGCCCCTCCGCTCTCTGCCATCTCGTGAAAAGAAGATGTCGGGCTGACGAGAACCCTCACACCAGCCCTCCCCGTCAACTCTCTCGACGCGCTCGAAGCCGCCAAAATCGCGACAGCCCTCACGCACTCGTTCAGATCCGGCCAGCCCGTCTACTTTTCGGATGAGGGCGAGCCTTTGTTGGTTTAACGTGTCGGGAGGCATATGGGCGCAAAAGCTAAGTATATATACCCTAATAGTGGTATACTAGAATGACTACCGGTATTAGATGGATACTCCGACTCCAAGTAGGCATCTGCTCCTAATACTGGTAGGATTTGTTCTTTCTTCGTCTTTAGCTTCCCACGCATGTTGCTGGATGCATCCATTAAGACACGTCACTGTTGCCTCCACTTCGGAGGGCCACCGGCCCAAACAACAGTAGATATTGAATTCATACTATCGACTGTATACACGGTGTGCATGCAGCGCGCCCAGTATGTCCACCACATCTGACTCCGAATCGACACCCTCTTCCCCTATCCAGCTCCAGACCGCCCCGCCTCGACCCAGACCCCGCCCTGTCTTCGACCCCGTATCTTCCTCTCTTCACGCCTCCTATCGCGCTGCTCTGAAATTTTCCCTCTCTCCCTCAGTTTCACCTCCTCAGATACTCCCCTCTCAGCTAGCAAGGCCTTCCCCTTAGAACTGAAAGACAGTGAAAGACACGACAACTTTCATGGCGCCGCAGTTTCGGGCACTTCTAAACAGCGGCGCTGTAGGATCGATCTTTACCCAATAGCATACGCTTGGCTACAGCCCCATCAAAGTATCTAGGTATCTCTTAGAATGCACTGAAGTATACAGGACGTTGTTAGTATAGAGAAAGACCTCGTAAGCCGACACTGCTGAATGCCTTCCAAAACGCCGCTAGTTAGAATTATTCGAAACGGCGGCGTTTTGTGTCTGTCCTCTACACTCACGTATGCACTGGGAGAGCCCTATCAAAGTACCTGGTATCTCTTGAGCATGGCATTCACAGCACGGGCAGTAGCAAAAGGGACCTCAAGATGAACAAAGCAGCCATTTTGACTGTTTCTAAGAAGCGGAGGTTTTCTCCTTGCCAGTCCTCTACACGCTTCGTACATACTACAGAGCACCCGAGACATCTGAAAGGATCACAGGGATGACCGGGCAATCAGACGAGGGCTAGCCTCAGCGAAAGCCTCGATAGATCAGCAATCCGGATAACCTCGTCTTCGATAATTACTACACGCCGCCCACTGTGTACAGCGTTGAAGTACTAGAGGAGCTGCCCGATGTGCAGACAAATCACAAGAGTTCAGGTAGATGCCTTTCCCAGTGCACTTTGACAAGGCTGCGCTGCATGATGGTGAGTAGATGAGTACAATGGTGTCAGTACACAAACCCCACAAGCTGGCGATAATAACCATGATGACATGGCGAACTTGATTTTGTCAAGTAATGTCCAACAAGACTCAGTGGGATTGAACGGTGATCAACTATACAACATCGAGCAGTACAGAGTGAGCACCCTACTGTAGCGGTGGAGGATGATAACAGTGATTGTGGGAACTAATGATCATCAGTGATGTTGACACCATCCGATCGAGGAATGACGGACCATCATCATTAACATCCTTCACTTACTTTCTAGACTGGGTGTCTCATGATGATACGCGCTTTCATACCACTCCTTCTTCTCGATTATATCCACAGGTGAGAACACTCTACCAGGACATGTCACCAGTAAGCTGGCACAGTATGGTGTGATCATAACCAACACGTGTTGTCATATCATGATTGCCCATCATTGCTATGATGCTGACCGTCAAGTTCCTGCTCTGTAGTGAAAGAATCATCTGATTGTATCTCAGCTCTAGGACACTGCTAGCCATCTGTCTAAGTATGCACTTCTGTCAGTGTTTGGCTACTCCATGACGATAGTGGTGATGGGTTGATGATGATGGTGCTGACAATGCGAGAGTAATAAATAAAGAGCATCCATGACTAAACTGATAGGTGCTGCAGAGTGTTAGCCTACACTTCAGGTCCTGGCGATATGCATCAATGCTGAGAACCTTGTTCACGGATTTGATGCATAGGGTAGTAGCGGTATAAGCCTGTTGTTGGCTGACGCTGCTGTTTCGAACACTGTGTTGATGAGCTCTATACACAGAAGCTTGAGCCCTAATCACGCCCTATCAAAGCACCTAGGTATCTCTTAGAATGTACTGAAAGTATACAGGCCGTTGCAAGTGTCGAGCAAAACCTCGTAAGCCGGCACTGTTGAGGGTCTTACAAACGCCGCCAGTTAGAAGTATTCGAAACGGCGGCGTTTTGCGTCTGTCCCCTACATTCATGTAATTTGGAAGGTATCAGAGCTGGTTATCAGCATCTTGGAGCAAGTCAAGTAATGCTGTTCTGAACAGCAGTTGGCGGCGATCCCTTGTCCATGCAATGTATGATGATGGGCCGCGCCTCGCCGACAAATGCGCTGTTGTTTCCTAGAAAACTGGCTAGTGGTGGCCGCGGCGGCAGGCAGTTTGGGAGGTATATGGACGGGAGGGGCCATGGTTGAGATTTGAGTGAATAAAGTGAAGGCATGTACAAGGCAATGAGAAAACGAAAGCGATGATGGACCGCGACCCCGACGCGTCGTATGCAGGAGAAAAACAATAAAATGCATATTCCTCAGATTAGGGACATATCCCTACTACTGGTAGTAACACCTGCCCTAATATGGGTAGGTGGATTAGTATACCCATTTTAGGCAACTATTCACCAGACGCTACCATGGGGAGTCATTGTACATTTAGAAGGAAAAAAGTTAAGAGATGTTGATAGATGCAGAATGTGTAGCACAATACGTCGCATGTCCCATACCTGAACAGGACACTTGCAAAGAGTACAATAATACATGCGAGCCAAATGTAGACACAAAAGCGACCACCACTACTTTCTCTTGCCCTTCTTGCCAGTAGTCTTGGGCTTCATCTTGCCTCCCTCCCCACTAAACCTCATCGCCTTTCTCGCATTCAAACCCCCCTCGACCCCCTCCCCACCCTTCCTAGCCTTCTTCCCCTCCCCCCTCTCAACCCTCTTCAACACATCCATCGCCGAGCTCTTCTCCCCCTCAAAGCTCTTCCCCACCGTCGGCTCAAACTTTCTCTTCATCCCCCTCGCTTTCGGCTCCCCCTCAATTTTCTCATCAAACTTGCCCATCGACGCCGTGGACGTCTTGCTGATAAGCATCGAACGGTTGAGCTCGCTCTTGCGCACTTCGCGGGCAGACTTCTTTTGGGCTTGGCTGAGGAGGGGCGCAGAGTTGGCGTCGGTGCCCGGGGTGGTGGGGGCAGAGAGGTTGACGATGGGAGCGGATTTTTTGGCGGCGGCGGCAATGTTGGCTTGTTGTTGTTTGAGATTCTTGTTGACTCGGGCTTTGCGCTCGTCTCGCGCAGTCTTTGCGGGATCTTGGTCCGCATCTACCACTTCCATCAGCACACGCCACAAGAGTGAGAGGAGGGGGGAGGGGGGACTTACCAGCACCAGCCTTGACCTCATGCAACCACTGCTCCTCCTTCTCCCTATTCTTCCCATTCCTCCCCCACCTCCCAACCCACTCCTGCCTCTCCTCATCAAACACATCCTTCTCCCTAGTCTTATGACTAATCCCCTTCGCCTTCGCAAACCTCTCCCACTTCGTCTCCGGCTTGGGCTTCGGCAACGGCTTCTCCCGCGGGAGCAGCGTCGTCGGCAAGGGGAACTTGGTGATGGCGCCGAGGGCGGAGGGGTGGGTGGGGAGGGTGAAGAGGGAGGAGATGAGGGATTGGGTGGAGGTCAGGGTGAGCTCGAGGAGGTGGGGTTCGAGGTCGGGGTAAGAGGCGGGGTCGACGGGGGTAAAGTCGAAGGCGGCGAGGAGGGCGGGGTCTGTCGCCACGGGGTTTGTGCGCGCAAGCACGTTGGTGGAGCTGTCAAGTATGAGCTGGGCGCTTACGACGCATGGGAGGTGGCTCACTTCTGGTCGTTGTAGGCGTCCAAGACGTGGGAGACGTCCATGATGAATGGTTGAATGGGGAAGAGGATGCGAAATCTTGAAAGATGGAGGTGAATGTGCCAGGCACGGCAGTAATTTTATTCCCGGAGAAAATAAAGAAAATGACGGGAGGAATAATGATCTCGGGGGAGAACGGTTCGGTGCAGCCAATGGACGGACAACGAGACAAAATAGTCACCATCCACAACTTAACAATGTTCGGCGCACTCGTAAACCGTGAGCACACAGCGACTGGCGGAGGGGGGGGAGCTCACAGAGAACAGGTCCCAACAAGGTCCAGGCTAAGCAGGTCGCCTTCCAGGTATGTCCCACACAATTTCGCGCATTTCGCATCGAGGTATTCGTCAAGCTTCAGAGGTGTATTTCTCGGGTCAAGGGTGGTGTAGGGTGGTTTTGCGCACTGGAGAGGCTGTACTATGGAAGAGAAAGACGAGAAATGGGAAGAAGGACGCGTGCCCAATGGCCTTTCTTTTCAACCCGCGCTCACTTGTCCGCAATAGGCCCAGCACGTCCCCGTCTACCTCAGGGGTAACGGCAAGTACTACTACCGTAAGCCCCACCACCTCCCCTCCCCTACCCACCCCATCCGCTGACATTCCGTCCGCTCTTTTCACTTTCCACCTACGACCCATTCTCATCTCTCTCTCACCCTCCACCAATCAACTCTTCTCCATCTCCTCTTGTCGCCCCTTCATCCAACTCTGGCCGTACGCCTCGAAAAATGGGACAAACGCATACTTCAGGTGCCTACCTCGCCCTCCTCGGTGTTTCTCTTGTCGGTTCCACTTTCCAGCTCGTCCAGTACGCCCGAGTGCGTTCCCTTCTCTCGCTTCATCGCTTAACAACGCTGATCATGCCCTCTTCTTCCTCTCTCTCCTCTCAATCCCATCGCAAACGCAACACAGGGCAAGGCCAACGTCGTCTCCTCATAATTTCGCCGTTGGAGATACAGGGTTTTTTCTTTTGGAACGGAGGAATGGCCATGTGTTTGATATAGAGCGTATCATGCATGGTCCTTTCTCTGCGTCTTGACTAACAATTGATATAAGCGCTGCATGGCCTAATGAGGATGGAAGAAAGAGTGAGCGATGGTGTTTGCGTAAGGTATATCGACAACGCTCGTCATGAAGGAGTTCTTCTCGCGTCGTCGAGGATCTTCCTTTCTGAAAGGTTTGACAAAGGATCACGCCTACAGTCCCTCGTGGTTGATCCGCACATCCGTCTACAGTCTTGAAACCCTTATCGAGTCAGAATAGGATATCATCCAGACGCGGTATGCCCTCAAAACCTCCAGCCGACGGCCAGATCATAGCCGCCATCCTGGAAATCATCGACCCTTCCCCTCACCCTTCTTTCGCCGCACCCGTAAGCTCCCCTCCCCACCTCCATCTCCTCTCTGTTCTCACTAAGCGAACGAGAACAGGCAATATCAATCTCCCACCTCGCCTCCACCCTACACACATCCCCCACCTCTCTCGCACCCTCCCCGTCGCATATCGCTGATCTCATCAGACCACTCTCGGAAACATTATTCGACGCTCCCCGCGAACCTGTTGTCCGGAGCGTCAGGAAGGGGTTGTCGAAGGAAGTTTGGATAGTTTTTGAGCGTACAAGTAGACCTGGAGATGATAACCGGGGGAGGGCTGTCGATCAGCCGCGTACACCTCGAGCTGGACATGCGCCGCTGGCGTCATTACCTCGACCCCCCTCTCGTCCAAGAGCTCGGGACGAACCCTTCCCCGCAACCGACGTCAAAGTAGAAGCCAAACCCCTCCATCTCATCCCCACTCTCCCCGGCGGCCCATCATACACCCCTCCCTCACCCACTTTGCATAAACAAAACCGACGAGGCGGTACATTCTTCCGTCCCTTCGGTAAATCATCTACCAAAGAGGAGGTACCTCCATTACCAGACTTTCCTCCTCATTTGTCGTCTCAAAAGAGCGGGGGGTTGACGGAGGAAGAGGCTGCTATACGACAGATGGCGAGGGGGGACGGGGGGAGAGCGATCTTTGATCCTATGCGGGATGTGGCGCCGCCGACGCCCGTATCTTACGGCTCTGTCCCCTTTCCTTCTCCAAAGCCGCATAATCTCTCGGACGAATCCGCCTCTACTGCTGCCCGTCGGCATGTAGATACAGATAGGCAAAGACACGTCGAGAATATGATGCCAGGGGATGATGATGGTGATGGTGCAAGCTTCGACATCATCGACGCATACGCAGACCCCGAGCCCGAACAGCCGCACCGAACGTTGAACGACAATGTACTTGCCCAGCCACCATCCACATCAAAGAGCTTGAGGGTGGACGTGTCGGAGCGTTCAAGAGAATCGATCTTGACACCTGTTCAGGAAGAGACTGCAGAGGAGGGAGGTGGTAGCGATCGTGAGGGCAAGTTGAGTGAAGCGTTTGAGCACGATGGGATTGTAGACGCTTTGGAGGATGATGCCTCGGACGACGAGGACGATGTCGGCAGAGATAGTGTTGAGTCTGATGATGAGGCTGAAGTACGCAAACCGACAGTCAAATTTAAAGACGATATAGCGGGAAGAGGAACGGGAGAAGATGCTGCCTCGAAAAGACAAAGGAAGAGGGACGAAGGCGCATCGCCGGGAGATGAAATGTCACTCGACGAGGAAGAAGAACGGGATGCAAGCAGTGATGGTGGAGGAGCAGCACAGGTCAACAAAGACAGTCAAAAAGTTCCAGAACGACGCGAAAAACGCAGACACAAACACGAGAAACGACACAAAAGCAAAGACCGGCACGAGCGAAAGAAACATTCAGACAAGAAGGACAAGACTTTGTCAAAGAAGAAAGACCGACATGAATCCGCATTGAAAGAGCCGGAAACTCCATGGCTCGTCCAAACGTTCGAAGGATTACCTTTTGAACCGGCTATACCCACCGTAAGCTGACCTCCTCTTCAAAAGCGTTTGGTACATCTGCTGAGTATACTCTGCGCGCCCTTGTTAGTCGACTCTGATCAGCTGGGTACATTCTCGCTGGAGGCTTGTTGCGGCAGAGGTGGTGGTGCTATTTGGCGTTGTTTATATCCTGCAAGCGACAGGGATGTAGTGGAAGAATTGAACAACGTACAAGCGCTTGTTGACTGATACACGTCCTTGTTCGCTCTTCACGCGGTAGCCTTATCAGTCAGAGCCCTCACATTGTCCTATGTGATTCTAAACATGCAACACTGCACAGGATAGGCAAAGACCGTCCAGTTTATGCCAGCCCTGAAGTAGAACATGCTTATGCCGAAGAAAAAACACTTCAACTCGAGTCGCCCGTCGCCGTCGCGTGCGCTACATCTCCACCCACTGAATCGATATCCCGACATATTCGTACGCATATGCTACATGCAGGTCATGACAGTCGTTCCTATAGACATTACTCCCCCTACAGCCCGCTCGCATTATCCGGCGCCTCCTCCTTCTTCTTCCTCTGCTGCTCCTTCTCCTCCCTATGCTTCGCCAACGTCCTCGGACTCTCCCTCCTCCCCAAATGCACATACATCATCCTCCTCTGCACCCCCGTCGTCTCCACATCCCCCACCATCCCCTCCCCCGTCAACCCATCATCGCTTCTATCAAAATACAACGCCCACAGATCCTTCTCCTCATCCTCTTGCACCACCACAAACCCTTCCCACCCTTCAAACAACACTCTATTATCCAGCTCTGTACAGTCCCAAGGACCCGGGGCGTGCGATTCAGACTCTTCGACGGAGCCGTACCGGAGTTCGTTGGTATTTCTGTTGACGTAGATGCGGGAGGGGGTGTCGGAGGTGGGGGAGGTGGTGGTGGTGAAGCATTCGCCTTTGTAGCCGACGCGAGCCCAGGGGAGTGCGTATTCGGGACATGGTTGGTAGCGGCATACGACAGGTTGATAGGTGTTGTGGTCGAAGTGGGAGTCGGCGTGCTCTACGTATAGCTATTTGACTGTCAGCGTGCGTCCAAAGTCTGCCCCAAGGCTCTTCAGGAGATGACTTACCTTGCCATTCGACAGAACCACCCTAGCCCCCTCGAACTTTCTCCTATAGGGATGCCCTCCAGGAAACTTGACATAGAGCTCTAGAGGCAAAGACCTGTTGCCCCCATTGCGATTGCCTTTTGTACCGCCTTCGATGGCGAGTTTCGTAGCGACGATGGCGGGGCAGAGGGCGGTGGCGGTAATGATGTCGAACACCATTGCGATAGTGAGGGAAGGGGTAGCTGGAGCGGACAAGGGCGACTTGACGAGGTTCGCGAAAGGAGACGAATAAAGAAGACTCTTTTGACATTGCTTTAGTTGACAGCAAAAATCGGCGCGTGACGTCATGATTGTTGACAAAGAGAACGCAGATGCAGAGTTCTTGAGAGCCGACAGTTGCATGCTAAAATATCTATTTCTCTTCCTCTATCTCGTTGATCAAAGTCCCCACCCCATGTGATACATGCACCCTGAACTCGTCGCCTTCTTTCAAAGCCACCCGCGGCTGCGAGGCATGTCCGATCCCCGCCGGCGTCCTATGTACACGCATTAGAGACTGTGCTATGGTAGAGGACAAACTTACCCGGTGAGGATGATGGTGCCGGCGGGCAGCGTGGTACCTTGGGAGAGGAAAGAGACGATTTTGGGCACCGAGAATATCAAATCGCTTCAAAATGTCAGCTCTCGCTCGTCTTGATACACGAGGATGAACTCACTCAAGACCACTTTTCTGCACGACCTTCCCATTGAGACTCCCCTCAATACTCAGCTCTCCCACACTACTGATCGAATCTTTGCTGATGATGGCCGGACCTATAGGGCAGGCGGTGTCGAAAGACTTGCTGTAGCACCACTGAGACTGGGCAAATTGGGCTGCTCGGGAAGAGACGTCATTCGCTGCAGTGTACCTATATCACACTTAGCCACATCAGGAGTCAAGGGGAAGAAGGCTCACCCAAGCACATAGTCCAAAGCATCCTCCTCCCCCACGTTCTTACACGCCCGTCCGATGACAACCACCAGCTCAGCCTCATAATCCGCCGTGTCGTCCTTCAAGAAAGCTTTGGGGAGGATCGTCGCCGCCGGGAAAGGGTCTGCGAGGGCAGTGGAGGGTTTCATAAATAGGGTGGGTGTTTCTGGGATGGCGAAGCCGCATTCTATGGCGTGATTCGTATACTAGATAAGCCGTCAGCAAAGATATCGGATAAGAGGTCGTGTACTGACATTGAGCCCTATACACCTGATCGTCCCCACCTCATGCTGCGCAAGAGGGCTCAGAATACGGTCCACAACCTCCCTCCTCCCGGTGCTGGTGCCAGGGGACAGCACAGATACCCCGCTGAACACGTCCACTTCGACAGGTGTCCGGTTGTAGGTAGCGAGACCGACATCGAGGGTGGGGTCGACAGGCTGGCCGATGAGCGGTCTGAGGGGCGATGACTTGGGATAGAACCTGATGAGCCTGGAGAAGGTCGACATGGCGAAAGATGGAAACAAAGAGCGAAGGCCGACGGTCGTTTAGCGGTGTCTAATCATAGCACGAGCTCGGCCCGAGTCGGCGTTCTCCGGTACGGCGAGCCAAACAAATCGCATCTCTCCTCTTGACAGTCTATACCAGACATCCAACACATATACTTTATCCATGCTCCATCGCCTCCCCCGCACCCTCCCCCTCCTCTCCTCCGCCCGCACGACAATCCGAACCATGTCATCCACAGCCCCCTCCTCGCCCATCAACCTCGTCTCCGTCAACACCCACCCCGACCGTGCTCAGAGAGTCATCGGCTCTGTCATCCAGAGCGTCAAAGACAAGTATACCATCGTGCATGCTGGTAACAGTACAAGTACGTCATCTGAAATCAGAGCCGAGGCGGTGGACTGATCTAATTAGCTATCGAGGGTGTCAAGCCTCTGCTCGAATCTACCCAGCCTCGTCCTGACATCCTTGTACGCAATACACTCCCCGATTGTATCCTTCCCATTTAACCCTTCTCGCTCCAGTTCTGCGCCTCAATGGTAAGCTCCCTCGTCAAGACTTTTTCGCGACTAAAACCCCCATTCCAGTGGACTTCCGAAGAACAAACAGAAATCCAACAGATCGCCAAAAACACCATCCCCGGTATCAAGACATACGCCATCCCCACCGGCATGCACGTCAAAGCCGGGCCGGAGGGTATCATCAAGTATCTGACGGAAAGGATTGATAGCATCGTCAATGGGGAGTGAAAAATAAGCGATTGGAGGTGATGGTCATTGTAGCTAGTAGAAACAACATCAAGGCTCAGAACATATGTGTATTGCGTGAGTAGAAAAGTCAAACCCAGGGCCGAGTACACTCCATACGCGTCGAGCGCCGACACGTTGAACAAGCTATGAGCGAGTCTACACTCGCCGCCGCAGTCACATACCTTTTCCGGTGGGCCCTTTCGCACACCTACTCACAGTCCCATCATATACCTCTACATGCTTCCCATTAGCGCACACCGAATCATACAGCACAACGTCAATGTTTGGCTCGAGAACGTAATCAACGCACCCAGCCAAACTCTCCCACGCCCGACACCATATCTGATCCCGCTCTCCTCTCCACCCAAAATTTCCAAATCTTTCGCATCTCCATTCTCCCTCATCTCTTTCAACTCTTCTTTCCCCTCGCCCCACCTCAAGTCCCTGCTCCTATAGGTAAGCCCATCTCCCAAATCTCTTTTACCTTCTCATCCCCCCCTTCCTACGCTGGATGAACCAAATTAACTCAGCTCACTCCGAAGGGCCCGTCCCACGGGATCGGTTACCCTACTGAGGCATACATTTAATCTTCAACCCCCTGATTCTTTATCTCTCTTCTCCCCATCTTTTTGTTGTTGTGATTTATTCAAGGAATGAGAAGCTGACGGATTGTCGGAAAGACTTTTAGGTGTTTGTATATCATGTCGTGTTGTGTAGTTTTGTCTATCATGCAATAAAAATCTTCTTCAGAAATCCACCACGGGCATTGGAGGATAGTCTTGCTGGAGGGTTCTGATTGCGAGACGGGTGGCAGAGTGGCTGGCGACGAGCAAACATGTCTTTGCAAATCTTCCCCAACGCGCCCACCCAACTTCATCATCGTCCGCATATCTTCGAACCCATACTGTCCTCTGCCATCTCTTTGGACTCTGTACGAAGCTGATCATGGGACAGGCTGCTGGGTTACCGGCGACGTACAAACATGACCTTTGCAAGATCCTTCCTCCAACGCGCCCAACTTTCATCATCGCCACACCATCCTCATCTCATCTCCTCCATATCCCCCATCCAACCAGCCAAAAAGCGCATTTAAATCGCATTTAATCATACTGTTGTATATCAATATCAATATCATAATCTCAAGGGCAAGGGTATCCAAGAAAAATCCGGGGGAATATATAGATAGCACAACCGCCACCGCCACCGCCATAATCATAGTGAGAGAAGAAAAAGTGTGAGGGACGTTTGTCAACAAAAACAAAAAAAAAACAGCCAAGAGGATTACAAAAAAAAAAAAAAAGAGTCGAGAGTCGAGTATATATTAATGTGAGGATGGGGTAAGGGAAGCTAGGCGATGTAGCTATTAGATGATAGATTATGTATAGAAGTCAACGTGGCAAGGAAAAGATCAGCCGTCCAACAAGACAGGAGCACTAAACCATCCATCAGCCCCAGCCCCATCCCTCCTTCCCTTCCCCCCCTTCCCCTCTCCCCTCTCCTCCAAAGAAACTCACACCCAAGAAACCAAGAAAACACCGACGCTCAAATCCCAATCCCCATCATCCTCTCCCTCTCCCTCTGCTGCTGCTGATGCTGATGCTGCTGGGGCGAGGGGTTATGGAACATGTGCGGATGTTGTTGTTGCTGCTGCAAGAGATACCCCCCCTGTCCCTGCCCCCCCGGAGGACCTCCTCCTCCTCCTCCTTGCCCCTGCCCCCGCTGCCCCCCTCCCCCATCTTGCCCCGCTCCATCCCCCTGCCCTTGCCCCTGCCCTTGCCCTTGCCCTGGGCCAGAGACGGAAACGGAAACGGAAACGGGAACAGAAGCCGAAGAAGGCGTCGGCGCCGCCGCAGGCGAAGAAGCATAATAAAACGTCCCCTCCGGCGCCGGCTGATAATAATGTCCCGCCCCCGCTCCCCCCGTCTGCCCTCCCGCATGATGGTACTCTGCCGGTAAATGGAACTGGCTCGTCATCAACGGCGACTGCTGATGCTGCTGATGCTGCTGCTGATGCTGCTGATGCTGCACCCCGCTCGGGTTCGGGATCATCCTCGGCTGCGGCGTGCTCTGTTGCGAAGAAGAGGAAGGGGGCAGTGGGGGACGGTGGATATCGGGTATAGGCGGCACGGGCGGCATCTCTGAAGGGAGCGGAAGGGCAAGGTCGGGTTTCGATTCCCCTCCGACGGACGACGCTGTACGGCGTTTGGAGGGCATACGTTTCTTGGGCCGGGAGGAGCTGGGGGACCCCTGGCCGACGCCGAGGGCAGAGACGGCGTCGAGCTGTTGCTGCGCGTGCGCGTGCGCCTGAGCCTGAGCCTGAGCCTGAGCCTGAATCTGTTGGTTCGGAGGAGGGAGGTGGGGATGGGATGAACTCGGCATGTCGTTGGGGAGCCCACTCGCGGCATGGGCAGAAGCCGCCATAGCTGCCGTAGCCTGGGGCGTGAGTTTGTGCGGCCGGATGGCGAGGCCGCCGTTCTTCGCTTTTGTAGCTGGTACAGGCCCGGCGTCGGCTGGTTCGCCGTCTGGTCCGAACCCTTCTGGCGCATTCAAACAAGCCTGCATTCTCATCAGCCCCCTTTCCAGTTAAAGAAACGCAAAGAGAAAAGAAAACTTGCCTGGATCAAAGACTTTCCCTCCTGCTTCTGCACCAACGGCTGCAGTTTACTCGTCGTAAAAGTATAAACCAACCCCGTCTCACTAACGACCAACAACAACACCTGCGTCCCCGTCAGGATCGACAGCTCATACGCCTTCTTCATGATCCCCGCTTTACGCTTCGAGAAGGTGATGTGGCGCCGGGACTTGTCCGAGATGTATTCGATCTTGATCTTGCGCCGCTGGGTGTCTTTTTCAGTTTCGAACGCGGAGCCCTTGTCGCCTTTGCGGCGTTTGGTGCTGGTGGAGTCTTCGTCTGACCAAGTAATCAGCCTTGTCACGAAAAGAGAGGAGGAGAAAAGGACGTACCGTCATCGTCATCTTCATCCAACCCCGTCTCCGTCTGAAACATACTATCCAACGCCGCACTCCCCTGACTCGCCCCACTCCCACTCCCGCTCCCCGGCCTGCCCTCCCCTCCAAGACGCCCACTCGCACTCCTCTCCTCCCGCCCGGTACGAGGAGTAGCGCGGGCCGGGGCGTGAGCGTGAGCCTGAGCCTGAGCCTGAGCCTGGGCCTGGGTTTGGGTATGGCCGTAGGTGCTGCCGTCGTTCGCTGAAGCTGACGTTGCAGAGGTGCCTGTTAGTTCGTGGTGCGAGATCGTTTCGTCGAGGTCATCATGCCCTGCCGCTTTTGTCAGTACGAGTACGTTCAGTCATCTGGGTTCCGCCCTTCCCGCTTCCGCAAACACGAAACACGAAACAACAACCACTCCCCGCTTCAACAGCACGCCCACTTACTAGTAAACTCGCGCATATCAACCCCCATCCCCTCCCCCCCAAAATCATGCACCATATCCATATTCAACTGATGTTCCTCCCCCCCATCATCCGCCAAATAATCTTCCATCGTGATGGATACTGTCCTCGGGCTATGACTGTGCGCGTGGGCGTGGGCGTGGGCGTGGGGGTTGAGGTGGGATAGTTGGGAGATGGAGGATGGCTGGGGGGAGTAGGGGGAGTGGGTGTTCATCTTGCTCGAGCTGAGGTTGTTTGGGGAAAGCGTCCCGGGAAAGACAAGATGCGGGAAGGGTGTTGATGTCTATCCCAACCGTCAGCGCTCTCATCCCCTTCCCCTTCCCCGCCCCTACTCTCCTCGCACGACCCGTGGACAGATTAGAAGTGAAAGGACAGTCGCGTATGGTTATTGCCCCTTCTGGCTGACCTTCCTAATTGGGATTGATTTCGTGGAGGTGCGGGGTGGCGGAAGTGCCTTCGCGGGGGGGGAGGTTGGATACGGTTGTGCTAGAGGGACTCACTGAGTGGTACTGTGCTGCTGGTCTACGCTGGTCTACGCTGTGGGTGGATGGATGCACTGTGGATAAGAGTCGCTGTTGTTTACGCCGCACCTGCCCGATCCGGAAATATCCCATTCGCCGCCCCCGTGGCATTTCCTAATCCGATTACAATCCATTACACTCCATTACAAACCCTCCCCTAATGCGCGCCTCCACCTCGTCCTCTTGAAATTTCAATCCTTCGCTCTTCCCTCAGTCTCCCCACCGCGATGGCGTCCCCCGACTTCTCCGCCGAGCTCGAAAAGGTCCGCCGCCTCGCGCACTCCCAGCTGCCCCACCAGGCAAAACCCGCCACCCTTCTCCACGCCATCGAGCACGCCCTCACCGCCACCCTCCGCACCCCCCAACCCCACACCCCCACCGCCTACTTTACTTCCCTCCTCCAATGTCTCCAGAAGGCCTGCAACGATGACGTGGGAGACGACGAGGACATGGCAGAGAGCGAGAACATGGGCCAGGGCGCGCTCATCCCCGCCACCCTCTACCTCCTCGCCATCGTCGTCCCCGAGACCCCCAACCAGGTCGTCCTCTCCAGCCTCTCCCCCGTCCTCGAGTGTATCCTCCCTCTCTACGACGGTGCCCTCGAGCACCCGCCCGCCTTGAGGTCCTTGCTCCAGATCACCACCTCGCTCATCCTCATCTCGCCCGTCCAGCTCTTGACGTCTCTGCCGCTCTTGAAGAAGGCTTGGAACTATCTGCTCGAGCTCAACCTCGACCCCCGGCCCAAGGTCCGCCACCAAGCGCAGGAAGGTGTGCGCAAGGTGCTCGTCACGCCTATCCCTCCTCGACAAACGCCCGGGAACCACCCGTACCTCCCTCGAGCGCGAGAATGGGTGATGGGTGTACTCGAAGAACAAGTCAAGAGCGGCGGCGGCAAGGGCAAGAAGGCCGGGTTTGCCGATGCGCAGGAAGGCGATGGCAAGCGGGGTATCCAGCTCGTGCAGGGTTTGAGAAATTGGGTCGCCGTCTGGGGCGAAGACGCAAGTCCATCTCGTATTTTTTATCGTTCAACGCTGACTCTATCCAGCACCTCTCTTCCCTCTGCGCCGCCCTCCTCGCCCTCCCTCCCCTCCCCCACCTCACCTCCCAAGTCTACTCCCTCCTCGCCTTCCTCCTCACCCCTCCCCCCTCCTCCTCCTCCGCCTCCGCCCCCGCCCCCGCCCCCGCCGTCCTGTCCAACCTCCCCACCATCCTCGACTCTCTGCTCGCCTCCCCCCCCGCTTCCAGCGAGCTCCCAACCTACCTCTCCGCCATAACCTCCGCCCTCATCAAAACCTCCCTCCAAGACCCCGCCCTCCTCCCCACCTACCTCCCCAAAGCGCACCAGCTCTTCTTCAAAGACATCCTCCTCGCCCCCAACGCCCCCCCAGCCGTCCTCGCCGCCGCCGCCGCTTCCCTGGGCGCGGAGGGCATGCTGAGGTATTGTATCACGGACGAGATGATTTTGGCGACTTTGACTTATATGAGGCAGGGGTCGCATGTGCCGGGCGCGAGGAAGAAGAGCAAGACGCCGTTCTTGTTTAAATTCTACGAAGCTCTTGTCGAGGCTATGAACACCAACGCTCTCCGTCTGCCCTATTTCCTCACAATCCTCACAGCCCTCATCTCCCGCCTCCGCCTGCGTGTCGTGCCGGGTTCTATCCCCGCTACCGCCGACCCTTCTGGTACCGGCCCCGCTGCGGCACAAGAGCTGGTGATGGACTTGTTGAAGGAAGTCGGAGATCTGAGGACCGAGCGAGGGTTTGAGAATAAGGACAAGGTGGACGAGGTTGTTGGTGTTGCGATGGACGTTATCGGCGTCGAAGCCGTCTTGAAAGTCCTACCTCTCAACATCGAGCCCGACGCGCATGTCCCCTCTCTTTACCCCACTGAACATAAGCTGACATGAAAGCAGATCCGGCGTCCCCCCGCAACCCGGCCGCGCCCACCTCCTCCCCCTCATCCGCCACCACACCACAAACGACTCCCTCTCCTTCTTCTCCACCTCCTTCCGCCCCCTCTCCGAACGCCTCTTCAACCGCAAAGTCGCCGCCTCCGACGCCCGCCGCGAGGGCGAGGCCAAAGTGTGGGACGTGGTCGTCTCCCAGATCTGGGATTGTTTCCCGGGGTTCTGCGAGATGCCGCGGGATATGGCGGAGGGGCTGGATGTGCAGTTTTTGGGGCTTGTCACGGGGTTGCTGTACACCCAGCCGACGCTCCTCCCAGCGCTTCTGAAGGGCTTGACCAACCTCGTCACTTCCACCGAGCGTCTCATCGGGTCTACCACCGCCCCCGAAGAGTTGCGCAAGGAATTCGGCCTCGACCAAACCATCGCCCTCTCCAACCTCACCCTCCTCAAATCCCTCGCCAAAGACATGATCTCCGTCCTCCTCAACGTCTTTTCCAAGATGCCCCGCGAGTCGCGGGGTCAAGTCGGAGACGTCATCGCCACCTGGGTCGGCATCATGACCCCCGGGGACGTGGTGGAGACGTACCAAACGGTCACTACCCACTTGTCCAATAACCTGGACGACTCGAGTGTGCCGGCCGAGGGCGCGAGCCCGGTGGCGCATACGATGCTTGACCTGCTCATCATCTTCACCCCCATCCTGCCTCTGGCCCAGTCGCTCGCGCTCTTTACGGCCGTGTCCCAGCCGACAATGCTCCAGCACCGCGACGCCACCGTCCAAAAGAAATCCTACCGTCTCCTCAAACGCCTTTTGGAAGGCGGCAAGCTCGACCTGCAGCGCGCCAAGCTGGAAGCCTTCGTCACCAAACTCGGCGAAAGCGGCTCGTCCGTCGGCCCCGGCGCGCAGAGAGACAGACTCCAACTCCTCTCTGCGCTCGTCACCGCCCTCCCCAAAGACGCTCTCCACATCATCCCCGAGATCCTCTCCGAAGCCGTCCTCGGCACCAAGGAGGTCAACGAAAAAGCGAGGGATGCCGGGTTCGAGCTGTTGGTGCTTATGGGGCACAAGATGGCGGAGGGGGGTGTTGTTGAACGTGGGGAGCAGCAGGTGGGGGGTGATGAAGATATGGGCGGTGTTCAACGTATGTCATATCTTTGATGAAGGGGGGCCAAAGCTGATATGATGATTGTAGTCGCGGGCACCGTCGACGCCAGTGCCGAAGAATACCTCACGATGGTAGCCGCCGGCCTCACCGGTACCACCCCGCACACCATCTCCGCCTCCATCAACGCCCTCTCCCGTCTCCTCTTTGAATTCCGCACCTCCATCTCCCCCGAGACCACCTCCGAACTCTTGTCCACCCTCTGCGTCTTTCTCGCGAGCAAGAATCGCGAGATCGTCAAGAGCGCGCTGGGGTTTGCGAAAGTGGCTATCGTGTCCCTTCCCGTGGACGCGCTAAGACCCCATCTAGCGCAGATGGTACCCGCCCTCCTCGGCTGGGTGCACGACCACAAAAACCACTTCAAATCCAAAACCATCCACATCTTTGAACGTCTCCTCCGCCGATTCGGGTTTGATGAAGTGTATGCCGCTGCGGGGGCTACGAGGGTGGAGGAGAAGAAGGTTTTGATGGGGATCAAGAAGAGGAAGGATAGGGCTAAGAGGAAGAGGGCTGGGAAGGACGGGGAGGAGGAGGGAGAGGAGGGGGAGAAGCCAAAGGCGACGAGTGGGAATGCGTTTGACGATATTCTTTACAACTCTGATTCCGACATTGACTCGGATGACGATGAGGAGAAGGATGCTGGTAGACCCCAAAAAGGCCAGAAGGGCAAGAAGGGCCAGCAGCAGCAGGCGCAGCAGCAGGGGAAGAAGGGAAAGAAGACGGATGGGGATTTGTATATCCGGAACGACGAGGATGAGCCTATGGACTTGTTGTCGAGGAGTATCGCTGGGGGTGTCACTAGTAAGTCTTCTTCTTCTTCTCCTTCGTGGGGGGTAAAGGGGAAAGTGCTGATAAGTGGTAGCTTCGAACCCCGCGAAAGAATCTCGTCGCCGAAAGCCCGGAGAAGACGCTTCCAAGTTCCAAACCGACAAATCTGGCAAACTCATCATCCCCGCCGACGGCCCCGGCGACGACGAACGACCCTCCGCTTCCGCCTCCGCAGACGCTACAGCCTACCTCCCCAACAACACCGCCGACGGTACCCACCGCGACACCAGGGGCAACCTCAAGTTCAACCGAAACACCAAGCGCGCGAGGGAGGAGGAGAAGCAGATGTTTGAAGTGTTTGATGAGGAGGATAGGATCAAGGCGAAGGTGAAGGAAAGGAAGAAGATGAGAAAGACGTTGGGTGATGAGTTCAAGGCCAAGGTGAGTCTCCTCTTTTTACTTTTTTTGGTAGGGAAGGGGTTGCTGATAGGTGTGTAGCGTGCTGGAGGTGATATCAAACGAAACGACGGACCGGACCCGTACTCTTATGTTTCTCTAGGCCAAGCGTCTGGGAAGAAAGGAGGGAAGGCGTCGGTCAACTTGACCAACAAGAAGAAGGGTTCGAGGCGTTAAGTCGCTGTGGCCTTGATAGAGTAGACGAGGGGAGGTTTTGGTTTTTTCGTGTCTTTTTTTGCATTGTTTCTCACTATCTAGACGAGTGTTTCTCTTTCCTCTCATGATGTGTATGCACTTTCGAGTTATATACTACTAGAAGCAGGTCTTGCTCGCATTGAACTCACTGAGCATCGAACACATACACGTCGTTGTTGGATTGGTGTCGATGAGAACGATGGACGATGATACCGTTGCCTCGACGCACCGCATGTAGGTAGTGACAGGAAGAAGAATTGGTAGCATTCTCAGCTGCAGCATGTATTCCCAATCTACTGCTTCGCCTCTCGTGAACACGTCGTCATTGCAACGGGAAGAGAACAACATTCCTTCCCGCACCTCTCGATCTATTGCATGTACAGATCGTCTCTCTTCGTCTCCCCATATCACTCACAATGAAGCACACTCTCGCCTTGATCATCTTGGTCACGATTTTGAGCACCGCTTGTCAGGCCTTCAAGATCATCTCCCCTGCCTATGAGATGGGTTGGGCGTCGAGAGGCAGACACTTGATCCAGTGGGAGGTATGTCGGGACCGTCTTCTCCGTCCATCACGTCTTTCTGGTGCACTCATCTGCATGACATGAACAGGACTACTCTTCCAGTCAGACAGTCGACATGTCCCTTACCTACCCCGATTCCACCACCCACAACATCTTCACCCGCGTTCCCGCCGACCAAGGCGTTGCAGTCTATACTTCTCCCAACCGCCTTCCCTCCGGAAACTACAGCCTCTTCTTCAGCGTCTTTTCAGATGGAGAAGTGAATACCCTGTCTTCAGAGTTTTCGGTATGGAATGACACAGAGCCGGTGTTGGATGATAATGTGATGTGGATTATGTGTTATCAGGGGAGCGGGAAGAAGTGTCGTGGATGGCATTGGCCGTGGCAGAGCTCCGCTGTGGGTTCATTAATCTAAGAAGAAGTAGACTACTTATACATACACGACAGGCTTCAGTCAGTAAGCATATGGCCATCCCACTTGTAGTCTCCTATGCGGTACTAGCGTTAGGTGGGCTTGCCATCTTGTAAAGGCCGCACGAGCGGACCTGCAAATACATAGCCGAGGAATGGAACGACTTCATACAAGGAGTCAGAAAACCTATACAAGGGTCTAGAGAGCTCTCTACACAGGAGAGGATGCCTCAATGCACGATGCATGCCGCGTTGAATGATGCAAGAGAAGATGACATGATTACGTACGCACGGGATCAAATCTCCTCCTCCATCCTCGCGCCTGCCGAGATCGTCAGTCTCCTTTTGTCCATGCATCTCGCTCCAGAGGCTGCGTTTCTGGGTTCCCATTCTTCTGCTACAAAATGGCAGAGCCACAACCCGAACTGCTTCAACCACCCCCCCAACAGCCCCAGCAACCCGACCAGCCCCAATCCGACATTGTTTCGCTCCCGGAAGACATTCGCAACCAGGTCGAAAAGGAACAAGCCCTTGCCGATGCTCAGAGAAGGGTGAAGGAGCTTGAGGGAGAGGCGGGGAAGCTTAGAGAACGGATATCTGCGTTAGAGGGGGAGAGGGATGGAGCGGGTAAGCTGGGATGCGTGAAATCAATCCGGGTCTTATTGACCGCTTTCCAGTTTCTGTCACAAACCAACTGCAGACCCAGCTTTCATCCTTGCAATCGAGCCATCACAAGACAACATCGGAGCTATCAGTAATACAAACCAGGCTTGACTCTATAGAGCGAGAGAAGAGGGAGTTGTACGAGGAGACGGAGAGACTACAGCAGAGGGGTAATCGGAATACTCGTGAGTTTGTCCCCCGCCCTGTTCAAACACGTGGCTGACCATTGTGGATGCAGAGGAACTGTACGCTCTGAGATCGGCAAAGACGGATGCTGCGCAAAAGATTGCCCACTTGGATGTTGAGGTGTCGGAATTACGGATGACCACAGAGACCGCCAAGGTGAGTGCATGGCGGGCTATACTGGATTCGAGCTAAGCATTGTCCCAGTTCAATGAGAAGCGAAGCACACAAGCTCTGGAAAGTGCCCGAGCCGAGATCATCACCCTGACGAAGGCTGTTTCGGAGGTTGAGGAGCGATTTGGTCGATACAGGGCTGAAGCCGTAAGTAAATGCGTGTATAACACCGCCTTTCTAACACTCGCGCAGCAATCCGAGCAAAGCAAATACCGCTCAGAGAACGAAACCCTCCTTACTCGACTCAACACTCTCGAACAATCCTACTCTTCCCTCCAACGAACCTACAACGACCAATCCTCCCGCCTTGCCGAGTCTCATGCCAATATCGCCACCTTGACCTCATCAGCCGCAGCAAACAAAGCTGCCGTCGCTGTTGACATGCTCCAGCTGGACGAGTCGAACAAGATTCTCGAAAAGCGAGGCGAGGAAGCTCGGGCTACGATCTTGGAGAGGGAGGCAGAGCTGGAGAGGATGGCCGAAGTTTCCGAGGAGCGAGAGACCTATTGGGAAGCGCGCGTCAAGAAGGAAGAGAGGCTCAGAAAAGAGGCCGACAAGAGGGCGCAGGAGCTGAAGAATGTGGCGGACAGGCTGGATATGGCCGAGGGCCGGGCGGGCTACGTCTCGGCATCTGCTGCCGTCGCTAGCGAGTTGAGGAAGGATGGGAAGAGCTATACGCAACTGTACACCGACTTTACCATCCAGGAGAGTCGGTTGCAGTCTGCCGAGGCCGAGGTTGAAAGGTTGACGAATCTGCTGGATGAGATTAGCCAGGAGCTGAGCGAGAAGGTGCGTTATTTCAATGTTCTCACGAATACCCCCTGACGAGTTGTAGAAACCACTCCTTGACGAACAAGCTGCGGAACACGACCGTGCTATCGAGCGCGCCAATGCCCTTGCTTCTGAACTTTCCTCCGTCATCTCCTCCCGCGACACTCTTCAGGCCGAAATCAAATCTGCCAAAGCAGCCTCCTCGCACCACTCCTCCGAAGTATCCTCCTTCCGATCCACAATCGACGACCTTGCTCGCCAAGTCAAGTCTCTTCTTCGACAACTTGCTATCAAGGATGACCCCTCCCTCGCCAATGTTCCAGTCGACGGCGACGCCGAGGTCGGGCCTACCGGGGACATTGTCACCGACCACCTCGTCGAATTCAAGTCCATCCGTTCCCTTCAAGAGCAAAACCAACGTCTTCTTTCCATTACTCGCAGTCTCATGGCGAAGCTGGACGAGAAGGAAATCGGGCGAGCTGCTGGCGACGAGGAGGACGACGAGGCTGGATCCACTTTGGACCAAGCTACAGACATGATCAAGCGTCTCCACAAAGACCTCACCGAGGCTCAAAGGAAGATCACCGACCTGACCCGCGAGCGCGACTTTTTCTCCAAGCTCCTTGCCAAGGGCGAGGGTCTCAGGTGGTCTACCTCCCAAGTCACGTCCGGCGGTCCTCTTGGCGATGATAGTCCTCATCAACAAACTATCAACGGTTTGCAGACAGAGATTGATCTTATCAAGGCGAAGGCGCAAGGGGAGGTGGATGATGTACGAAAGGAGATCAAGAAGAGGACTGAAGAGGCGGCCAAGGCGGATGTGGAGAAGGCGAGAGCGGAAGCCAAGGTTGGGTTGTTGGAAGGTGTGTTCGCTGGACTGTCTACTGAGCGCCGGCTGACTGTCGTGTAGAACAAACACGACTTTTGAACGAGCAAAACTCCTTGGCAAAGAACCAATACATCGGTCTGGAAAGCCAGGTTCGGCAATTACAAGGCGCCGTGACTCAGGCGCACAACGAACAACGCTCTGTACGTTCTACCATCTCCATGAAGAGCACTACTGACGATCGGAAAGGCTCTCGAGCAAGTCGCTGCCCGTCAAGCGGAAGCCGACAGGCTGAGAAACGAGGCCGCTATGCTTCGCGCCGAGAAGGAACAGTGGAAGGTACGTCCCCTTCCGCCTCTTCTTTACCTAGCAACGCTCATAGATCTACAGAGCGTCGAAAGCAGGCTCCATTTCGACTTCTCTCAAGTCCAATCCGAGCGCGTCAAGCTTCAGCAACTTATTGACAACCTCAAGAACGTTGCCAGCGAGGGCGACAAGAGCCGAGCCGAGGAGAGGCAGGCTTTGGAGAAGCGAATTGAAGAACTTCAACGCGAAGCGTGAGTATACAACATTACCCGTACGAGTGTGAGCTAATTATTTGCTAGTACTGCCCTTCGCCAGCAGATCGAACAAGCTCGCGCCGCCACGCGAGACGCCGAGTCCAAGGTCAGCGACTTTGAATCCCGTCTTGCCGCAGCCACCACCTCCGTCCGAACCGAGAAAGAAGCTGCCGACGCCCTCGCCGCTACCCGAGCCGCCGAAATCGCCACCATCAAGGCCGACCTCGAAAAGGCCCAGACCGAATCGGAAAGCCGCCTGAGAATCGGTCTCAACTGGAAGCGCCGATCAGACAACCTCACGGAGCAGATCGCTCAAAACACGAAGAGTCAGGGAGAGGCGGCGCAGGAGAGTGAGAAGAAGGCGCAAGAGGCGGAGAAGCGGGTGAAGGAGCTTGAAGGGGAGGTGGATGGATTCAAGAAGAAGGTGGAAGAGGTGGAGAGAGCGGCGTCGTTGAAGGAGGGAACGATCCAAAGACTGCAGTCGGAGTTGACGTCGTCCAAGGCTGATCAAGGAAAGGCTGATCAAGGAGAAAGTGAAATCAAGGCACAGTTGGTGAGTCAATACACTCCTGACCTGGTCCCTCGCTGACGGGCTATCTTAGACTACTCTTCAAAAAGAAAAGAAGGAGCTTGCCGAGAAACTTTCGCAGGCTGAGAAGGATCTGGAGGCGGCAAAGGCTGCTGCTTCTACCGCTCCTCCTACCAGCGAAGGTGCTCCCACCGACGCCGAGAAAGCCGAGCTACTCGCAAAGGTCGAAGAGTTGACAAAGCACAAGCAGGATCACGACGAGGTGAGCTCCTGAGATTGTTTTGTTTGCTTGACACTGACATGGCCTCAGAAATACGAAAGCAATGTTACACGAGTGAACCGAGTCAATGCCCAGATGAAGGGCCGCATCGACACCCTTCTTTCCGAGAAGGCTACAGCCCTCACCGACGTTGAGACTCTTACCACCAAGATCTCGGAGCTTGAAAGCAAGGTCAAGGAGGTGGAGGCATCAGTGTCTACGACCGCCGCCCCTACCGCCGAAGCTCCCGCTCAACCAACTGGCGAGGTCGAAACCAAGCCCTCGCAAGAGCAGATCGACGAGGCCGTCAAGACAGCTGTCGCCGCTCGAGAAGCCGAGCTTACTGCCAAGTTTACTCGTGACATTGAAGAGGCCACCACCTCGGCTGCTACTGCTGCTGCTTCCGCCGCTGCTCTCATCCAACCCCCTCCCGCCCCCGAATCCTCCACTGCTACCGCCCTCGATGCCGAAGCTCTCGCCAAGAAGACGGCCGAACTCGAGTCTGCGTTCGATACCAGAGTGGCCGAGGCTGTGCAGAAGGAGAAGTCTACCTTGGAGGAGGAAGTCAAGTCGTTACGAGGGCAAGTGGAAGAGTTGAAGACCAAGATTAAGGCGCTCGAGAGGCAAGTGAAGACGGCGGAGATCTCGAGAAAGACATTGGAGAGACAGAAAGCCGAGGCGGAAAAGAAACTCGCAGAGGCTTTGGAGAAGAAGGGCGAAGCGCCGGCTGCTGCAAGCGCACCTGCTACGGCCCCAGCGCCCGTGGCTACACCTGTGGTAGATGCGAAGCCGGTGAAGGCGGAGGGTACGCCCACTGGGACGCCAGCGACGAGAGGGGGCATTGTTAGGGGCAAGCCGCGGGCAGTACGAGGTGGAGCTTCCGGAAGGCCGAATCCTGTCTTGAGCGGTAAGTCTTTGCTTCTGCATAATGTATGACTACTGACATTTCTTTGCAGCTGTCAACGCGACTCTATCAGGAGCTACCCCCGCTTTCACTCCCGAATCCAGCGGCACAAAACGACCAGCGCCGGAAGAAGGCGAATCACCAACAGGCTCGGCTGCTCCTCCATCAGCCCCGTCAGAAAGAGGTGGTCGAGTGCTGAAGAGGCCTAGAGGAGGAGCAGCGCCAAGAGGGGGTGCCGGCGGGAGAGGCGGACGAGGCGGCGGTGCTGCCGGAGGAGGTACAGGGGGCGCTGGTACGAATTAGTGGACAGTCGGCTTGCTTTTGCATATGTACTTGTGTGTGAGAAGGATAATATAAACCTGATATGAATACTACGTCCCGGATCGATCCTTAAATGCCACCTTATGCCTCGTGTACGATGTTCAGGCCAGGATGAACGGCAAGGCAAGAGTTGAATGAGCAAATTAAATGCGACCCCATTTTGAACTCGGGCGTGTTTATGACGCGGAACGTTCTTGTTCTGCGACTGTCCGCTCACCTACAACGTCAAGAAATGCCAGCCCCGCCCAACGAATCCCTCCCGACAGAACCACAGCCTGGCGTGGACGAAGTCCTTGACAAGTTTCAGCAACTTGGACAAGAAGCCGAAGAAGACGCTAGCGACAACGAAGACGGCGAAGAAGGCGCTGGCGACAACGAGGACGAAGGTGCTACAGGGGAGGCTGGGGACGGAGAGAAGAAAAAGAAGAAGAAGTCCAAGAAGAAGAAGTCCAAGGCTAAGCAGGCTGTGCAAGGTTTGAGGTGAGTCACTCGGCTGTCTGGATAAATTCGTTACTGATCCATGTCACAGAACAATCGCTACCGGAAATGCGCCGCAGGAAATAGTCGAAGCCGTGCGAGGGAATATGGATGCTGGAGAAGGTCAAGCAGCGACAGATGGTACGTGAAGGATCGCAAGACTAGCTTGGCTCCAACTGACATGAGTCGCAGAGGAGATTCGACGGGCTCTGAAAGCCGCGGACTTGATGAAGATCCTGGAGGGCAAAATGGCATTGGGAAACAAGTCTGGTACCAAAAATCTCGGCGAACATAAGGTGTGTCAATGTCCATACTGAAAACAGTAATGCTTACCAAGAGCGCAGTTCTGGAAGACTCAGCCCGTCCCTCAATTGTCCGGTGACGGTGGCAGTATCGCTCCCCTCGAGGAAGGTCCTATCGACGACCCCAAGACGCCTGCCGAAGTCAAGCAAGAGCCTGGAAGCCTTCCTTCTGGATTTGTGTGGAGTACTGTTGATGTCAAAGACGAGGAGCAGGTATGTGCCCACTCCATGATATATTTCGTCCGTGCTCATGTGCTTGCAGTGTAAAGAAGTATATGTGTTGCTCACCGAGAACTATGTGGAGGACGACGATGCCATGTTCAGATTTGACTATTCCAAAGAGTTCTTGCTTTGGTGAGTATGCGCCTTCTTGCTTTCCGCAGCTGCTGACCATTGACATAGGGCGCTCACCGCTCCGGGGTACGTTCCCGACTGGCAT
Source organism: Cryptococcus floricola (assembly GCA_006352305.1). Lineage (NCBI taxonomy): Eukaryota > Fungi > Basidiomycota > Tremellomycetes > Tremellales > Cryptococcaceae > Cryptococcus > Cryptococcus floricola. The sequence goes on along the minus strand of CM016932.1, from coordinate 1,705,446 downwards.
ATCGGTGTTCGAGTGCAAAAGACGGGCAAGCTGGTTGCGTTCATCTCTGGTATCAAGGTAGATATCAGGGTGCGAAGCAAGTAGGTCAATGGTGTTATAGTTGATGGCAAGCCTAACCCTTCTATCAGGACGTTCCCGTCGGCCGAGATCAACTTCCTCTGTGTCCACAAGAAGCTCCGCTCAAAACGATTGGCGCCTGTATTGATCAAGGAGGTCACCAGACGAGTCAACCTGACGGATATCTGGCAAGCCATCTACACCGCAGGCGTCGTTCTCCCCACCCCCATCGGCACTTCTCGGTAAGTCTCGTCATATCCAATTTCAACACCGACTGACGTTGCTTTCAGATACTTCCACCGAAACCTCAACCCTCCCAAGCTCGTCGACATCGGCTTCTCCCCTCTTCCCCGCGGTACCACCATCGCCCGACTCGTCCAACAATACAGTGTCCCCGCCCACCCCCGTCTCCCCGGTTTCAGAGAGATGACCAAAGCCGACGTGCCGCAAGTAGGCGAGCTGCTGAGAAAGTACTTGGATCGATTTGCGATTGCCCAGGTGTTTAGCAGTGATGAGGAGGTTGAGCATTGGTTCTGTAGTGGTCAGGGGACGAACATTGATGGCAAGCGGGAAGGACAGGTGGTATGGGCGTATGTCGTTGAGGTGAGTACCACATATATGTGATTTTCGGTCAAGCTGACATCTCTTTCAGGACCCCACCACACATCTCATCACCGACTTTGTCTCCTTCTACTCTCTCCCCTCATCCATCATGAAGAACCCCAAACACAATCTCCTCAATGCCGCCTACATGTTCTACTACGCCTCCGATGCTGTTTTCTCCGCTGGTGGAAGCTCGGATGATGCTGCGGCGCATGATAGGAAGGCCAAGAGGAATTTGGAGGAGAGGTTGAACGCGTTGGTTAACGATATAATGATCATGGCAAAGCAGGTGAGTACTTTCGCACATACCCGTGGCGTGTACTGATATCCAAATAGGCCGGTTTCGACGTTCTCAACGCTCTTACGCTCCTCGACAACAACCTATTCCTGACAGAACAAAAGGTAAGACCTGCTTCACTCCCCATCTCTCTCCTTACTAACATTCGTTACAGTTCGGTCCCGGCGACGGTTTCCTGAACTGTAAGTCTCCTCCATCTCACCCAAAACGTCATCCGAGCTGATATGGCATTGCAGTCTACCTTTATAATTGGAACTGCGCACCTACCGATGGTGGACAGAGCGGCTATTCCAGGAAGGAGAGCTCTCAGGTCGGTGTTGTTATGCTCTAGATCCGTATGTCCGACAACATATGCATAATATCATAGACGACAGAAAGGACCACGCGCCAAAAGCTTCACTTCACTGGCGGCTCGGTCCGACGACACGGCGGGAAAGTATGACTTCATCACATTTCAATCGCATAAGTGGTATGCAGCCATCCATATTTTACGCTACCTCCGCTCCACGGCCGACTGCCGTGGGGCTACCACGCCGCTCCACCCCAAATTTGTCCCTCGCTCAGCCACCGATGCCGAGCATGAGCAAGCCCGGGCACTTCCGTACCAGGCTATTGTGGGCGCCCTCCTCTATCTCTCTACCATTACGCGACCCGATATTTCCTTTGCTGTTGGTGTCCTAGCCCGGTTTGCCAGTAAATGGAAATATCGGGTCGCGTAATGGTAGAGAGATAGAGGAGGGCGCCCACAATAGCCTGGTACGGAAGTGCCCGGGCTCGATCACGACTCTTAATCTGTGAAATTGAGATCTGTCTCAGTATATTGTCCAGTGACGACGAACGTAGGAGGAGGCGATGGATGCCGTATGTATGAGAGAAACGAGTATGGAAGAAAGATATGAGGTCCGCCGCCGTCCGTCCACGCATGTGATGCGAGGATGTTTACGTAACCTTGTTATCAAACTCCCACAGTATGATCTACAGGTCACTCGCCATGAGGGGTATCGAAATAAGTCACCGGTCTTCTCCTGTTCTGCGTTTCTGCTGCTTAGCTCTCCCAGTCAGACTTGACGGGCAAACCGGTGAACAGATCGCCGTATCTCTTTGTAAACATCGCCGTCCCTCCACCGTATCGCACATCGTGGATCCATGACGCCGTACGCACCCACTTGGATCCCTCACTCTTGTCCTACCCATATGTCAGCTGTACGCGTTTGGTGGGTATGTATAGGACATACTTTGCCTCCTTCAATAACAGCCAAAAGCAGCAAAGCCAAAATGACCTCCTCTGCCATACTTTGAATTTCGTAAACCTTTCTCCCGAGCTGTCGTTCTTGTGTCAATGTTGTGAATGATGCGCCGGCGAGTTCAAGGAATTGGATGAGGGCCTGCAGGATCGTCAGAATGTCCTATGTAAACGTTGCCAAACCCACGTCTCTAGCCTTCAACTCCTGTCTCCAGATGAAATAGCTTCTCCCCATCCCGTAGTAAATCATCGCCAGCTGCCGCCTTGGTTCCCTTCCGTCTTTCCGGTGCGCAGGTAATTTCCACCGACTGTGCCATCATCTTCAACTTCTCCGCTGTGCTCTTGTGAAGCGAAGCAGCTCCTTCGGCCCATCACTGCTACCTTCGCCCTCATAGATGTTGATCGAAAAGATCAGCCGAAGAGCGGGATCCATGCTTTCGGCCCTTCGTTCTGGATCGTCACCGGGGCAACTGTCGGCTTTGCAGAAGATACAGACGCAACTGACATTCCAGTTGATCAGACTCTGGCGTCAAAGATCAAGAGAAGAGAGGCCGCTTTCAATGTACGACATGAGAAGCTCTTCGCCGCTGGAGATGTGCTTACTGGCACGGACAACCATGATCTGCACATACCTCAGCCGTGTACCTAATCGATATGCGCCTGTCACGTCACAACGTATGGGCCGACAGTCCAGCTATGAAAAGAGAAGAATACAGAGCGTCCTTCTTCTACCCGTAATCGATAATTAAAGCATGCTGTTTGATCGGCTATCCACGTGAGGAGGCGTTCCTAGACATTCTCGAAGAAAAAAGACGGACACCGAGTCGAGCCGGGAGTAGCCCCGCCTGTTTGAAAAAATCGAAAAAAGGAGCGGAAGAAGATGGGTATGTTGAACCACGACCACCTCGTTGCAGTCTTGCGCGTATCTTGGAGAGGCCGGAGTAATATAGTCACTCATCGTCTTCAGGGTCGGCTGACCTATAGGCTTGACGGCGACGAATGATGTTGGAGGTTGATTGGTTCAGTTGATGACGCTCAGGAAGAGCTCCTCCCACGATGCTTGCTGCCTCAACGCTAAAAAGTATTGTCAGCGATGATCCAGAAGATCTTCACAGCCACCCTTCGCTCCAAAGTAGAATCGGACGCTTGACTCGCATGCTCTGGAAAAAGAAAAAGAAAAAGTATCCTTATATCGCTTGGCATACGATCTAGCATCATCCAACGACTGCAAATCTCTCTCAACATACATCCAGCGACATCCAAGATACCATAAATTACTGTCTCTAGAGTCATGACATGCATATAACAAGCCTCAACCTACTCCGCATCAGAACTATACAGTTAATTACGGGATAAAGATCTCCTTCCACCTTCTTCCACCCTTCCACCCTTCCACCCTTCCACCCCGCTCCATCTCCATCATCGCGCTCCCTGATATTGATGTCGGAAAACTGTAATCGAAAAAGCTACCATGCTCTCCATCCATACCACAAGTCCATGCAAACCAACACCTTGCTTCTCACCACACCCATCTCCCTCTCCCTCTCCCTCTTCTACCACATGCCCTCACCCTCACCCACGCTCACCCACGCTCACGCTTCACCAAAGCAAAACAAGACCCCCCCATCCAACTAACTAAACCTTGGCCCCAAGACTCTTCCGACTCTGTCTCCCTCTCTCCCTCGTCCTCCTCGCCGCCCGCACAAGCGCTTGAACAGCATACTTTATCTTTTGCGGTGAACGCTCTTCAATCGCTCTGCCGTTACCCCTCATCAGCTCAAGCTCCACACGTTGATTCAAACCGCAAACGGAAACGGAAACGGGAAAAAAAAGCAAAAAAGTAGAAGAAACTTACACCGAGATCTGAGCCACAAACGCCTGCTTATCCACCGCCGTCACAAGATGCCCCCCAACCTCCCCCACCCCCTCCCCTATCCACCCCACCACCACCCCCCCCGCCCCCATCCCCCCCGCCCCCGCCCCCGCTCCCGGCAGCCCCAGCCCCAGCCCAAGCCCCACCAAAATCTCCTCCACCTGCTCCACCGCATCCTCCGGAAAGTCGCCCACCAACCCCTTCACCACCATCCCCACCAGCACCCTCCCATACTGCGCGAAGAGCGGTTCCAGTACCGGGGCTGTCACCGCTATCACGGCTGGTTCTCGGTAGGAGGAGGAGGGGAAGGAGGAGGATAAGGAGGAGGGGGGGGAGGGGGAGGGGGAGGGGGAGAGGAGGTTGGTGAGGAGGGTGAGGACGTCGAGGGAGACGAGGGTGATTATTGTGGAAGGGCAGGTGAGCGCTTGGAGGGTGTGGGAGAAGGCGAGCGGTAGCGCGGGGTTGGGGATGATGAGTGTCGGGAGACGGGACAAGTAGGCGTAAAGAAGGTGGACATAGTCGTCCATCACTGCATACCATCAGCACTCTCCATGAAAAGGAGGAAGGGAAGAAAAGGGAGGGAAGGAACGTACCGTCCGGGATCTCAACAGCCACCTTCCTCTGCAACAACTCCCCCAACCCCCTCGTCACACTCTCAAAACTCCCCACCAACAACCCCGCCAACTGCCCCCCCCCAGGCCCCCCCGCACCCGCAGCCGCCGCCGCAGCCTCCCCAAACTTGTCCGCCACCTTGCCCGTGATCCACAGATACGACGCGTACCCCGTCTCATTAAAACACGTCGCCAGCCTCTCCAGCAGCAGCGGCACGACGGGTTCCAGCGCGCGCAGAGGGAAGAACGCGAGCCCCCGCCGGAGGAGCGAGCCGACCTTCTCCGAGATATGATACACCTTGCTATACCTCGCCAGCAGCCCGTCCAGCACCCCATACACCGCCGCACACGTCGGGTAACAGCTCTCCGGCACCGGCTTCAGCGTCTTGACCACCGACAGATACGCGTCCATCTGCTCCAACGCGTCCGCGACCTTCTCGAGCTCTTGCTCCGACGCCGGCGTGTCCGAAGAGGCGAACGGCTGGATAAACTGGATAAGCGGCTCGCAGAACTGCTGTAAAGCCTGCGCCCCCCCATCCGCCGGCATCCCCTCAATCACATACCCTATAGCCTCACACACATCCAACATATCCCCCTGATCCAGCCTATCCCCCACCCCCACCACAAACCCATGCAGCTGCCCCAAAAACGGCACCAAATGCCCCGTGCAGTCCTGGCATATAAACTTCATCGCATGCGCCGCGGCCGCCGAGACCTGCTCGTCCGCGAGCTCGAACCCGGCAGAGACGTAGCCGAGCTGGAAGGCGAGGTTGTCGGGGTGCCGGTTGAGCCATTGGGAGTAGCGGGAGATGACGAGGATGGCGGCGTAGCGGATTTTGGGGTGTTCGGGCAGTTTCGGCAGGAGGGCCATGATGTGCGGGAGGACTTCGTCGTCGTTCGGGTCCACGCTCGCGCCCATGCTCCGCATGGAGAAGAGGGGCGCTTCGATCTCTTGCCAGGAAGGGGACGGCTGGGACATGGCGGAGACGATGAGGTCGTACGACTTTTTCAGGCATGTGGGGGCGCCGAGGACGGAACAGCAGTCTTTGAGGGTATCGCCCATCCTATGACGGAACGTCCTAAACTCGTCCTTCTCTTGCGCCGTCTGCTCCTCATCGTCAGCGGGGAAATGCAGGTGCCCGATGATGATTGTCTGGAGCGAAGCAAAGATGTCGAGGATCGGCGCCAACGCCGGATTCTGTCGAAACTCGCGCCCCTGGCGCTCGAGCGCTTCGGCGAGGCTGTACCAGAAGAAGAATGTGATTGGCACAATCTCCAGATCCGGGTACGCCGCGCACTCTGCAATACCCTGCACCAGCGGCAACAGATCCGCCGGATGCTGCACAATCAGGTTGGTGTAACACTCTCCCGCCTCACACAGAATCCGGCAGTACCCCCGCACTCTATCCGGGTCTTCCTTGTACTTTTCAATCTCTGGCCGCAGGGCGATAACCCGCGGCAAGACTTGGTACACTTCCGCCATGTTTTCCTGCACTTCCTGCGTTTCGTGGATAAAGTCGCAGATGAGGTCGACGGCGGGGTCGAAGAGTTGGTCAGAGGCGAGGGATTTGAAGGCGGCGGAGAAGAGGGAGGTGGAAGCGACTTGGCCGGCGGTGACTTCGCCGGCTTGAAGCCAGGATCCAAGTGCTTCAAACACTGCCGTTTGGATAGGAACAGTAACGCCTAAAAGACCATCAGTCGGCTTCCCCCAAAAAGCCTTGGGAATGACTCACCTTCCGCATCGATATACATTGCCAGCACCTCCAACACCTTGCCCGCCGAGCCACTAACCAGCCTGCTCAAAATCGTCCTCGCTTCATCATGCCCCAACGGTATCCTCGGATTCGTAGTCTCCTCCGGCAACGTCTTCAAAAACATCAACAACACCGTCACCGTCGCCGCATCACCCCCGAACCGATCAATCATGCTCCCCACCACATTATCCCACTCGGGCATCTGCAGCGCCATATCCGACAGCGCGAGACATAGCTGGAGGAGGACCGCTTTCGAGCCGGAGGGGGCGCCGGGTTGGGAGAGGGGGGAGAGGATGGAGATGAGAGAGTCGCGGAGCGGGGGGAGCTGTTCGCGGGGCAGTTGGGCGAGGTCGTAGGTGATCTTTTGGCGGAAAGTGAGCACGGCGCACGGACGAGGGAGAAGAAGGGAAGGTACCTTTGCTCTGAGCGTCTGGGCAGAGAAGAGGCGGCCCTCTAGCGGGGACTCGGGGGACGTCAGGAGCTGGTGACAGGTCTGCCATGCGTCGGACTGGGCAGGTGAGTAGGGGAGGGGAGATGGGCGGGATGGGATTACGTACGCTGTGCTGGAACTCCTGGAGCCACTCGTTTGCGCTCTTCTTGTGGGCGGTGTCCGGATCGTGGTAGAGGGTGTGCAGCGCAGTGAGCACGGGCGCAGAGGACATGGTAATATAGAGGAGGGGGGAATACTGTACTCGTACTACAACAGAGCACTAAAGACAGCTCGCCGCAAACGGGACCAAATGCTTGAACCAGCGGGATCAATTCCTCCTTTCTGCCGCCACGCACAGTTGGTTTGTGGGCGCGTACTTCAGTTTGACCCTCTCTTTTGCGTTGATGGGCCCCGCAAGCTTGCAGAGCTACAGGCTTCCATCACACCACTCTCTCAAGTACGATCACTGAAGTACGATCACTGGTTCGGGTGCATATACAAGCTCAATGTCAAACCATCCAGTCGTCCTAGAGGTTCACAGCTAGTCTACGCTATCAAACAACGACGGCCCGAGGCGACCCTCCTTTCAGTACCCGTACTTGCCATCCGTGCCGATAGCCTCAGCCCATCCCCATTTCGCAGCTCTCGCCAACAAGACATCCATCTCCTCCCTCGTTATCAGTCTGATGCGGACGGCAGCGGTTTGGAGCGCGGAGGAGAAGTCTTGCAGGGAGCCTGGTTCTATCGGGTCTTCAAAGTCTTCGTCTTCGAGAGAGTCTTGCACGGCGTGCTCGGGGTGTTTGGCGTCTTTGGCGTGCTTGGGGTGGGAATTTTGGGTACTCGTACTGGGAGAGGTTGGGAGAGGGGTAGACGAGGGTTTGGAAGTGGACGGTGAGCGCAGGGGAGGTTGGGAAGCTGGGGTTGAGTTGGGATTAATGACGATGCCCAGGTTTGAGCGCAAGACGTATCGTACCTCTGGAAGAACCTCCATCACCCCTCGCAGCTTTCGAACCGCTCTTCCCGTTCCCGCCCTTTCCGCTTCTGCCCTTTCTCTTCGTCCCCTTCGTCCCCTTCGTCCCCTTCTTCCCATTCCCCCCGTCACCCCCAGAACCAGTACCACCTCCTCCACCTCGGAGCGGCAACTCACAACTCGAACCAGGATGAGCCGAAATGCCGAGGAGCATAAAAATGGTAGCATCGAGCCGAACGTGAGCTTCTTTGACGAGGCGCCATTCGATGTGGTCTTGGATCAGAGCGTTGGGCGGTTCCCAGTTGTCGTCTCGGACGTAGAATCGCATCAGGTCGTCGGGGGTCATACCTTCTGTCGCGGAAGGCAGTTTTTGGGATAAGCATACGGCTCTGGAAGAAGCTTCGAGCAGCATCGTCTGACCTCTCAAACCACGGCCGGACCCTCTCGTGACATTGACGAGCCGCGTAAAGTACTCGTTCGCCCACGCTATCCCCGACCGGCACTTGGACAAAGAGTAAGCGACGGCGAGGTAATACATGCCCTTCATGAGCGCTTCCAGATTCGTGTACCGCAGCGCATCTGCGTCTAAGCGTTGTCGTTCGGCGGGGTCGGGGAGATATCTCGCAGTGGCTGGGGTAACGCATCTGAGAGCGATGACAGCATGAAGCGTCTTTTTGTCTTTTGTAAGAACGCCATTGTTTTTGTTGTAGCGGTAAGAGGAGGTTTCGAGCGCGAGGTCGGGTTGGGTGGCGGTGACGTCTTTGTCACTGTCCCAAGACTCGAGCTAAGTTTTTCATTCAGCGACTGGCGACTGTGCCATCGAAATCGTAAAGGAGGACAATCGCACCGATTCATCGACATGGTACACCTTGGCATTCTGCACAACAGGCAGCTCACCAAACGCTTCTTCCGACAAGCCGTAATCCCGGTGCAGCCTTGCCCAAGCGCCGATAAACTTCGTTTCCTTTTCGTCGACATCATCCTTCCTACCGCATGACATGTCGATGTCGATTAATTCTTGGAGATGCGGATACAGGTGGTTGCCGGTGAGCCCTCGTTCACTGTAAATATCGCCCCGCCGATAGGCGCTCGCCCAATATCTGTCCAGCCAGATGTTGGAGGAGCGGTAGGGTTTGACCGTTAGGGAATCGTTGGGACGGTAGGGGTGGGAGAGGTCGTATGGGACTAGTGATAAGGGATATGGGAGTTCATGATTGGCGGGATGGCCAATAGCAGCGACGTTTACAGAGGTGGAAGAAGGTGGGCCGGGAGTAGGCTGAGGATCGGTCGCGGCAGCGGGGTCGCCATCCGACGGCAGAGATGGTTCCATTGTTGGAAGGTTGGGCTATCTAGTTTGCATATAAAGAAGAACTACGTACGTGCAGTGAGCTCGGCGCAAACGGGACCAAATGCTTTTACCAGCGGGATCAATTCCTCCTTTCAGTAGATCCCCGGGGTCTTTGGTGAAGCTAAAAAAAAATAAAAAATATATATATATAGACCCGAGAAGACAGTCATCTACCCTTCTCACAGATATACGAATACATCCAAGTATAATAGTGTAAAGACATATGCAGCTAGCGGTCGACTCGATGCGTTCATTGGATATCGCAGCGCAAGAGTGCCACGTTGGGTCATGCCGCGCTTTGACCTCCATAAACACATTATTTTGTTTCTGGTTGACGGGACGATGTTCTCTTCCCTTCCTCCTTTCTTTTCCTCCACCTTCCTCCCTATCCTTTTTCTGAAAATGGCGAGAGTGGATGATGGTTGGTAAGCCGGGCGGTGCAGTGGTAACATCGAGTATGCCTTTCCCTACTGCTTTTATTGGCCTGAGCTGACCACCTGCTAGTCTTTACTACGTAGCTGCTCGTCGCTATTTCATGAGACGTATACATCGTTTACATTGTACAATGAAGCAAAGATAGCCCGGGGAGCTGCTGGGATCGGACCCTCTGTCCATAGCTTTTTATCCCCTCTCTTTTCCTAAGCTTGACTGCTCTCTTTTCCTAAGCTTGACTGCCCCCCCCCCCTTGCTCTCTGCGAAGTTCTGATCAAGAGAAGAGGAGATGATATGCAAAAAGTGAGGCAAAAATGTATTCTCCATCAGGGAGTTGAACCCTGGTCTACCGCGTGAGAAGCGGTTATACTAACCGTTATACTAATGAAGAGTTGTAATATGGTTTCGAGGGAACATACTTCGTTGCAAATTCTATACCGCATGATGCTGCACATATCTCTGCAAGGGGTAGGTAAGTAGTTTTGAAAAGCAGACAAGATCTTCTTTCCTCTCCCCCAGCCACCATGCCCAGGTCCTCCAGCCAACGCATCAACGCCCCCTCAAACTCGCTCGGACAGCCGAACCAAACACCAGGGCCCTGGCCGCGCACGACCTCGTTCTCGCGTGATCCGGGCTGTACGGTGTGTGTGTTTGTGTCTGTGCGTTGCTTCGTTACCAACACTAGCGCCGTATATGTCTCATTCTGTGCCTCCAAAGGAAGGCACATCGCCGTGCACATGGAGACCGAGTGAGGCTTATAATATCTCCATCTCGCCCACAAAACAGCGCGCACCTTGGATTATTCCTGCTCATACTCGCGCACGATGACCCACATGAGCCCAGCCTCGTACGTCCCCCGCCGCATAACAGAAACAAGCTGACCACCGCAGCCTGTTGTTCGCGTCCATGTGCACCACCTGTGTCATGTGCTACTTTCTCTGGCACTCCTGGTCGTCCGTCCCCCCCTCCTTCTTTCCCCACAGGAGCAGTACTGACAGAAGAGCAGGTTCGACAAGTGGAAGTCTATGCGCCCAACACAGCGACGGGCGTTCAAATGCGGCATCACAGTCAGTCTTCTCCGTCCCATCACTACGCCGTCTCCTGCCCGAAGGGAGAGGAGGGTCTTCTTCGGAGTGTTGCTCCCCTTGTCGTCCAGTCTTCTCAAACTCTCTCCCGATCGATACAATAGCATGTGCTCGAGAACACCGCTGACGCTCCTTCAGTGGGCATACCTCCTAGCAAACGGCTGCTTCCTGACATGGTCCGTCTTTCTGGGGTACATCAAGTACAACGTCGGGTACCAGTAAGTCTCCCCTCACCCTACGCATCCAACAGCCGCTGACGAAAGAGCAAGGACTATACCAACAACAGGCGAGACTATCCCAACACCCTTCGTCCTCTGGCCGCAACACTACCAAGATGTCACCCCGGCACTGTACTACATCCTCGTCGGCGGCTTTTCCATGATCGTGTACGTCCCTTGCCCTTCCTCTTCCTCCCCCCTGCCACAAAAACCTAACATACCCCCCAGTGTAATATACGTCGAAGAAATGTGTTTCTGGATCCACCTCTCCTCGTCCATCCGCGGCACCACCACCAAAACCTGGCTCGCCTCTTTCCACTTCAAAGTCTGGGTCGTCCTGACTTTGGGAGTCGTGGGGAGTATGGTCGCCGTCGTCGTGCCCGTTGAATACGATCCGAATCAGATGGAAGCCGTATGTCCCCTTCCCCTTCCTCTTCCTCTTCTTCCTCCTTCCTCCTTCCTCCTTCCTTCTTCTGTTTTTTTCACAAGGCGTGGGCTGACTTTTGGCGTAGAGAGCTTTCCTAGTCGGTACGGCATACCACACAGTCTTTACCATCGGCTCCCTCTACATCATCCTCACATTCCCGAAACTGATCGAGACGGTCCGACAACAGGGCGGTTCGCAGATGGTTCTCAAACGTCTCGCTTACCACCGGAAGTTGACTTTTTACCGTGTATGTTCTTTCTCTTCTTTCTCTTCTTCTTCCCCCCCAAAAAAAAACATACCTTTGACTTTGCGACGTTCGGCATCTTCTGTCGAGGCGATATACTACATGTAGGAGAAAGAGCTGATGAAAAGAGTCAGATCGCGGCCAGGCTGGTGTTTTCGGTCCCATTCATCACTGTCGCCGTGGACGGTATGACCCCCCACCACGATGTCGCCTCCAACCAATTCCTCACCGGTACGTCTCCTTCCCCCTCTCCCTCTCCCTCTTCTCCTCTCTTTTTCGAAAAGAGTGAACGCTAACAGAAGGTACAGACTTCTTCGTCATGATCGGTCTAGCAGGCTTCATGGTATCCGTAGTAATATCCGTCTACCTCTTCTTCCCCCCCGAAAACTCCTCCACCAACCGGCCCCTCCTCCCCGCCCTCCAACCAACATCCTCCACCGACCCCATCAGCGTCACCCTCTCCCCCACCTCGCCCACGGGCCCGCGCCCCCATACCAATACCAGGGGCGGCACCTCGACATTGACAGACGGCACGCGTACTTCCTACCTCCCCTCGCCTTCTTACGCGGGGGATGATGAGGATGTGGAGAAGAATCAGGTGCTCTCTTTTACTGCTGCCGGGGGCAGGTTTGAGCGGCGGTCGAAAGTGGAGGATGAGAAGGACCGGTCAGACTTGGATGACGTGGATGAGCTCGAGTATGAGTACGAGGACGAGTCGAAAGGCGTCGGTATGGGCAAGCTCGACATCCATCGCGTCGCACCCTTCGCCACCCCCCCTTCATCCCCCAACGACCCTTCCCTCCTCCCCCCCCCAGCCCCCGCATACCGCTCCACGCCCGACTCCACGACGTCCAACCACGCGACGTTCGCGCCTTCGTCTTCGTCGAGACCTGATACGTCTGGGTCTACGACGACGACGAATGGGGGCCGGCCTGGTACGGGTAATAGCGCGAGCACGTCGAGGACGGATGCCCGGGCACATATGGCGCGAAACGGGCGACTGCACAAACATCTCTCCGACCCTTCCATCCTCCTCGCCTCCTCCTCCTCCTCCTCCCCCCGCCGCCCCGGGGACGCTTCCACCCCAGCCACCTCCGCCGAAGTCCGCGCAAAGGTGTCGGCAGCGGTGAAGGAACAAGGCAGTGTCTATGCGTGGAGTATACTGGCAGATCATCTGAGGTTGCCTGATAGTGTTATGCCGAGTGGGGCGCCGGGGTTTGGGGCGGAGATGGTTGAGATGGGGGAGAGGGAGGGGGAGAGGGAGGGGGAGAGGGAGAGGGGGGTGGATGATACTGTTGTCGTTGTTGTGAGTCTGTCAGCCCCGAGGGAAGCAATGTATACTGACGAGAGGTTCAGAAGAAACATCGTCATCACCCCCGCCGACCTCGTCCCGCCCCAGCCCCACCATCAAACTCCACATTACACACCAACACCAACACCACCCTCCCCTCCTCCCACTTCACCCCCTCCCCCAACCCACCCTCTACATCATCCCGCTTCCCATCCCTCCAACCGCCATCTTCCATCCTCATCAGAACGCCAGATGATATGGCCGACCACAAACCTCCTAAACCTTTCGGCGCCTCTTCAATGGGCAGCGGCATCAAGAGGCTCGACACGCATGTGCTCAATACTTCATACCCACCGGCTTCATCTGCGCACTCGCCGACGTCAGCCGAGAGTCATGGCTCCGGAGCACCAAGAGGCGGGATCGATGTGTACGAACATTATCTCTCTTCTGCTGCTGCTGCCATCGCGAAAGAGCGCGAGAAGGAAGCTGCGGTGAGCCCTACCAGAGGCGCGTTTGAGGGGTTCGGGAGTCTTGGGAGTCAGGGTGGGCTGGGGGAGGTGGAGAATCCGTTTATGGAAAGTAGCGAGGATGTTACCGTACGTCCCCCTCTCTCTCCTTTCCGAGTGATGTAGGACTGATAGAGAAAGTAGATGCCGAGATCACTCCCCCCGCCTAGACGAGGTTTCCGAAACAACTCCAACCCTCCCATCCCCAACCTCGGCAGATCCAACTCTACCGCCGCCGCTAATCCCGGACGATCAGCCGCCGTCGACCAGCCTTTCGCCGTACCCCCTCCCGACAAGAGCACCACCCCGCCAACAGCGTATCAACGTCAGCTCGACCCTTCGCCCATGCCCTTTTCTCGTACGCTCGACCTTGAGCCCGAGTACAAAGCTCCGGCTGAGGTGAAAGTCGGGAGTGAGGGGGATAAGAGTTTGTCGAGCTCGACGGCGAGCTTGAGGGGGACGCCTCAGCAGCACTTGCCAAGCGAGCATGTCGGGCTTGCGGGTGATGTATAAGAAAAGTCGGAGTCCCGGGTGAAGGAATGTCTTGAGATGTCGACGATGGGTCTTGTCTGGCCAGAATGATGGTGGGGAGGGGACCCTGTCAGCCCCGAGGGGAATGTGAAGATCTTGTAGCTCTTTTTATATATCTTGGTCATCTTTATCAGCGTGCTGGGCATGTATTGTCAATTGGGATTTTGGTCAGAGTCTGGAAGGCAATGATGTTGGATGACAGTGCCGACTTTGTCGAGTCTAGGGCCGTAATATGAATAGGCGACGAGATGATGTCGCAAGCCACCACGTTCGAGGGATGAAACTGGATACATGTCGCAATGGCTATCAGCAGTCACCCATAAACATATATCCTCCCGCTTCCCGGCGGTCATTGCCGCGTCCATATCATTTTGCGTCACGCTCAACCATAAAGGCTCTTGATTTCGAGTCGGATGGACAGGCTGAAGCGACAGGCCTAGGATCACAAAAAGGCATAGGAAACTTTAATCATAATTGTCGTGGCATACATCACATAGCTCGATGTATACGTCAAGAGCCTACGAGCACCTACCCCCCCCGCATCCCAAGTCTCCTCCACGCCCGCACCTCCCACGTCCACGTCGTCTGCAGACCCAAAGAAAAAGAAAAGCAAGGTCATACACCCAACCGAAAAGAATGAGACACATTACCTTATGCCCACCGCACCCCTTCCCCCTTGCCCAACCATCCATCCCCCCGCCTAATCAACCTGCCCCTTCAAATCCACAACCCTATACTTTTCAATCCCCTTCTGACACGCCGCATGCGCCTTCCTGCAGTCCCAAACAAGATCACGGGTAGCAGTGCGGAAGCCGTGTTGATCATGCTGAAGGGCGTTGGTGTAGACGGCGGCAGAGTGAGAGTTGAGGAATTGGTGAGTTTCTTCTTCGGTGTCGAATGCGAGGGTGCGGTAGATGATTTGGAGGGGGAGCGTGAGATAACTGGACACCTTCTTTAGCCTTGACACACTTGAAGAAAGGGGAAAGGAAGAGAAGAAGACTAACGCTTTTGACATGATTGCTAAAGCAGACATGCGCTCCCTCTCAACAAAGTGATCCATAATATAACCGCTCATATTCGGCGCTTCGAGGAAAAGACGGAAGAAACGGTGATAGTTGGAAGTAGCAAGCGAAGCGTGAACGTCGAGCGCGTGTTTGATGACCGGGTCCAGCTTTTCAGCGTCAGTCAGTTGAGCCATCAAGGAAGCCATATCTATCTTGAGCGTCAGTCAAACGATCGTACGATCGTCGTATGGTACAAGCGACGTACCACTTTGGTTGCGCGTGTGCAGCATGTAGATGATACGGTAAGACAAGAATTCGTTGGGGTGTCCTTTCAAGCCGAGCTCGTACAGTTGCCGGAGTTGCGATTGACATTGGTTGTATTCACCGAGATCCTTCTACAACCCACGCATCAGCTCTGTTTTGCCCGATTTGAGAAAGAGAGAGACGTACTGCTTCCAGGGCGATTCGGGCGTGGATTTCATAAACCTTTACCGTAAAATCATTCTTGATACGTTGAACCTGCGCAATGCTCAGCCACAACTTTTCTCCACGAGAGCGAGGAAGGAAGGAAGCTCACCGTCAAATCCTGTCTCATACTCTTGAACTGATCCACCGCATACGCATAGTTGTGCTCTTGTTTCCATTTCGAGACCAAAAGGTCGAGCGTCTGCTGCAATATGGGGAGTGGTCGGATAGTCGAAGGTGAAGGTTCCTATTCGATGTCAGCATTCATCGTAAATGCACCACGGATGGGAGACGTACTGATGTCAGCCGCAGATACGACTTTTCCAATTTGGTACTTGTTCCTCGTATAGTATACTGATCCCAATCCACCACGTTCTATAATTATATCAGTACAGCATACCGGCCACAGCATACCGGCCACAGCATACCGGCCACAGCAAAGCTCGACTTACAGGATCATTCGACATGTCCTCCTCAATACCCATCTGTCCCAACGCCAGTCTCTTCTTCTTCATCGTCATATTGTCCCCTCGGTCAAAGAACCCCGCCACGCCAATATGTTGCGGTTGAGGAGCCGGCTCGGCTGGTTGCTGGAATCGGGCGGCGCGCCGAGCTTTCGCTTCTTCTTCTTCGGTGGTGGCGAAATTATAAGGGGAAGGGAATCCGGCGCCGTCATTCCTATGAATTCCTGTTAGCGCAATCGAGAAGGGGTCTACAAGAAGTGGACGCACTTCTTCTTCTTCTTCTTCGACGGCACTTCTTTCAGCGTGCTCGTCGAGGCGACCGGAGGTATCGTAGTGGTAGGAGGGAAAACCGGCTTGGGGGTATACGTCGTCCGATTCGTCTGCGCTTTCAGTCTAAGATGGACCTGTCAATTTGCCTGTCGTCAATAGAGGGAGTTGTGTCTTACGCTTGAAGCTCCATCTTTGTCCAGTCGGTGGTATTGATACTGCCCTGCGCATGTGCCGTGAACAAGACCTTCAAGTATATCAGCTTGGCCCCGCCCGAAGGAACATTCCGAGCTCACCTGTTTGAGCTCATTGCTAACAGCTTCCTTGTTTGCTGCAGTCGCTCGTGTGAGACATGTCTGGACCCAAGCTCTGCAAAGCGACAGTATCAGCAATGGTGCGGTATTGGGGATGTGGCTAGACGTACTTGAGTTCTGGAGGCCATGATGACTGGGACATGGTATATCTGTAAGGGTTAGTAGGGGATGTTAATGCTTGGTATAAGGGATGCAAGAGGTGAAAGAGGTGCGTGATGCAGCAACAACGCCAAATCGGCGACAGGCCGCGACTGGGAGAAAGTCAAGAAACGCGTCCGACTAAATTCACGTCCGTTGTCCACTTCAAAGTTGAAGTTGAACTGTTTTTCATGCGCCAGTAGACGCTCTTATTCAGTATGAAACTTTGATGGGCCCCATACAAACTTGAAAAATCACAGAAAGATCCTTGTGATAGCGACACAGCTATTTGGCGCTTGGCAAATCACTCAACCCTCTTGCAACAACAAAGGTCGGCCTCGAAATATAGTAATCCCACCAGGCCCGCTTCAGGCGAACGCGACTAGATCAAAGCGGCTAAATTTCCACGGGCTGCTGGGCATTAGTCAACGTAACGTACAAACCACTTTCACGATCCGATGAAGGATACTCGGATGCACAATGACGAGCCATCACATTCATGTCCGTCATTTGACGCTCTTTATGCATACTACCATGCCGACATGCTATCTTACAGTGAGGGCGCTACTCGAAGGCTGTAGACAATCGACTATGCTTTTCTCGCGGGTCGTCTCTATTGCCCTTGAGAATACTGCTGCTGGTGACTGTCCCAACAGAAGTCTCCGTACTGGGTAGATTGCGCGTCGACTGACTCCTGAGAGGGCGCGGGTATAGCGTCCTCTTCGAAAATAGGAGTATCATCTTCGAGTCCAGACTTGAACTCGTAGTTATCCTTCCTCGCTTTCCTGTTTTCGTCCTTCCTCCTCTGTTCCTTCTCCCTCTGTTCCTTCTCCCTCTCTTTCCCCTCCCTCTTTTCCTTCTCCCTCTGTGTGCGCTCCCTCTGTACCTTCTCCCAATGTGCGCGCTCCCTCTCTGCCTTCTCCCTCTTTTTCACCGCCCTCTGTTCCCTCTCCCTCTGTGTGCGCTCCTTTCTCTTTTGAGAGTCTACATGAATGGATTAGAGTGTCAACGCGTCCTAATCTACTCTAGAATGACTTACCGTATGCTGACACTCGACTCCTTTCTTCAGGGGTCATTTCAGCCACCGTGAGACGTCTCCCATCCCTGGTTGGCCTTGTTGCCCTTGATATGTCTGACATACACATACCAATGTCAGTAATCATCACGCATTGAACCAGAAACGATACTAAAACAAACGTACGTGTTTCAGTAACTCCTGCATACTGAACAAAGCAAAGTTAGCCGTTGTTGCAATATTGAGCACGGGCGCCTGCCGCGCGGATGACATTACCTGAAGACTCGCGTCGGTAGACCAGTTCACGTCTCCTGTCATGGCCTGCGAGCTGTCCGCAAAGCTTAGATGGCCCGGTGCCCCCTGGTACTGGTGGTCAGACACAGTGTCAGCGTGGTCGCTCGGCTTATGAATGATCAGTCTTCTCACCCCGTAGAGAGAAGAAGCGTCGCTGGGAGCGCCATATGCCGGAACGGTGTATGAAGAATCACCAGCACCACTGCTGTCACCATACCCAGTGTTATCGCCGTACGCACCCGCGTCGTAGAATGAATTGTCTTGGTTACTCATATTTGGATTTCTTTCAGATAGTTTGATAGTCTGCCTGTAGACTCGTACTTTTCCGGCGAGCTATATATCTGTCTGCGAAGCCAGAATGTCGTACATTCCTAAGGACGTATGTGAGATTACTATACCATTTCAAGACCAGATTGCAACGTATGTGAAAAGCTCACATATATACACAGCTCGTCCGGCAACCACGACAGCGTGGGAGCCCTCGAGGTTGAAAGGAGGAGCCGAAATGTTGTGCATACGTTCGTAAGGATGTATGTGAAGTCAAGGTACTTTCTGAAACCAGATCCCAACATATGTGAAAAGATCACATGCCCAGATCTTTGGCCAACCACGACAGCGTGGGAGCCCTCGAGGTTGAAAGGAGGAGCCGAGATGTTGTGCATACGTTCGTAAGGACGCATGTGAAGTTGATGTACTTCCTCGATACCAGATCCCAACAGATCCCTCCGAACTGGGTAGCAAGTGCGTCAACAGCCTCTATACACAGCTCGTCCGGCAATCATGACAGAGTGGGATCCCTCGAGGTTGAAAGGAGACCGGCCACCTCCTGAGAGGGCTCGGGTATAGCGTCCTCTTCGAAAATAAGAGTGTCATCTTCGAGCCCAGACTTGAACTCGTAGTTATCCTCCTTCGCTTTCTCGTCCTTCTCCCTCTCTTCCTTCTCCCTCTCTTCCTTCTCCCTCTCTTCCTTCTCCTTCTCTTCCCTCGCCCTCTGTCTGCGCTCCCTTTTCTTTCGAGATTCTACATGAATGGATTAGAGTGTCAACACGTCCTAATCTACTCTAGAGTGACTTACCGTATGCTGACACTCGTCTCCTTTCTTCATCGGTCATTTCAGCCATCGTGATACGTTTCCCATTCCTGGTTGGCCTTATCACCCTTGATATGTCTGACATACACATACCGATGTCAGCAATCATCACGCGTTGAACCAGAAACGATACTCAAACAAACGTACGTGTCTCAGTAACTCCTGCATACTGAACAAAGCAAAGTTAGCCGTTGTTGCAATATTGAGTACGGGCGCCTGCCGCGCGGATGACATTACCTGAAGACTCGCGTCGGTAGACCAGTTCACGTCTCCTGTCATGGCCTGCGAGCTGTCCGCAAAGCTTTGATGGCCCGGTGTCCCCTGGTACTGGTGGTCAGACACAGTGTCAGTATGCTCGCTCGTCTTTTGAATCACCAGTCTGTCTCACCCCGTAGGCAAAAGCAGCGTTGCTGAGATCGCCATATGCCGGAAAGGCGTATGAAGAACCGCCGGCACCACTGCTGTCACCGTACCCAGTGTTATCGCCGTACGCACCCGCGCCGTAGAATGAATCGTCTTGGTTACTCATATTTGAATTTCTTTCAGATAGTTTGATAGTCTGCCTGTAGACTCGTACTCTTTCTGCGAGCTATATATCTGTCTGCGAAGCCAGAATGTCGTGCATTCCTAAGGACGTATGGGAAATTACAATACCATTTCAAGACCAGATTGCAACGTATGTGAAAAGCTCACATATATACACAGCTCGTCCGGCAACCACGACAGCGTGGGAGCCCTCGAGGTTGAAAGGAGGAGCCGAAATGTTGTGCATACGTTCGTAAGGAAGTATGTGAAGTTGATGTACTTTCTCGAAACCAGATCCCAACATATGTGAGCTCTTCGGCCAAGCCACGACAGCGCGAGAACGCTCGAGGTTGAAAGGACGGCCGATGGAGACTTGATAATTTCTCGTGGCGGCCAGACAAGTCGTCGCGTGATTCCCAGTTTCGACTCTATCAATGCAATGTCTAAAGCCTTTGATATATGTACTTGGTGCAAGGTAGAAGGTCCGACCCGAACGTAATGGTATTTTAACGAGATAGACTAGCTCGAATGCAAATGACAGCAGTGATGAAAGACCCGCATAGATATTCTCATGCAATACAGATATCCTGTGAAATTGGCAAATCACGGGAAGATCTTTCAGATATGGGAGGGTACGACTGGTTTCGGTGCTTGGCAAATCACTCAACCTTTTTGCAAAGCAAGTCAGCCTCGAAGTACGAGGCTGAATGTCAGATATGGCCCAGGCCATTGCTAGTAGTCGACCAAATTGGCCCAAGTCCCACGGCCCACCGGCATTAGCGAATGTATGAAGCATTTGCACAATTGGAGGAAAACGCTCGAATGCAATGCATCAAGACGAGCCACTGTCATGTCGTTTTGATGCTCCCTGTGCATACCTTCATGCTGTCATGCTATCTTACAGTCATGCTGCTACTAGTTATCCTTCCTCGCTTTCTCGTCCTTCTCCCTCTCTTCCTTCTCTCTCTCTTCCTTCTCCCTCTCTTCCTTCTCCCACTTTTCCTTCTCCCTCTGTTTGCGCTCCTTTGCCTTTCGGGAGCCTACATGAATGGATTAGAGTGTCAACACGTCCTAATCTACTCTAGAGTGACTTACTGTATGCTGACGCTCGACTCCTTTCTTCAGGGGTCACGCCTCCTGTCATGGCCTGCGCAGACACAGTGTCAGTATGCTCGCTCGTCTTTCGAATGACCAGTCTGTCTCACCCCGAAGGAAAAACAAGCGTCGCTGGGATCGTCATATGCCGGAACAGGGTATGAAGAACCACCGGCACCACTGCTGTAACCGTACCCAGTGTTATCGCCGTACGCACCCGCGTCGTAGAATGAATCGTCTTCTTTCGAATCCCCGTAGGAAAAACAGGCGTCGCTGGGATCGTCATATGCCGGAACGGTGTATGAAGAACCACCGGCACCACTGCTGTAACCGTACCCAGTGTAATCGCCGTACGCACCCGCGCCGTAGAATGAATCGTCTTGGTTACTCATATTTGAATTTCTTTCAGATAGTTTGATAGTCTGCCTGTAGACTCGTACTCTTTCTGGGAGCTATATATCTGTCTGCGAAGCCAGAATGTCGTGCATTCCTAAGGACGTATGGGAAATTACAATACCATTTCAAGACCAGATTGCAACGTATGTGAAAAGCTCACATATATACACAGCTCGTCCGGCAACCACGACAGCGTGGGAGCCCTCGAGGTTGAAAGGAGGAGCCGAAATGTTGTGCATACGTTCGTAAGGAAGTATGTGAAGTTGATGTACTTTCTCGAAACCAGATCCCAACATATGTGAGCTCTTCGGCCAAGCCACGACAGCGCGAGAACGCTCGAGGTTGAAAGGACGGCCGATGGAGACTTGATAATTTCTCGTGGCGGCCAGACAAGTCGTCGCGTGATTCCCAGTTCCGACTCTATGAATGCAATGTCTAACGCCTTTGACATATGTACTTGGTGCAAGGTAGAAGGTCCGACCCCAGGGTAATGGTATTCTAACGAGAGAGACTAGCTCGAATGCAAATGACAGCAGTGATGACGAGTCACTGTGTCGTTTTGACGTTACCTATGCATGCTACCATACTAAAATGGTAATTTCCCCAGTCAAAGCGCTGGTCAACAGGATTAGACAATAGATCATCACCAAGTCACTGGCCATCTCTACTATTTGCTGCTGCGTCTCTCGTCATGACCGGCGGCCAAGAAGAAGCAAGGTCGCTCTCGGGGCTCGAAAATTTGCCCTCAGTGCTCGGAGATTCATGTGAATACTGAATGTGACTCGGTGACTGCATTGTCTGAAGACCTTGACCTGTACTCACAGTACGTATCCAGCAGGCTGCAGGCATTAGTACATGCAGCCCTTACGTAACGGTGCGCCATTCGTCCGGAAACGCTGCCGGCGGGCCGAATGCCATCTCTCGCAGTTGTTCTTGTGCGCTATACATCTCTTTCCTCCCCATCTTCTCAGCCATGTCCAATATAAAACGCCGTATCTCATACGTCCTCCCCACCCCCTCCCCCGACGCCCCTCCCCCGCTCCTCTCCCTCCCACCATTCGACCAAGACAAGAGAGGCCATCCCACCCCCTTCATCATCCCCAAAGCCGCGCCCACATTCGGCTCCCGCAATCCCTTCCTCCAAAACAAGCGGGACAGCCAGCAGAGAAAACGCCCGGGGCACCCGCAACATTGCCTGGGCGTGGAGGCGCTGGCGCTGGATACGACGACTGTCCTGGAAGGAGATTCGAGCTCGGGAGGGATTTTGTATACTGCGGGACGAGATGGGCTCGTCGCTTCTTGGGACCTCGACATCCCCCATACCCGCCGTTTCTCTCCCCGCTACTCTTCCCTCGACGGCAAGAAGAAGTCCAAACGCGTCCGCTGGGAATCCATCGGCGACGACGCCGAATTCTTCGAAGATGATGACGAAGCCGACCCGGCTGAAGGGAGTGGTAGTGATGAAGAGTGGGTGGATATGAAGAAAAAGCTTGATGAGGTGCCGTATGAGGATAGGTGGGAGGTGGACAAGGTCGAGCTTGCGAAACGTAGCCCGCAGACGACGTTCCGCCAGTCCGCGCAGACGCATACCGACTGGGTCAACGCGATGCTGCTCTGCAACTACAACCGGACCACCATAACAGCCTCATCCGATAGGACTATCCGTGCATGGACACCGCACACCTCTGGCGACGACGAGTCTCCGTCGACCCCGGCGCTGATAGGCACGCATGACGATTATGTCAAGAGTCTCGCCTGGGCAAAGGGGCATGGGTATCTCTGGTCTGGAGGGTTGGACCAAAAGATCCATTTGTGGGATATCAAGGAAACCCGCGGGACCGATCCCATCCTTACCGTCCCCATCACTGACGCCGACGACCAACGTGGCAGTGTATACACCCTCTGTACTGGTACGTCCCTCTTCTCTTTCTTCTGAGTAGAGCTGACAAAACACAGATCAAGCTGGTACGACACTTGCAGCCGGTACAGCCGAGCGTACAGTCCGCCTCTGGGATGCCCGCTCCGGTCCAAAGAGCACTGGCTACTTGATCGGGCACGAAGACCGTGTCCGAAGCATCCTCATCTCCGACTCTGGCAAATACGTGCGTCGCCTCCATCTCATTTTGGGCTTAATTCACGACGATGCAGATGCTCACTGGCTCTGCCGACTCTACCATCAAACTCTGGTCCCTCTCCGCCCATCGCTGTCTCCACACATTCACCCACTCCTCCTCTTCCATCTGGTCCCTCTTCTCCTCCCACCCCAACCTCGAACGATTCTACTCTGGATCACGAGACGGTCATCTTTGCGCTATAGATTTCGAAGGGTGTGGCGATATATCTCAGGGAGAATGTGTCGTCCTTGCGCGGGAAGGTGAGATGGATGAGAATGGGAGAAGGGTGGGCGGGACATATGAAGGTGAGGAAGGGATCCGGTCTATCGTGGCGATGGACGACGAGTACGTCTGGACGTCTACTGGTAGCGCCGATGTCCATCGTTGGCGAGACGTTGGCCGGCGGATCAGCCGTCTTGACAAGGACTTTGGCGGAACATCGTCCAAGCGCAGAAGCTGGCTGGACAATAACCCCCTGAGCGCTGTAGACCCCATCAACAAACGTCTTCTTGACTCGGGGGAAGATGATTTGACAAGGACGGATACGAGGGATTCGAGATCCATCTCATTCGCCCCTGTTCCTGCTGTCCGAAACAACTCGGACGAGCCGGCTTCACCCATCTCGCCCGTATCTGCCGTACCCCCAGCTTTGCGCGATCGTCTCAACCACCGTTCATCCCTATCCACCTCATCCTTCGCCTCGGACACTACCACCCCTGAAGAAGAAGATGTCGGGAGCAGGAACGGGCTGCCTTATAGCGCGCTTGTGAATCTGGCGCCAGATGAGGGTGTGTATGGCTTCGGAGTAGCGAGCGGATCCGTAGCGTCCTTTGCTCGTCGCCCCGACGAGCCCCGCCAGCCCGCCGACCCCATAGACCCCACCAAACGCTCAGCATTCCTCAACCGCGACGTTGACTCCGCCGCCATCCCCCTCCGCCTCACCCCCGACGAAGACGGCAGGATCCAAGGCCGCGAAGGTCTTATCCGCTCCGAAATTTGCCTAGACAAACAGCACGTCGTCACTGTTGATACCCTCGGAGGGGTGGCTATCTGGAATATCATGTCTGGCCTTTGTATCGGCATATTCGACTGGCAAGAAATCGCCGAAGCTTTCCACATTACCGTAAAACCCAACGGCGAGGCCGCTGTGCGTAAACAGATCCGGAGGTATGCTTCGAATGTTATCACTCTTGTGAGGAAGAGGGTGGATGGGGAGGTGGAGATTTTCCCGTGGTTGGCGGGTATCGATACGAAGATTGGGAGTTTGGTGGTGCATCTGGATGAGGGGAGGGTGTTTGATGCGGATGCGTTTGCTGATGAGTTGGGGTTGAGTGGTGGGGACATTGACGAGGATACCAGGAGTGAGTCCTTCTACGAGCAGGATTTTGGATGATGCTGACGATGAGTAGTTAATCTGGGCAAATGGGCACTTTCGAACCTGTTCAGAGGGCTGATCCTCGCCGAAGAACACGAAGTCACCTCCCACGTTCCTCCTCTCTCATCTCCATCCAACCCCGCATTCCTCGAAGCACCCCACGCTCCCTCCCGAATGCGCGCCCCCTCCCTCTCAACACCTATCGACCGCCCACAAACTTCAGCCCACCGCAAACGCGCCATGACCGGCTCCTTCTCCAAAACCCGGCCCACGCTCAATATCCCGGTTACGAGTCCTACCATGGGCCGGCAGGCTGTCTTTTTGGATATGCCTGATGAAGAGGCGAGAGAGAGGGGCAGAGAGGAGGGGTGGAGAGGGTTCGATACGAGCAAGGCGGGGACGCCGGGGAGGATGGGACTGTCGGGGCCGCCGACGGTGGAGAGCCCGACTTTCGGGATGGGGTCTGGTGTGTTGAGCAATTCGTATACCAGCGCTTCGGGGAAAGATTACTTTTCGTCCCGTAAAACCGACCCGTCTCCCCCGGGTAACGCGAACGGAGGAGGCAAGGAGAGTAATGGCAGTATAGGAAAGTCGCCAGCGACGCCTGGAGGTGGAGGATTGATGGGTAAATTGAAGAACCTAGGAAAGAAAAAGACGGCTGAATCTGCCATGCCTGCTGTACAAGAGAGAGAGATCTTCAAGGAAGACACTGTGAGTCATTCGTCCAACCCTCATCGATGATCGAGCTGACGATGAACAGGGTCCAAAAGTATCCGAAAGAGACGCCGCCCAACTCGAAATGCTCGACCTCGTCCGCTCACACCACTTCCACCCCCCACCCCCACACGAAGCCCCACCCATCCACTACCCCCCGAACACCACCCTCCTCCTCTCGGAACAAGTCGGCAACGCCGGCGCGTGGGTGGTCACTTATCGCTCGCAAGTGTCGACTACGGAAAGGGATATGGAGGCGCTGGAGATGAATTCGCCAATGTGGCTTTTGGACTGCATTTTTGCGAATAGGATGAAGGAGAAGCCTGTGCCGAGGGTGACGTTTGTGTTGAAGCCACAGCAGGGGAGCAGTCTGCCGCTCTTATCCGAAACGTGAGTCCTTCCTTCTTGATGAGGGACGTAAGCTGACTTGAGCTCAGGAGCCAAACGGTATTCGCCACCCGGAGCCTGAGAGCGAAACGGATCTACACCCACATCGCCGACAAACTCAATGACGCAACCCCTTCTACCCAGACAAAATTGACGCCAGATGATCTCGAGCTTTTCCTAGCTCAAAAGTTGCAATTGGGCGTCATCAATGGCCGCACGTCCGTCTGGCAGTTGAGGACTTTGGCAGAGAACAAGTCAGAGGTCTTGTTGTATTACGCTTTGAAGGGGGAGAGTGCGAAAAAGTAGTTGGGTGTATGGGGCGCGAAAAGCCCGTCTTGACGGGTAGGATCTATTTCGAATATCTTGTGTTCTTTCCATCTCGTTGTCGAAATCTTATCATTTTGTATCCGGCCAAGGGCCCGTGGATCATTGCTTGATCTCTACGTATGCAGCTTGTACCAGTGCGCCGTCACGTCTCCGTCCTCTGCGGAAAAGCGTTTACAAAGGAAGTGATATGAAAGGAGCAACATCATCCACTTTTGCGCACCTGATGTCCTTTGCATCCCTGATTTGCTATCCACCTCGACGCCTTTGAGAGGGTTTGGTGATCTTTAGCAATTTATCTGGCTGTGCCGTGGCATCCTTCGCTATACGTTTATCCTTCTTTTGTTCGTTCTTCCTCGGGCGGTGGTCAGATCCCCCCTAGCACCACTCTCTTTCAATCGACTACGCCACTCATTTCATATTCCCAGAGCGCTTTCCCGTACTCTTTCAACATCTCCCACCCTCTAAATCGTTTTCCCAATCCCCAAGCGTGGACCGACGACCGATGGACGCGTCATGGCCCTCAACAGCACCCAAATCATCATCCTCTGTGAGCCTCTCTTCTCCCTGCAGTCCCGCATCTCATCCCACCTCCTGCTAACACTCCCTCCTCTCCAGGCTTAGCAACCATCTTTGGCATCTTCCTCCTCGCAGCCATCATCTTCGCCATATACGCCTCCCGCCGCGCCCACAACGAAACCCGAGAAGCTGGCGTAGCCGTCCTAGGCCGGTGGAAGGAGAATGGAGGTATGGAAGTACCCCCTGTGCCCAAAGTTCCCGGGCGGGCGAAGAAAAGTGGGAACGGGAGTGATAGGGCTAGTGATGCTGAGAAAGGGCAAGCCGGAGGGGTGAAGGATGAGAAGGCTCAGATGAGTGTGGGGAGGAGGTTGAGTGGATTGGCTGGGATTGGCGCGAGAGGGGTTGGGGTAGGACGAGGGTCGTATGAGCCTGTACCGCCGCCGCCTGCTGCGGGTAGGGATAGTGGGTATAGTAAATCAGCTCGAGTTCCGAAACCTCCGAGTAAAGATAGAGTTCCAGCAGCGTCGAACACGAGAACACCGCGTTCGCCTGCGCGGTCTGTTGTTTCAGCTGGAAGCTCGACTAGCAGCGGAAAAGCTGTTGTTGGCGAGCATAGGAGCGCTTTGACTCGAGAGAATCTGGCAAAGGTTTCTGGAGGGAAGGAGAATGTCAGAAGGTCAAAGTCGAGAAGAGGGCCGCCGGCGAAAAGGCCTGAAGAGCGAAGGGGCGAAGGACGAGAGAGAGGCAGGGAAAGGGAAAGAGGCCGGGAGAGAAGGTTTGAAAGAGACAGAGTTAAGCGTTGATCGTTCTACTAGTCCTTTGAAGTAGTAGTACATCTATTATTGATACCTATGAACCTGCCCTTATAAGCGCATATTCCTTCTGGATCACAACTGACTTACAGCGCCGTAAACCTCTACTTTGCGAAACCCTTCATCCGCCGTTCCACCACTGATTTCAGAGGACATGAATCACTCTCCGGGGTCTTTCCCTCCCTCTCTGCCGTTTCGTACATGTTGCTGCAGCAGCGATAAAGGGCTTCGATCTGTTTTTGGCAGCGCGACTCGTCGTAGTTGTTCTTCATGATGCACGACTGGATCGCGCATGCTGCAGGGCTGTCAGTCTCTAATTGGACGTAATATAGCTCACCTTCTGGGTGGCAGGTTTGTTTCTCGCTCATGCTGTGGAATGTATAACGTAAAATGTACAGCTCACACTGTCCATCTCGACGAAGACTTTGACTTTCTCGAATGACGTAACGAGTCGGCCTTCCCCGCCTGGCCAATGGCCGGCCTCGCAGGACTCTGTTCGTGCATCAGTCATGCATCATCATACATGCATCCGATATCAGTCGACAGCTACGCTGATCTTTTTCATGGCCTTCATGCATGTCGAGCACCATGCTCCGAGTCCCAAGCTATACAGCACAGTTGACGTGGCGTTGAGACATGCGGTGAGTACTTTTCCCGGAATGTTCTACATGTCCTTTGTCACTGGGGAATTCTGAAATGGGCGCAGGGATAATGCATGAAGATTAGTTTGGGGTCGAAAATAGTCCTCGGTTTACTGTTGCATCTACACCAACAGCGCATCCCTTGTCGAGTGTATGCCGGACCTGCCCCAACAGGAGAAACCAACATACATATATATGGTTGCGATTATGCAAACGGTCTTATTATCTCGTTTTATGCTCAAGCTTTAGAAAGAACGAAGCGCCCCACTAGGGACACGGTGGACTCAACAGAGACAGCGCAAAGCCAGAAAACACTCCTATAATCGATCCCATGGCAGCCGTCCCCAGGATGCTCCACGTCGTTCGTAAAGAGGCTGCTCGCACAGCGGCGGTAGAAGGTTTGGCCGGCGAGAGAGCGTCTGTGGTTGAGGTTATGAATCCTGTCGCTGTGCGCCAGGCTGCCGCAGCTACAGTTAAGGAGACTGGTGGTAAGCTCCTCACTCACGTGCACTCCGATAAAGCTGACGACGATCAAAACATTCTTCACTCTGTTCACATCATCTCTCCCAGAGCTCATTTGCCACCAATTCCATCAAATCTAACATCGTCGACACCCTTTCCCATAATCATATCTCTCCGGCATCATCACGTTCCCTCATCGAACAAGTTCTGGAACAAGATCCGGGGCTCACTCTGAGGGAGGAACTTGCCAACGCTGCCCAGACGGGCGTGGAGGAGCAGGTAGACAAGATGGGCGATACTGACAAGTTGCTCGCACAGGAAGGAGATACAATAGGCCCAACGTTGACAGGAGCATAGTTGTATCAGGTCGCTTTTCAGTAGCATCATTTCACATTACCCCATCCTCTCTCATTTGAGAGCTATTCTTGCGATGCCAATCATCTTCAAACTCGTGATTGAACTTATGGCTTGCATCTTTCTTCATCATCTCAGCGCCATTCTCATGTGAGGCCACGGTCTTTTTCCCAATAATCGGAGCAGTCTCTCTATGTCTGACTACCTAAAGTACCGTTTGCGATGCTCCGGATTACCATCTTCAACCCATTAAGGCCAGAATCATTCGCTTGGCCGTACGAGAGAGTTTGACTGATCACCGTTCTAACATGCGCCCGTCAGCTGCAGACACTAGCACTTCGGCAACATCAGGGAGGTTGATATCGCTAATGGATTCTCTCGATGGATTCTCTCGATTGTTGCAACATCCGCCTGTCAGCCGCAGACACTCACACTTCGGCAACGTCAGGGAAATTGATATCGCTAATGGATTCTCTCAATTGTTGCAAAGTCTCTTGAGCCCCATGCCCTTCCGGCCTGTTCCAACACACCACGGTCAGCGAACGACAGCACCACCAACCACAGATCCAACACCTTCAGATACTCACCACCATTGTCTAGCGTCTTCGAGCATCGAATCAAACTGTCTTGTAACCTCTTCCTGCTGCTCTGCCCGAGCCCGGCGCTCCTCGGCACTGTCAGCTTCCCGTTGTCCCCGTAGGAACGGCTCCATAACAGTCTGGATGATGCTATACAAGGCCGTTTCTGCCTCTGAGAAGGGTCGTCCGTGGAATCCTTGGAGCTCCATGTTGGCTTGCTGCATGACCTCACTATCATAGATAATTTTCAGTGGCGGCTCATCATACGTTTTCATATGCCCACTTCAGTAGCTCAACAAGAGGAGAATGGGAGAAGGGGATACATACAGATAAATGGCGCTGAATTCATCGACGCCCTGTTCGGCAAGACTCTCGAGAGTACTCCAATCATCTTGGCTATAGTAATTGAATGTCGTATCTTCACTTAAATCGTACTCGTATGTGTATGCTTCCTCTTGGTGGCTTGCTCCTTCGGAATCTTCGGGCTGCTGCGATGCCATGTTGCGGTTGTTGATTGATTGGTTCGCGAGCCGTTGTTTGGACTGATTAGACGAGTCTGGTGTTAAGGACTGATATATACCATCATACTTATGTATTTTATCATTCGCTCCTCTGATGGTCATATTGACTCAGAAGTATGACAGTCCGAAGTACATGTACACTAGAGCTCCCTTCAATGATGAAATGAGGCTGCAGAAATTGATTAAAAATATATTGAACCTGTCAAAGGTTGCGCAATAGTACTTTGATTCTATGCCAGTTGAGAACCTTTCAGCATATGAAAGGTTATCTTAGCTACCATGCTGCGCAAGAATGAGCTTTTGTGCATAGCCAACATGTACCAGAAGGACCTTTAGTGAACGTCATCATCAGTAGACCTTTGTCATTTCAACGAAGAGCCTAGCCGTGGGATAAACTGGCCTCCTCCGTCCTGTTTCTTCTATACGTAAACGGATGGCTGTCTTCTTCCATTTTCATATGAGAATCTTTTGTACCAGCAATACAACTGATATTCCACGTCCTACGTAGGGTGCCACACAAGAATTGAAAGGATCAGAAAACTGAATCATCACTGATGACTCGATAGAAGACGGAACATTTGGCCTTCTCTCTCATGCAATCTTCTTCTTTCGCGTATATTACGGCGCTTTACCCACGAAGAGAGCAGCGTCTTCTTACATCCACGCTTTGAGAACGTTATTATCGTGTCTCCTTTCTCCCATCTCCTCAGTCAGTACCGTCACGTTGCTGATATGGCATGCCATTGTCTTCCTTCCCAGTCGAATCCTACAGTGCGATGCGTTTACCTTTGTCATCCTTCTGCTATCGTAAACTTTGTCCCGCGCCGTCGGGCCGCAATCGTATTAACGTGTCGCAGACCGCCCTATCATCATGTTGCTGTTGACTCAGCTCCTTTGTCTGGCGGGTAACGGAAAGGCTATCTATAATCGTCATGTGAATGGTTACAACAGAGCGTAAATTAACTCTAATGATATCTCCCCCATCTACTTGAAGGTCCGCTACGGAGCTTGAGATTCCCAGAAGAAGAGACGTCGCTAATTTAGACCTCGAGAAGAATGATTATAGAGTCCGATAAGTTCCGATCATGATACATACAGAATACCGCGCACCCATTGGAGATATATAAATAGCATCTTCAGACTACTGTCAAACAAACATCATAAGTAGCAGTCTCTCAACCATGTCCGAGGATAACGAAACAACTCCAAGCACCTATCACTCATTTAAACCGTTCGATGATTTGCCCGACTCTCAGGTAAGGCGACACTCAGATCGCATCTCGATGTAGAGGTGGTTGCTAACTACTCGTGTCTTGTAGAATGATGAAGCCAGCATGACTGAGGATAAAAAGACAGTCACCACCCCAAGCCCTAGCACACCGACAACCCCGAACAACGAAGAGAACAACTCACCTTCTCGGGAACCATCCGAGTCGTCGGAACACCCTACCGATACTTTCGACGAGGAGCAGAACAGGAGCACATATCACTCATTTGTTCCATTGAACATTTATTCCGCCTACAAAGTGGGTCGATTCTTCTCTCTCGACGCTTGTTTCGAAAGGCTGATTACTTACTCGCGATAGAATGATGACAACTATAACACTGCTGAGGACCTCGTAAGTCATCTTGTCAACGCCTGATCGTCGCGGAACCGCTCACCACATCATCTCTCGGCAACAGAAAGAAACAGAAGGTACAGCACCAGCGGCCACTTCTCCAACCAAGCGCCGACTGCGTAAGGTCTCTGAAGTAGTGTGGTCGTCATGGGAGACCACATGGAAGTCTATGACGAATTCACCGACTGAAGAAACAACGGAGACGCCTTTCAGGAGCCCAAAGAGCCCGAGAGATACTTGAAATATAGGCTCAGTATACATACGCACGAGGAGGGACATGAGTTCACAAAGGGGTCGTGAGGTCTACTGATGACGAGCTGAACCTCCCTCGTCTTATGTCATAGGCCATGAGAATACGATGCATACACTATCCGATCCTGCGAGGAGCTTGTCTACGGGTAATAATCAGGACAGAGCATACCATCCAGACAGTCGGCCTCGATGGTGCTCTGTCCAGATGCCAGAGAAAATCGTAGTAATGGGCAAAGCTACCCCAAGACCTACATCAGGCTTGCTACAACACTAGAGTCTGTAAGTTATTAAACGTAGTATCTACAAGTAAACCTCCATGATTGGAGCTACTAAAGTCTGAAGACTGTCAAAATGAAATTGCCGCAATACTATTCAGCTTCCCCTAACACTTCCAACTAGCATCCTTCGTTCCCGGCTGTCCCACCTTGATATACGGGCTCTCATCTGTACCAACACATTGACCGGCGGTGACGAGCTTGTACCCTGCTTTCTTGAGGATGGGAACCGAGTGTGGGAGGACTTCGTTGGCGGCTATGTGTAGCGAAGAAGGAAGAGGAGGAGGGTGAAAGAAGATAGGGCGTCAGCGATCGAAACTGAGAGATAGAAAGAGGAAGCAGGCTTACTTTCACCGTGGGTAGAGTGAGAGAGTACGAGATGGGGTTTGGGGTAGTCCTCTTTTGCCCAAGTACGTCAGCTGAAGGCTCAACGGTGAAGAAGAGGATGGGAGAAGACGACGTACTGGCAATGCCGTCCAAAACCTGTTTCCCTTTACTCGCCGGCGCGCCATTCGCATCTTCCGTATCATCAGACCACAAGAACACCTCTATACACTCGTTAGCCTCAGCTCTTCTGGTAGAAACAGACTCGGCAAAGGGGAGGGATGAGAAGGAAAGGGGAAGAGTAACGTACTGGTATATCCCCTCTGACCGAGCACCTTTAAAGCGAGATCGTTGAGGTTGCCATAAGGCGGTCGAAAGTATTTGGGCTTGACACCAAGGATCTTGATCATTGCGTCTTCGACCTTCTTCAGCTCTGCAGTTCCGTCAGTTTCCTCCCCTACATGCACATGATTCCGACAGAGGAAGAGGAGCAGGGGACGTGGTGGGGACGTACCAGTGTTGATCTGAGCCTCGTTCAAAGTGGTGAGATCCGGGTGACTCCAAGTGTGAGATGCAATCGTATGGCCGGCGTTGTAGAGCTCCTTGATCTGGTCGGCTCGGTCGTAGATACAGACAAAGTTGTTACCCTGTCAGGTCATATATCATATCAGCAGCTGTTCTCTTCTTCGCAGAGAAAGGGAGAGGGGTGGAAGAGAAACGAACGTTAAGGAAGAAGGTACCCTTGCCCCCGTTCAAGTTTTTGGCGACGGCCTTCTCAAAGTTGTATGGACCATCTGCGTATATCGTCAACAACCATCCTTGACAGCGATCGGTGAGGAAACAAAAGACGAGGCGAACGTACCGTCGAAAGTCAAAGCGACAGTGCCCTGTTTGCTGCAGTTGTTGATGACCTACAGAAAAAGTCAGCACTGAGAACAACAGTGATTGGAGGAGATGGAGGGAAACGTACTTGGGGCTTGGCAGCACGCTCAACAGGATTAGCGAGGGAGGTGGTCAAGAGAGCGAAGAGTGAGATTGTGGAGAATGAGCGCATCGTCGTGATGATGATGAGGGTGATGTGATAGTCTGTGCTGTGAAGAAAAGTCGAAGATCGAGATGCAAGCAGTGGGCTTTATACATCGGCCCCCACTCCAGTACTCTGAGAAGATGGGGTAAGCTCATCTCCGCTCTCCGCTTCGAACAACGTGCTTGTCACGGGCGAGAAGCAAGAGTCCCACCCTGACCCCTGACCCAGCTGTTGCCCGGGGTGGGGGTGAAGAGTGCGACAGACCCCATTCTCTCACCGAGTGTAACTTCTTCATGGTCTTGGGTCTTGGAGATGTGCAACTCAGCGCCGAACGTCACATGCTGCGCACCGGAGATGGGTAGGTATCACATGCTGCGACGACTTTGGACTTCGGCCAGCGTGTGGAAGAAGAATGGAAAGATCGGCGAGGGACCGGTCATCCGAAATCCCTCAACATGCGCAGGAAATGGATATCATCGTCTCTATACATCATGACGAAGAGAAATGGGTCGGTAAGAAAGAGAAGGATGAAGAGGTCTGGACAAAGTACGGGCGGGGGGAGGAAAAGAGGAAAGAAGGCTGGACCAGAGTGGGCGACGAGGAATGCCGGGGAAGGAGCGAGGAGAGAGAGGAGGTCGGTGGATGTGTGCTGACCTGGTTGAATAGCTTGGAGACTATGGGATCCAATATGTCTACGACGGCGTGCATGCATTTGAATGACGTGATTGGGCATTGGTGCGTGTAGATCGGAAGAGACACAACTCGACGAGCAACAAGCAGATGAGCCGGCTGCAAAAAGAGGCTCGCTTCGTCACTTCTTGAATTGATACATGATCTCTTCGGGAACAGAAGCCAAAGAGGAGCCATTTTAGTAGTAGACACTACCCTGGGTATCATAACGCTTCCTTCGTACCGAATGCAAGCGCCGAGGGTCTGTTGTCCATGCCATGTCGTTCGATTTCGGGCGAGAGTTCGAGGAGAGCCATACTCATAGTACTGTATCGTGACCGGTTCAGGACTGTAGCTGACTCTGGGATCTGTTGTCGAGGTCCTTGTGTTGCCTTCTCGGCTCGGTGTCTGGCTACTACACACAGTATGTGGCTCTCTACGACAAATTCGCCTCCCATCACACCGCTTAGAGGGCGAGGCGAACCAAAGAATCAACATTACAGGCACCGGCCCATGACGCATAAAATTACGTGAAAAGCCGCCAGATCTGCCGAGATCTAACTGCTGACTGCTGCATGGTTGTCTCGTCCGCATGGTTAGCCCGGCATTCTTTAGGGCGAACGCAGAGTCTACCTTCCCGTCTCTTGGCCAAAAGTCATCCTTCTCGTACGACGAATCCGAGACAGAAGGTAAGCCCCGCCCCACCCCACCGCCTCACCTCCGCTAACCTCTCCCGCCGCATCATCAGAGATTATAGACGCACAGGCAAGCACTGCCTCGAGGCAAGTCCATGTGGGTGCATGGTGGGTGATTGCTCAGCGCGTAGGCTCGGGGATACGTCCAAGCGTCATCTGCTATGTATACCCGCTCGGACGCTCGGCCATCCGGTGTCGCAGATATATAAACACCCGCAATTACATCTCTCCCTCTCTTCCCCATCTCTATATTCTTTTATATCTTTTACTCTATATAATATCCACTCACCAGCAGCATCGCCATGCAGTTCCTCGCTTCTCTCTCCATCCTCGCCTTCTTGGGCACCGCCCTCGCCAACCCCATCGTTGGCAAACGTTCCTGGCCCGATGTATGTCTCCGCTTCTTGGCATCATGGTGACTGGCTGATGGGTGTGATAGGTCATCGACAACTGTAACCAGGATGGTACGGTTGCTCTCACATACGACGGTAAGTCCCTCCTCCTCCCGTCCAAGCTCCAGCACTAACATGGCGGTAGACGGTCCTTGGGACTATGAGGAAGACGTCGCCAACGCCCTTGACGGTGGAAAGGCTACCTTCTTCTTCAACGTACGTCCTTCCCTGCCCCCTTTTATTATCTCACTCTCTGAATTCCGGAGCTGACCTGACTTGGCTGTAGGGAAACAACTACGAATGCATCTACGACCGCGCCGACCAGATCAAAGCCCTCTACGACGCCGGCCACACCCTCGGCTCCCACACTTGGTCTCACGCCGATGTTACCGAGCTTTCTTGGGACGAATTCCATGATGGTACGTCACCTTGCCATTTACTTTCTGGAAGAGTGGAAGAACTGATGAGATTTAATAGAGTTGTGGAAGGTCGAAGAGGCGTTCATCAAGATCCTTGGTGTCAAGCCCAAGTACTTCCGACCGCCTTATGGAAACATCAACGACAACGCTATGAACGTTCTCGAGAACCGTGGTTACTCCAGTACGTCTCCTTTCCTTCCCCTTGACTGCAAAGACTATACTGACTCGAGCGCAGAGGTGTTCTTGTGGTCGGACGATACCGAAGACTCTCTTGATAAGGGTGCTGCTAGGGGTGAAGAGGTGCTTGATGGTGTTGCTAGTACGCTCCCTTCTTCTTTCTTATCTGCAATTGCATACTGACTTGATCATAGACGACTATCCCAACCCGCACCTCGTTCTCTCCCACTCGACCTATCCTGAGAGTACGTCCCCTCCCCTCTCATTCTCTGTTTCCCTGCCAGGACGAGGCTGACAGAAAGATAGACCCCCAGGAAGTCCTCCCACACTCCGTCCCCAAGCTCAAGTCTGCAGGCTACAACCTCGTCAGCGCCGGTCAATGTGTCGGTACTGACGAATGGCCTTACGAGTGGGTTGGAGAGCCTCAGGCGAGGGATGACTCTTGGACTTGTTAAACGTCCTCCTCTATCCCATCTCCGCGGCTTCATAACCACGCTCTCATCCATCTGTATAACTGTATAATCTATCTGGTAAGAGAAGGGAAGATCGCGCATAATCTGTTTGAAATCAATGGACTCTTTTGGTATGGCCTTTCTCAATGTTTATAATTGTCCATATCAAAACCAGCATCATAATACTCACCCACATACGTCACATTTATTCATATTCATCCGATTTGTACCATATAATACATGCACCATAATCACTCTGTACGACATCCCATCGAAAAAGGCAGATCCTTCTTGTGTCCCCGACACCTCGGAAACGAGGAGGTAGGCGCTAAGCATGATATCTCAGTTCCAATTTACCAGCGTAACGGCTGGTGCCGGGAGCAGGAGGAGTAGGAGGAGTGGGAGGAGGTAGGTTGAACACCGCCGAGGGTGCGATGGTGGTGGGGAGAGAGAGGGAGTCGTCGCTGGAGGTGTACGACGCGGCGGGGCTGCCGAAAAGAGTGTGAAGGAAGTCTTCGGAGTAGGGTTGGTTCTCGTAGGTTTCGAAGAAGGAGGACATGGTGTGTGGATGTGCCGAGTTTCCCTATGTTTCGCCTTTTTCGCCTTCTTATCCTTCTTGCTCTTCTTCCCCTCGCCAGCCTCTTCCTGCTGCCCACTCTCCTTCCTCGCCCGCTTCTCAGCCTTTCCCTCTAAACATACACAAACCCACACACCATGTCCTCCTTCTTCGAAACCTACGAGAACCAACCCTACTCCATAGACTTCCTTCACACTCTTTTCGGCAGCCCCGCCGCATCGTACACCTCCAGCGACGACTCCCTCTCTCTCCCCACCACCATCGCACCCTCGGCGGTGTTCAACCTACCTCCTCCCACTCCTCCTACTCCTCCTGCTCCCGGCACCAGCCGTTACGCTGGTAAATTGGAACTGAGATATCATGCTTAGCGCCTACCTCTCGTTTCCGAGGTGCCGGGGACACAAGAAGGATCTGCCTTTTTCGATGGGATGTCGTACGACACGGAGCGAATAAGTGTACAAGTCGACCAGCGAAGTGTACGAAGAGGCTAAGGACAATAAGAAAGGAGAGAAGGGAAAAAGTGGACTCATGCTTGCCTCATGCGTTGTCGGGAACCAGATGGAGAACGCACAGCGCTCGGGACACCCACATCCGGTTTTTTTCAGGATTTTTTTCAGGCATGCCTTGAGTTTTGTCAGGGTAGTCACCCGCTCCCCGTGCCCGCCCCCCACTTACGCCCTCTCCTTGCAATTTTCAAAGTCCCCCGCTCCTCTTTCCATTTTCCCAGCCCAGCCACGAGATACACACAACGGCATCCGCCACCCCGCCACAAATCAATCAACGCTACCATGGAATCCATCGAACTCGGCGTGGAAGATTTGGAGAGGCGGTATGGTATCATCTTGCCCGAAGGGCCGCCTCAGGAGCAAGACCAAGAGCAACCTGGGGAGGAAGCAGGGGGCGGGAAGAGAAAGAGGTCGAAAGAGGAGAAGGAAAGGAGAAAGTCGTTGAAGGCTGAGAAGCGGGCGAGGAAGGAGAGTGGGCCGCAGGAAGAGGCTGGCGAGGGGAAGAAGAACAAGAAGGATAAGAAGGCGAAAAAGGCGAAACATAAGGAAACTCAGACCGAACCGGTGGAAGAGTCAAACGATATCCCAGTCGACATTTCTCTCGAAAGCCCTGCCCCCGCCCTTACGCTCGCCCAAGCTATCGACAACTCTGCTCGTCATGCAGAAGAGGAGGAGGAGAAGAAGAGGAAGCGAAAGCAGGAGAAGAAGGAGAAGAAGCGGCAAGCGAAGGGAAAGGAGAGAGCTGTCTCGCCGGCGGTGTCAGAGCAAGAGCCAGAGCCCGAAGTTCAACATGCTCTCACTAGCCCGCGCACCCCCGCCCCTCGCTCCACCGCACCAACGCAATACGGCACGGGCAAGAACAAGAAACGTCCCCTCTCCATCGCGCCTTCCTCCCCTGCCCCCGCTGCCGACCGCTCGACCTCTGCCTCCCCGGCTTTACCAGCCGCCACGCAGATGGTGTCTATCGACGCTTCTATGGTCGAAGCTGCCCTTGCCTCTGCTTCCAGTGCTGATGCAGCTGTGGAACCGCCAGCCAAGCGCGCAAAGACTACCAAGGGCAAAACTGTCAAGGAGAATGGCAAGGCGAAGGACAAGGCGGAGAAGAAGAAGGATGTCGAGCCGAAGGAGAGTGATGCGCAGTTGAGAGAGAGGTTGAAGGGGGAAGGAGCGCTGGATCAGTGGTTGGCGACCGCCAGTATCGGAAAGACCGAGTTGGGAAGGTTGGAGAAGGCGGGTGGTGAGTTCATTTTCTGCCTAGGTTGGACGAGGAGCTGACATCATCGAAAGTCATCTCATACACCAAAGGCAAGTTTACGGAGACTGAAAAGATTGCGATCCGTAAAGCTCTCGAAAAATATGAGAAGGCACGTCGACTTGTGTTCCCAGATTGACCAAGACTGATAAATTGACAGGTTCACCGGATGTCGCAAGAAGAAATCGTCGAAATGGTTATGCTCAAGGTCCAAGATGCCCCGGACAAAGAAGCCGTCCGTGAATTCTGGCGAGATATCGGTGCGCGCCTCAACCCTCACTATGTTCACCTCACTTATACCCATCGCAGCATCTGTCCTTCCCGGTCGCCCCATTCTCAACATCCAACCCTTCGTCCGCCGCCTCATCGACCCTTACGCCCACAAAGGCCGCTGGACCCCCGCAGAAGACGCCCTCCTCTCCCGCGCTTACGCCCAGCACCCACGCGAATGGAAGAAGATCTCTGCCCTCGTCGAGCGTACAGAGCAAGACTGCAGAGACCGATACCTCAAGGAACTCGAAGGTGGCGAGGGGAGAGTCAGCGGGCGATGGACAGGAGAAGAGGTGGAGAGACTGGAGAAGGCGGTGAGAAAAGTTGTAAAGGGCTTGAAGAGCATGAAGGCCGAGCTTGCTGGAGCGCCGATCCAAGAGGAGGAGGAAGAAGAAGAGTTGGTGGATTTGATGGAGGATGTGGACATTCCGTGGGATCTTGTGGCAAAGGAGATGGGGACGCGCAGTATAACGCAGTGCCGTATCAAATGGCGAGACTCGTGCTCGCACTTGGCTTCGAGCAAGGGCGGGCTGGAAAAGGGTGATGCGGATGTAAGGACGTTGGCGGTGATCAAGAGGTACGTCTTTTTGTCTCTGGTCAAATGTCTACGTGCTGATACCGAGCAGGTTGCGCGAACTCGACTATCCCTCTGAAAAGCACATCGAATGGTCTCGAGTCCATGACGCCCCATCTCTCCTGCACCTTACCCAGAAAGACGTCCGAAACGCATTCTCCAACCTCAAGCACAGGCTCGTCAAGGCCAACAAGGAAGGAGGTAATTTCGCAGGTATGTTACCTCCCCTCTTGATCCATGTGTATGTGCTGATAGCCTATCAGAAACCCTGGCGATAATGCAGACAATAGTAGAGAAGAAGGTGCAGAGGAAACAAAGGTCGGGGGCGTTAAAAGAGTTCAGGAGTGACTCGGTCATTGACGAGTCGGGCGATGAGGCAAATTGATGGTCTGTATCACTATAATCACATGTTATGAAAATCGGTTTATCGTTCTGCTCACAGGACAGTACTCAAGGAAAGGAAACACTCAATCTGCAGCGAAAGGTGCCGACGAACTCGACTCTCTTCCGCAGTGCGAGAATTGCATGTAATTTTCGAGTGTTTATCAACATGATACTATATAGACAACTGACCGAGATGATGAATATTAGTATACAGAACACAGCAGCCCCTACTCGCTCTTCAGGGTCTCGGCCCAGCCAACCCTAATAGCCCGCGCGTACAGAATGTCCACCTCTTCCGACGTCACCAGCAAAATCCTCGCTCTTGCCTTCTGGATGGCTAACGCATAATCCTGGATAGATACTGCTTTGATGGAAAAGTCCGGGTCCATAAACGTAGCCTCGTCCCGCGGATCGTTTCCCCACATAGCATCGCCTGCGACTGCCCCATCGGAGAACGATCCCGTCTCATCTTCATTGTGGAGAGGTCTCCATGGTAGTGTACATACACATCTTCGCGAATCTAATCAGACTCATCTCCTGACTCGCTACTGGCGTCCTCATCTATCCTGTGTGCGTCAAGCCATGCCTGCGCTTTCTCCGCATCAAACCTCGGCACCTTCATTCCCCTCTGCTTCCCCTGCGTCTTTTGCTTCCCCTTCCTTTTCTTCTTCAGCATTCCCTCAAGATCCCTCAATAGGCTGGCCTCTCCTCTCAGCTCTTTCTCAAGCGTCTTTGACAGCTCAACATCCTCTCCGTCCGCTTGCGAGTCCACCAAGTCTTTCAGCCTCTGCAACATACTAGAGATCTCTTTGAATCTTGCGCGAGTCTCAGTCACTGCCTCCCTATCCGGACACTCCCTCGCATACGCGTCTTCGATCCCGACCGTCCCCGGGTCCTCATCCCAGATGCCTTGTTCCCCGCTCGCTTCGCGGCCCACATTCGTTTCGAGAGCTTTCCGCGAACAGGGGTCGACCTCGGGAGGGATGTCGGCGCGCTGGTAGGTAACATGGGGAATGCCATGCTTGATGCGTACCGTGAAGCGACGATCACGCCCATTGTAGCTCACTGACATGTGGCTCTGGCACTCGAACTTGTCCATGCCGGATCGTTTTCGGGAAGGCTTCAACCGCAGGGAAGTAGAAGACGGAAGGTGAGGGGTGGAAGAAGAGGGGGGAGGGGGGGAAGGGGCAGGGGAGGAGGGAGCGGGCGATGACGGCCTGGGAGTGTCGGACTGATGATGGGAATGGCGTCGAGAGGAGGATGAGGCGGGTACGTAGGTTTTCTGCTGATCTTGGCAGCACCCATAATGGAGGGTGATCCTGTTGGTAGTCTCCACTGCGTGTTCGGGAGCCCCGCTGCCCATCGATCTATGCAACGGCACCATCAGCCTTCTTTCAAAATGATACAGGAATTCTGGCTTGATCTGATGAGCTCACCGGAATCTATAGAATCCCAATTTTTGCCCTTCCTCATTCTCATCATCCGCTAAAGTGCGGAATATTGACTCGGCCAGCTGCTTCACCGCCACCTTCTTCTTCGCGGGATCGGGTACATCGTCGTTCTCCACATAAGAGCCATGGAAAACCAAGGGACGGTTCTTGATCTGACGTCGGATGGTAATCTCAGTCTCTGAGCCTGCAAGGACGTCGCTGAGGT
Source organism: Cryptococcus floricola (assembly GCA_006352305.1). Lineage (NCBI taxonomy): Eukaryota > Fungi > Basidiomycota > Tremellomycetes > Tremellales > Cryptococcaceae > Cryptococcus > Cryptococcus floricola. The sequence goes on along the minus strand of CM016932.1, from coordinate 1,664,137 downwards.
ACTGGTTCGGCGACTCAACATGGAGAGTCATCTTCTCGGCCAGGGCGTCGATCAGGCCCGTACGACTTTGTGCACTCTATGAGAGGAAGAGAACAACAGGGGAAACATGTCAGCCCAACGATGAAGGATATGCTTGCCAGACACATACGACGTGTTCAATCAAGGGCCAAGGTTTCTCCTGTGACATATTTATTAGCATCGCGTCAAGACATACGAAGAAGCCGTGGGTACGTATACTCACAAACCAGCTACCCTCATCCACCGGTATGCTACTGGTGCCGTCCTCGCCCAGGTATGCGACACGCTCTCCTCGACTGACGGCCTCCTCATCTGCCTTCAATTTGTTCTTGGCGGCCTTGTTGGAGAGATAGACGCGCTGGCGTGCACGCGCTTTGGCTTTCACGCATGTGGCGCAGCGGGGCTTGCAGTTACCTGGGCATTGGTTTTGGGGAGTCGAAGGAGATTCAGGCATGGGCTGGTGGGTGGCGGATTACGATGGGGGGAGGATGTGAATGTGTAGTGAGAGATGAATGGGGGTTGACACTGTAGGGTCCAGGGAATCACGTGACATAGCGGAATTCATACTGAACGGCAGGTGTGAATGGTCATACTTTATCGATTTCAACAAAGGAAAGTTTGAAGTATGACCTAGCTCGTTTCTGACGGAGGTGTCCTTCGTGACAGTGCGCGAGGATCCGGATTATTTGCTCAAGGTGAAATGGTACGAGTACAATGGTGAACGGAACGACGACGACTAGACCTTGAGGCCTGTACTCTTTCAAGTGCCCGGCTGTCTCACTCGCCCGGTGACCCCCTGTAATGAGGTTGAGAAAAACCAGAGCCTGAGAGGATGTAGACTTCCATTCACTTTCGTTCAGGTGGTAATGGTTTACCAAAGACCTCCATCAGTGGGGTGATTTGACAAGACTGGAGATAAGGAGGGGTGGGGGAGGTCGTGGGACATTGTGTATAGTATGGGGGAGGTGATGGAGTAGAAGAAGGAAAGATAGGGCTGGGTTGCGATGAGAAGACGTGATGAGAAATGCACCGGGATCTTGAACCTCGGCCATCCGCGTCCTCCGCCACGGGCACCATCCTTATAAATCTATACATCCAATACCATATTACGGTCCCTCCTAATTCTCCTGCGACCCTAATGCAGACATGAGCTATCCCTGATGCTCCCTGATAATACTCCTCTCAATAGTAGATCCTTCCGGCCCCTCCCCCCGCTCAAAAACCAACGTCCTTCCAATCCTCCACCCCTTCTATCAGCCCCCATTCTACCAACACACGTATGGATGAAAGAAGGACTCACTCGGGATAAGCACAAATGTTCGGACTAGTCTTCACCCCCCCAAGAAGGTATTCCAACCCCCCCGGCCCGGCTATCATCGAATGTGAATACCTCGCTGCTCTTGCCCCGCCTTCGAGGCCCACAAAATCCCCCGGGCCGAGTGGTCGTTCTTCCCTTGGCAGATCTTCAGGCTTTGGAGGTGGGGGGATGTGGCCGGATAGAGAGGTTTGGGGTGGGAGAGAATCTTGGGCGAGGAGGGAGGCGGAGGAGTCGATCAGGATGAGGGTACCGGTGCCGGAGAGGATGTACATCCATTCAGAGTCGTTCAGGTGGTAGTGGTTGAGCTGATTCATGATTCAATAGGGCGGTAGGGGGGAGTGGGAGAGGGAGGGGCTCACGCATGATTCTTTGCCTGGTTCAAGTCTGCTTTTGTGGACGGCAATGTTCTTCATGCCGACTGATCGGCCATCTCCGTATTAGCCATTGTGCAAAACCTTCATGCCCCCCCCCATCAAGCCCTCCTTGAGCCCTTCCTTGAGGACTTGGTGAGAATTGTGGGCGTACCAGCATCAGACATAGAAGACTGAGTTCGTACAGCTTCAGGCTTCAACGAGTGGGCGAGTGTACGCCAGGGGGCGGTATCGATCTCGTCGGCTTTGAGGAGGGGGTGGTGGGGGGTCGTGGGGTCTCGCTTCGGCTGCACGTCGATTTTGGCGCTCCCTTCAGTGGATTGCACGCAGCCCATGGTGTTTGAGGTGGGGTGAAGGAGGGACGGGTTGGGATGATTGGGGATGGAACGGAAAGAGAAGTGAGATGGCTGTGGATAGTGAGCACTGTGTATATGAGGCCCATGCGGGAGGGCGCAGAGTCGCAGACAAAGGATGCAGTACACAGCGCCCGGACCGCCCCAAAGTTGAAGGGCGGGGGAGAGCTGATATGGGGGGTGGATATAGGTTAGGTAGGACGTTGGCTTATGAGAGGGTTGTTGAAAGGGGTGAAGAGTCGGTGGTGCGCTCTGTTATTCGAGGCGTTTAGCCCGGGATGTGCTTTTGATGGTACTCGTAGACTATGTAACAGGTTGCATAGTTTTTCTTCTGTCTTCTTTCTTTCTCTTTCTCATCTTTTCTCACGAATCTTCTATAAGGGCTTAGAGGGCCAAAGCAGCTTCCAAATCGCTCTACCCACTCTTGTCAGCACACAATCATCCAAAACAGGGATTGGATTGGAAAGGGAAGGGGGAAGGGGAAGAGAAAGGAGACGTACGACCTTGGTCTCACGGGCAGCAAACCACTTGATCTGTCCGTCCTTGACCAAAAACTTGGAAAAGTTCTACATACCCCCACCTTTTATCAGCTCTTTCTGTACTCGCCAAAATACAGAAATAGAATAGGGGGGATGGGATGAGGAATGGAACGGAACGTACCCAGTCGATGTCCTTGACGGGCGGGTCGGCGTGTTCTTTGAGGTATCGCCAGATGGGCTGGGTGTTTTCGCCGTTCACATCCGCCTACAAACGTTGCCCCAAATCAATACGAGTACTTGATCTCTTCTTTTCTCCAAGAAGGGAAGGAGGAGGAGGAAGGGAGAGGGAGAGCTTACTTTCTTGGCAATGGGGAAAGTAACGCCGTAGTTGAGCTGACAGAACTGGAGCACTTCGTCGTCCGACCCAGGCTCTTGAGATTTGAACTATTCCCATCCCCACATTTCATATCAGCTCTGCTCCTCACAATCTGACCGATCTCGATTCGAGAAAGAGGAAGAGGAAGTGGAAGAGGAAGAGGGGGAGGAGAAGCGTACCTGGTTACAAGGAAAGCCGATGATAACGAGTCCTTTGTCACCATACTTTTCGTGCAGCGCTTGCAGTTCTTTGTACTGAGGAGTGAGGCCTGTCGAACCAAAGAGTCAAGGTCAGCTTTCAAGATTTACTAAGAAACGTCCCCAGGAAAGGGAGGGGGAGGGGGACGTACCGCATTTAGAAGCGACATTGACAAAAACAATAGTCTTGTCCTTCAACTCCGCAAGGGGAAGAGTAGATTTGGAGAGCTCGACCTATCATCACCCACGCCCCCTCGGGGCCTCTGTCAGCTTACACATAATCCTCTGTGGTTGAGCAGACTCTCCAGGGGTACGTACGTTGTAAGAGTAGATATCAGACATGGTTTCTTGATCTGTGGATAAGAGTTACAGAAGAAGGATGGATGACAAAGTGAGAGACGGAGAAAAGAAGGCAATATCTCCGTGGCCGTCGGCGCTGGGCGAAGCCTTCTTCCAATGACGTGCGCGCTGGTGCGTGCCTGGGTGTTTACGTATTCCCACTGCAGTTGATGGCTTTTCTCGAGATTGGTTAATTCTTAAGCTATGCATACCATATCTTGCACGGGTGTAGCCTCAAACCTCAATGTACGGATGAGGATGGGGCAAAAGAGGATGATCTGGAATATCCAGGAGTTTCAGGCCAGGCAGACACTTCCAAAAATACTCCCTTGGCCTCTTCCTCTTTGCGTGAGTGACGTTGTCAAAGCTTGCCTCAATCAGTCGTTGACAATGTATTCAGCTGCTAGCACCGATCCACCTTCACCTTGTCTCCACCACTCTCTCCACAAGCCGACTCCTCCATCAATGCCTTGGCCACAGCAACCAGGGATCCTGCAGACTTTTCCAGACTCAATCTATCGCTACCAAGGAGATTCCGGATGTGAAGGTCTTGAATATAGAGGACCATCTCTCCTCTGGAAAACTCTGCAAGATCCCTGGTTGCTGTGGCCAAGGCATTGATGGAGGAGTCGGCTTGTGGAGAGAGTGGTGGAGACCCAATAGCTATGCGGACTGAGGGCTTTGAAGGTTGAGAAATGGGTGGCATCATTGGAGGGGTGGTAGGTTTGGGCTGTGGGGAACAGCCGAACAGGTGGGGGTGTGGGTCTGAGCATCCGATGAGGAGCTGATTTGTCCTGAGAGCTCAAGCGTTTGCAAAAAGGTCTTCCACTTCATGGGTGCTGCAGGAGTGAGAGAAGGTAAGGTGAAGGTGGATCGGTGCTAGCAGCTGAATACATTGTCAACGACTGATTGAGGGACCTGGGACATGGTGACACTTGCAAACGAAAGCCGCGGGCAAGTTGAGATGAAAGTTTTGAAACGAGAAGAGACAAGATGGTTTCATGGTTGGACCTATAATTAGATTTTTCGCATATTGTTGGGACTTGGGACGATACGGGTACACCACCAGGCTACCAGCAGATGCCAGATGCCAGATGCAGCATTGCGACGCGTATCATCAAACGTGGACAGAGTGGAAAAAACAGGCAGGCGAAGAAAGCGAAATCGAAAGCAAAAAAAGACGCAAGTTGGAGGCACAGGGAGGCAGAACCGGCGGTGACATCGATGGCGTTCTGCGTGTTCTGCCGTCTCCCGTGCACCCGTGCACCCGTCTCACCGTCTGCCGCAGTGGCACGGCCTCTACGGAAAGAGACCCAATACCTTTGGTGGTGACGCCGCTCGTCATCCGAGGTAGAAGTGGCCCCCTTTTGTAAGTGTAAGACAGACCCTTATGAAAATATGAACCCGCCCGCAACTCAGCCTACAAACCACCCCCAAGCGGCCGAAAGTCGAAGAGGGATCAAGATGGCATGCCACCAGTCCTAATGTAAGACCCAGGACTGCGAGTCCTACCTGAACGCCCATCTTGCTAGCAGCTGGGGCTGGGGAAGAGACGACAAGTTTGAAAAAAGTTCGTTGAGCAAGATGGGCAGCCGAGTAAGACGCCAGGCACGGGCAGATAGGCAAGATAGCGTTCTGGCCAGGTCCGGATGTGTTGCAGTTCAAACGCCGGGTGGGATTTTATTGCCTAATGAGGCAGTTTCACCCGGAGATTAATCTTATTCTGCCATTTGTAGTTTGTGCTTAGTGCGGGTGTTACGTGTGCAGCGTGGATTTGTAGCGCCTTGCGGACTAATTAGGACTAGATTGGTGCCGCTCATTACAAATGGATTGCGCAAGGTGGGCTTAATTGGGATGTGCCTCTGCAGATCGATTGATGATTTACACTCAGCTTCTTACCTATTCCTGCTTTACTCTTACCTCTAGCATAAGCCACAGCCAGCACCGCCCAGCGACACCCCCCCCACGACATCTGCGACACCCGCCAGACGAGGGAACACTTCCGCACACTCAACTGCGCAGGAACTCAACTTCCTTGCCATCGCCTCTCCCGCCTCTTTCAAACTCAAACTCCTGAGAGGAATCTGACGCCTGTTCCCATCTACGCGTACAGCCCAGCTGTGCACAACATCATGCGTGCCTCCGCGTCGCCAACAGCCCCTATGCGCGACCAACAAGTATGTCCTTCCCTCTCCACCCGCTCTGTGCCTCTTGCGCTGACAACCAAGCAGCCAACCCGCCAACCCCCGACAGATCCCTCCCTCTTCATGCCCTCCCGCCCCACCTACTCTACCCCCTCCTCCGCCTCCAACACCCCCGCCCCGCCCATGCACGCCGCCGCATCCCTGCCTCCGCCTTATCCCATGTACGGAGGCAGTCATCCCGGTTACTACCATCGCGAAGATCCCTACCCCTACCCCCCTCCCCCTCCGCACCACATGTCCGGCCCTCCTCCCCAGCGCGTCTACTACAACAACGCCCCGCCCCCGCCGCCTGCGCACTACAACGCGCGCGACGAGTGGCACGCCGAAAATGTCCGCCATCGGGATTCGCCCCCTCGTCAGCCCATCCCCGCTCGCCGTGATGGGCCCGAAGAGGCCTCGCCGGAGGGAGGGGAGCAGCCTGTGAAGAGACGACGGGGGAGGCCAAAGAAGGTGCCGGTGCCGGTGCAGATGCAGCATGTGAATAGTGGCGAGTATCCGTCGGTTTTGGCGCCGCCGTCGACGTCGCCGGGGCGGAGTAGTGGGAGTGATAGGGACCCGCCACCGCCGGTCCAGCAATGGTCAGGCCAGGCTATGGGCCGGGGGCAAGCACCTGTGCCCCAGTTTCTCCAGTCGAGCCATAATGGCGACTTTATCCACGACGAGCCGGAACAAATCGTGTCCATCAATGAAAAGCAGGCCAACCGACCGCCGAAAAGGGCAAGGGGCAGTGAAGAGCGAAGCAGCGCGATGGGAGAAGATGCCGAGCTCGAAGCTGGTATGGCGCTGGCGGGACTCAAGAGACGCGAAAGCGCGCCCACGTCGGTTCTGAAAAAGACTTCATCGCTCGTCAAGACTGAGCCGGGAGAGGAAAAGCCGACCGTCAAGAAGGCGGAAAAGCCGTCGAACGCAAAGAGCTGTGCCGAGTGTAGGCGGTTGAAGGCCAAGTGTGATAGGGTTTTCCCTTGCTCTAATTGTGAGTGGCAAAACGTGCAATGTTGGAATGCTGTGCTGACAGGTGATAGGTCGGAGACGAGGATGTGCTGTTGTCTGTCCCGATGGTGATTTGAGCTGTATGCAGGGTAAAAGACTTGTCCTCGCGTCGACCGAGCAGCTTCACGAAAGAGTAAGCAGCTTCATTCGTCATCGTCAAAGACTCCTAACTCGATGTAGATATCACAACTCGAACAAGCGCTCGCGCAGACCCATCGCTCAGCTGTCGGCGGTACAACCTACCACCCCCTCCTCGCCCCCCAATTCCTCGACGGCGGCTTTGCCAGCGTCGAACAACCCCCCATCACCGTCGACTCCAAACCGCCCCCCTCATTCTCGCCCAACTCGTCCCAAAACGGTCTCGCCCACGGTTCACCCGAAGACCCTTCCTCCGCCGCGAGCTTTACCCTCACCACGCCTTTACTGGGTCCGGAGAAGAGGAGTAACAGGTCGAGCCGGATGGCGGTGGAGAGTCTGTTGACGGAAGATTCGGCGGTGCCGGAGGGGAAGAGGGAAGATGAGTGGGCGGGGGAGAATGCGGCGCCTGCGATGATCATCGGTACCGTCGGCAAGCCTGAATCTGCCGAAGATACTGAACAGCGACATTCAGTCTTTGAGCGACTTAAAAAGATCATCACCATCCTCCCGCCGAGAAAGGTCAACAAAGAGCGCGCAGACCACTTTTTCGAGACGTCCATGTGGTATCAGACGGTCCTGCAGAGGAACGAGTATGATACAGTGTACGAACCCGCCGTCTACGCACCTACAGCCGCCAACCCTCTCTCCCCGCACAAACTTGCCGTCGTCCTCATGGTTCTCACGTTCGAGACGTACCTCGACATCTCGGCAGATGAGAACGACCCCAAGCTGGCGGATTACTGGGACGGCGCCCAGCGGTGCTTTGATACCCGATTCGGCTGGGCGGCTAGTGTAGCTGGTGTTCAGGCGTTGGCGCTTGCGACGCTCTTTGTCGGGTTTGGCTGGCGCGGGACGCGGGCGAGCAACTTTTATTGGTTACGCCAGATGACGTCCGCCGCGCTCCAACTCGGCCTGCACCGTGATGCCCACAGCTCTTTCCCTGATGAAGAGAAAGAGTTCCGCCGTCGGGTGTTTCACGAGATCTACGTGATTGACTGTTTGATCTGTCTTAATCATGGGCAGCGCGCTTCGATCGGTGTGGAGTTTATCGAGACGGCGTACCCGACGTTGAGCTCGCCGCTGGCGTATAAGAAATATGACTTTATTAGGACGGTGAAGAGCCAGGTGATTGATATTGGGTCGTTGCCTGACTCGGCGCCGGCGAGCTGGGCAAAGGTCAAGGAGGTGGAGGAACAGTTGATGGAATACGAGTACGTTTTTTTCTTTACTTTTGGAGGACCAAGCTGAACTCTTGAAAGCGTCGACCGACTTCCCATCGTCCACTGCCCCTTGCTCCGCGGCGAAGCGCCCCCCGACCCAGTCGAAGGCTTCACCCACGCCGACGCCGTCGCCCTCCAAACCACCACCACCTCCATGTGCCACTACAAAGCCATGCTCTATCTCTTCCGCCCCTCCCTCCGCCGCCTCATCGCGCGTATCCGCTCCAGCCCCGCTTCATCCATCACATTCCAGCAATGCGATATCGACACTGTCAAGATGACGCTCCGCGCTTGCAACTCCATCATCCTGACGTCTTATTATCTGGCGAGAAAACATCCAAAGTTGATGGCCAAGTCGTGGATGGTGTGGGTGCAGACGTTTAGTGCGGCTGTGAGCATGACGGCGCTGGGGATTTGGTGTGGGCCGTATATGGAGCAAGGATTTCTGGAGGATGTGAGCAACAAGTTGACGGAGGCTTGTGTTATGATTGGGGAGAATGGATCGCCGAGGTCGCAGGGTGTGCTTGTGAGTATCTTTCACTTTCTTGTTGAATCGATGCTGATGGTGTTGATAGTCGCTTTTGCCTACGCTCAAATCGCTGCTTGCTGGGAGATACCCCCAGCTGCTGGGGAAGGACGCTACGGACGCGCGGGTATCGCCCGAGGGTGAAGATATGCTCTTTGCGCTTTTGGGTGGGCACGTCGACGCTGGGTCGTCTCATGTCCAGCCTCCGCCTTACCAGCCCCAGCCTCAGCCTCAGTCGCAGACTCAACAGCCTCCCAAGAAACGAAAGTCTAGCGCCCAGACTTCATCTCAGCAGCAGTCCCAACCGCCTTCGTCCGGCCAATTGTCTACCCAACAGCTTCACCCCCAACAGCCGACGCCTTCCCACGACGCAAACGCAAACCAGATGCCCACGCAAGAACAGCTCGTCACCCAGACGCACATGCCCCCGCAGATCATGGGCGCCCACTCGAGCTCGCCAGTACAGGTATTCAGCCAGCCGCTCAACGTTAATAACGGCTCCGCCGAGGCCTTTGCCTCCGCATCGGCTTCTGCCTTCTGCCAGCCCCAGCAGCCCCAGGGACAGATGCCCATGGGCACATCATGGATGGTGCCCAACTTGCCCGTAACGGATGCCTCCTGCGGGCCCGTCATCCTGCCTCTCGCACCTCCCAACCCCACAGCCATTCCGTACGACAACTTTATCCTCTCTTCGTCCTCCAACAATCTGGGCATGGATGGGATGGTGATGATGGACGGTATGGGCAATGAGGGAGATCCGTTCGGTGGGCCGCTTATTGACAATCCGCCCGAGCTTTGGGAGAGGTTGCAAGCTCTCTATGAGCCGCAAGCGCCGGTGTTTTGGAACGGTGGGATGGATGGGGGGATGACTGTTGGGGACTTTGGGGGGTACGTGCCCAATATGTACTAGGTTGGGAACGTGTACAATACGGAAAGATAGATCAATAAAACCTAAAAAAACAATCTGTAGCATCTTTTTCTTCCTCGGTAGCTCGTTCTTTATTAGGTTGTCTTGTTGGATGTTTGCTCTTCTCTTTGCTACGATACTATATTTGCCTTATATTGGCACTTCTGCATGCAATGCTCCATGTCCACCCGTTCACACTCTCGCGATGTCTACAGCAATCCCAATCTCTCTCGCCTACACAGTCGTCAGTGGCGCACAGAAGTAGAATCGAATGGCAAAACTCACAGCTTCCGCCTCTTGATATCTCTCTTCATGACCCTTCTCTCCCTTCTCGACGGCCAAAGCACCTCCTTATTTACCACATCCATCACATTCCCCAGAATCTGCTCGTCGGTGTCCTGCAAGCCTTCTTGCTCTGCCAACCGCTCACGTTCTCTTTCCAACTTTGCCCTCTCCATCGGTAGCTCTCGTTCTTCCATCTGTTTCTCATCTCCGCGCGGAACCTCTGCAAAGAGATATTCGACTCTCGCCAAACAAGCTTGTCTCTCTCGCGCGACGATGAGCCGCTCGAGTATCCCTATCAACGCCGGTAGCACCCTCTGAAAACTCGGTCCTCTTTCCCCACTCCCGAAAGTCCTCGGTTGCTCAGCATTGACCGTGATCGTGCTCGACAGTTCCTGCTCCGCCTCTGGCTGCGGTACCAAGAATTGAAACGAAGGATGAGCCTTCGCAAGACGAGCAACAGGCATAGAAAACGGCAGATGCACAACCTCCACCTCTCTCCCCATCTTCACCCGCTCAGCATGTACTGCCTCCGTCATAACATCCCACTCTTCCGCCCCCAGTCCAAACTTTCTCCACGTCTTCTCCTCCCCATACCTCCTCCTATTCGGCATTGCGGGAATACCGAGGGACAAGAAGAGGTGGGGAGGGAGGGAGAGGTTGCGCGCGGTGCGGTAGAGGTAGGAGGAGAGGATGTCGATGGTTTTGCGGTCGGCTGGGGGGGAGGTAGGGGTGCCGCTTGATGTGATTAGGCGGAGGATAACGAGGGTTAGGGGGAGGTCGATCTCGTTTGGGGGCGTACTGGGATGTGTAGTATCGAGAGAGTGGAAGATTGCGCGAAGGATGGCGTTGACGACTTCGGACGTCAAGATGGGGAGATGTATAGCCCGGTTCGGATTGGGTATGGCATTTTGCTCGGTGCCTTGGGTAGTCTTTGGGGTTTGGGTGAGGAGACGCCGGGCGAGGACGCGGGTCGGCGGTAGAACGCAAGGCGTAGTGTAGAGACCAAAGACAGACGTCCACGTCTTTGAATCCAGCCCGGGTATGCCGTCTTGCTCCCTGTCCCCTTCTCCAACCTCATAGCCCTCCTGCGCTTCGCCAATCATCTCCACAATACTCTCTGCCATCTCCCAATTCTGCGCAACCTTCTCCGCCCTCAACCATGCGCTCAGAAACTTGACGTCAAGACCCGCTTCACCTCCTGCGAGCTCTACCAAATCTTCCGCCAGACTCTCGGGGATCCGCGAGCATTTGGAGCGAGCGGTGGTATCTTTGAGAGCGGAGAGACGCCAGATGTTCATGGTGGTAGTGTAGACTTGTACGATGGCGGTTCTTTGGGCGGGAGAGAGTTTTGGCGGGGAGGAAGAGGATGATGGGGCATCGAGATACGCTCTAACGACTCGCTTGAATTCACCTAGCCGCTTGACAGCAGAATGAAAGTCTGATGTGGGTTTATGAGTCGTGATAAGAACGTCCCAGATCTCCCATGGCCAGCTCTCTTTGCTCGTGACACCATCAAGCGCGAGACAGTCGGTGATGAGACCCTCGACAAATGCTGGGTCGGGCGAAGAGTCTCGGATGACTGCGCGGAGGAGCATGTCCAGAAGAGGTATATCAAGCCGGTCGGGAAGAAAAGGCATGACAGTTTGGATGATTTTGACGCGGGCCTCGGCGGATGGGTTGTCTAGCGACTTTTGAAGGATCCTCGTCAGTGTTGAAGTCGAAAGAGGTACCTTCTCCTCCATCGCCCGTTCTACCAGAGACGACACGGCATCCTCTGATCGGGCGAACAAGGCAAAGATAAACTTGGAGTAGGTGACCTGTCGGCGGAGCAAGTCTGAGACTGCAGGAGAAGGTGGAAGAGGGTGGGTATCGAGGTAGGCGTGGGCTGCTTCTTCGGCAGGTGTCTGCGCTCGTCGGAAGAGACGGTTCGCATTCAGCTTTTTATTGGCCCCTGCAGTATCTTTGATCGAGCGAGGGGCTCTGCTGATGGTTCTGGGTGGGCGAGGATGGCGAGAGATGGAGGCGACAGGTCGGAAGTCGGGGGTGTGGGAGGCCTCAAGTCTGGCGATGACCGACTTTGGGAGGACTGCCCGCATTGCCGTTCACAGGACTTTGGTGAAAGTTGACTGCAAGACACTGCAGCTCTCGAGAAGTGCTCATTTTCAAAATAAACCTCAAGCAACACGATCTGTCAAAGCAACGCAAGCTTTTGTATCGAATCTTCATTAGTATAACGGTTAGTATAACCGCTTCTCACGCGGTAGACCAGGGTTCAACTCCCTGATGGAGAATATCTTTTTGCCCAGCGCATCATCTTTTTTGTCCCGTGAAAGTGCGACTTCCATGATCCTCTCAGTGCATGTTAACAGTCCTGGATTGAGATAATCTTCTCCAGCTGTTGTAGGATCAAGCCCAATTGACGTTCATTCCCGGCCTTTTGGCAAGAGGGACAGGCTGAAGCAAATTGCGCCTCGAACAGTCGCTGTGTCTGATAAAACCCGGGAAACCAGACTTGCATCTCTGCGAGTAAATGAGGCATCTTCCCCTGTGGTCCACTCTGCTCAAGCAGGCAGGTACACGAATAGAGTGCAAAAGTGCAAACAAGAGTCAAGACACAAGTTGAACGAACGAGGATCCCAGTCACGTGACCGGACGCTGCTCTTTCGCTTTTTCAGAAATTTCAAAACCACGTTTCTCTTACATCCACCCGTCTCTACCACCATGTCCGGTCTCCCCGCCGCCCCCGGCGCCTCCAGGCAGCTGCCCATCAACCTCTTCACCCGCTCCGGCACCGACGCCATCCCCGCCTCCACCTACTTTATCCCCTCCGACTGGCGCCGGTTCCAGCTCTCCGAACTCATCAACAACGTCCTCCAGAACACTCCCGAGAACGGGCGTAAGCCCGTGCCTTTCGACTTTTTGGTGAATGGTGAGGTCCTCCGGGGCAGCTTGGAGAGCTGGGCAAAGAAGAACCGAGGAGGGGACGAGGAAAGTTCGATTGATGTCGAGTATGTGAGGAGTGTGATGCCGCCTGAGGAGGCTGGGAGGGTGGAGGTGGAGGACTGGGTGTCTGGCTTGAGTTTGGGGAGGAATGGGTAAGTGCCAGATTTCGCTTGGGAGTGGAGAAATGTGGGCGGTCTGTTTGAAGGTGTCTTGGGAGAAGGCTTGAATCTCTTCTTCAGGCTTTACAGGGTGTCATGTCTTGGGCCGTTCTGGCCATAGGATGGCCTGTTCAGGAGAAGTAGGGGGAGATCCCCCAAATCACACGAGAAACCTGCAGAGCGTTGAGAAAACACAATCAGGAGAACGCAAGACTAACATTCCCATAGCTACATTCTCCTCTCCTCTTACCTCTCCCACCTCCAAATTCTCCCCCTCGCAAACCCCTCATCCACCCTCTACACCCTCCCCCTCCCCACCTCCCTCGGAGCCACCTCCTGCACATGGGTCTCCCCCTCTTCCCAACAGCGCGACATCCTCCTCGCCGCAGGCAGCGTCGATCGCCAAACCCACGTCTTCTCCATCCCTTCCCTCTCCCCCGACGAGACCTCCGCTCCCAGGGAGATTTACACTCTGCACGGCCACACTGGCCCTGTCTCTGATGTGATCGCGAGCAGGAGCGGGTCTGAAATTGTATCGGCCTCTTGGGATGGGTCGGTCAACCTTTACGCTTTGCCCAATGAAGAACCTACCGAGCACCAGCTCCCTGCCGACCCCACCTCTTACCTCCCTGGGCAAGGTACCAAGAAGCGCAGAAAGCTCGAAAAGAGCCGAGAGAAGGATGGCGAGGAAAAAGATAAGATTGAAGGTCTTACCGATTTGGACGCCACCGGCGAAGGCGGATGGAGGAGGACGCCTGATATCACTTTGCGGGCGCATACCGGCAGGGTGGGAGCGTTGGTATGGGACAAGCTGAATGATGCCAAGCTCTGGTCTGCTGGGTGGGATGGAAGTCTGAGAGAGTGGGATGTGCAGGCTGGAGGTGTGGCTGGTCAAGTGAGGCAGGGACCGTTCGACAAGAGTCTGTTGGGCGTGGATATGTGGGCTGTGAATGGGGTGATCGCTACGGGAAGTATGGACCGTACCGTCTGCTTGTGGGATACTCGTCAAGGTAAGTAGCCTCACGATTCTGTGATTGGTGGAAACTGACGATAGAGCAGCGACATCTTTGATCTCCTTGACGCTCCCCACCACATCCCCCGTCCCCTCCGTAACCTGCCACCCCACCTCCCCATTCACCCTCGCCTCCGCCACATACTCTGGCCTCGTTCAAATCTGGGACATCCGTTCCCCCAAATCACCCCTCTTCACCGTATCGAAAGCCGCCAACAAGGCTGCCTCTGGGGAAGCAAGGACAGTGACGAAGAATGGTAAAGTGTTGGGGGAGCGGTTGTTGAGCGTTGATTGGGATGGGGATGTTTTGGTTGCTGGAGGAGAGGATGGGGAGGTCGGCGTTTGGAGGGCGAGGGGAGAGTAGAGTCGTTGATTCTCTTGCATTTCGTGTTCAATATCACACTGTTATGATACGCATCGCTATACGTATTACAACGCCAGTGCTACAACTGCCTCCTGGATCGGCGTCTCTCGCCCTCGAGACCAAAACAAAAGTTGACATCCCATCTTCCTCTCCCAACGAGCTTTCATCCACTCTCGGCATCTTCAGCCACGCTTCTTCAACGTTCCAGTCCAGCATATATAGATCAGGTATCTCTCCAGTCCAGTAAGAACCATGGGACAAAAAGGTGAAGGGGACAAAAAGATATTCTCCATCAGGGAGTTGAACCCTGGTCTACCGCGTGAGAAGCGGTTATACTAACCGTTATACTAATGAAGAGTTGTATAACAAGAGGGCAATGACAACACTAGATCGACATGCAAGCTAATCCTCTCGAGATAGAGGGTCGAAGCGTTCCTGACAGATTACTTGGCACTCGTAACTCCAGATACTCTCGAATCCCATGCTGTTGACTTTTAAGAGGCTCAGACCACATGCATGTAAGACTCAGGTATTGAACGAAAGGATCGCACGATACAAAGGAGGAAACCTTATGGGGCATGGGAGACGATGTTGAGCAGCAGGGCCGGCGCAGAGTGATTGGGCCATATACCCGTACGTGGCAGGCGGCGTGGCGAACCTTGGTCCTTCCCGTTACAGCTGCCCGAATGCCTTTGCTCGGGGGAGCGACAGGCATGAGACAGATAGGAGATCGGCGGGAGAGGACATGAACTCTGTTGACAACTTTACCGGTGAGTAACTACCCTACTTAGGCACATGACGGACCTCGGCTATTAGATCCATTTTCATGAGCGATCCGTTCTCATTGGTATCGCCAGTCAATGGGGAGTAATGCCTACCATGTCTCTTCTCCATCTCCTCTTGCCCATATACCCCTCGCGCCCGACCCATGACCGTGCAAGTCTGGTCTGTCACGCTCGGCGACCCCAAGCCTTCGTCTCAAGTGGCTGTCTCTCCAGACATCCCCCACCCCCCAGCCTCTCGCCGGTCTCTCTCGCCCTTGGCTTTGCTCGGGCGTGACGCGCTTACCATCCTCCGCAATGCGATCTACATCCCTCTCATCTTCTGGCCAATCTCTCTCAAAGGGAAAGGGGCTGATATCACCAATACGGGCAAGATCTTGCAGGTAGTGATGTTTGTGTCGTCTATCGTCTTGACAGGAGGGGCGGTGGGGGCCTTCGTGACTGGTGTGCCCTCTCCTATCATAGTTGTTGCCTCGATTACGGCTTTCATCAATATCAACAATGTGATCCAAGGCGGTACGAGGATTGATCCACCCGAGCAACACTACCAGCGCAACAAGTACCCTGAGGAGAGCTGGCTCTTGTAAGTGTTGCGCGGCCGAGCTCCTTTGCCAGTGTTGACCATGTCGTAGTGTTAACGGTATTGCAACCTCCACCTCCGGCCTCAAACTCATCCAAGAGCGTCTTTTCAACCTGTTCGGCCGACCTGTGATTGGGATCCACAACAGGACCTACGGCATCTGGTTTGACTTGGTGGAGTGTATGATACAAAGGGACTTGTTGTGGGAGACGACTGATATCCGGGACGGTTACAATGTGAGTACAGGTGCTGGTGGTAGGAGAACGTGCTGACGCGACAAGCAGGTATTGACCAAGGAGTTGGAAAAGCCGGAGAAGAAGAAGGTCGTCCTTATCGCCCATTCCCAAGGCGGTATCATAACCTCCGCGTGGGTTGTAAGTATCTTTTTGGTGATGGTTCAAGGAAAAGAGCTGACATGTTGGTAGGACCGACTCGTCTCTCAATACTCTCCCGAAACCCTTTCCAAGCTGGAGATATACACTTTCGCGTCCGCTGCCAATCATTTCTCCGTCCCTGTCCTCGAACCCCAACCCTCCGCGCCCACCTCCACTTCGTCAGATGATTCTTCGACAAGAGTGGTAGGCGGCAGGGACAAGACGGGGTCAGTGATCAAGCACGTGGAACATTTCGGGAACACTGGTGATTTTGTGTCGAGGATCGGTATGTCGACAGCTGATATTGAGCCAATACTGATTCGTATCTCCAGGTGTCTTGGGATTTGCGCCCCACCCCAAGCAAGCTGTTCTCGAAGAAGGAGAAGAGGAAGGAGAGATATCGGAGCTGCGAGGTATCTTTGCTGGGATGATCTTTGAGCGCCACAACACCACAGGTCATCTCCTCTTGAGCCACTAGTACGTCCCTTTGCAGTTGATGCTGCTGTAACACGCTGATAGAGACACCCCTAGTCTGAATGAGAACAATTCAATCTTGGACGAGAAGAACGTTAGGAAGAATAGTCACCTTGTAACGTACTTGCAGAAACAGACGTCGTAATCTTGATCTTGGTTTGATTATCTTGCTCCGCTCAGAAATGATGTTAGTATCTGTACGACCGGATGCCATACTACTTAATGCCTCTGGCTCACAGATGAGAACACTAGACCTTTGACCCTCGGCTCACTGATCCCCTGCTCATATAGCTGCGGCAGACAGCAGGAGAGCTCGGCGGTGTTTTGCAGCGCTGCCATTATCTCATTTTCTTGCTGGACTTCTCAAGCTTCTCTCGCTCCCCTTGAGACAGGCCGCTATCATCAAGAATCTTATTCATGCCCGTCTGATACTTCCATTTACGACATTCGACAATCACCAAGCTCACATTACACAGATACATAGCTCCCTACCGTCCAGAACCGCAACATACGAGAAAAACGTCGGTCTCCTATCCAGGATGATTACAGAAGAGATGTCGGTCTGAACAAGGGCAGGTAATGATCTCGCGTGGCCTGGGTGTAGTCTGTAGACAATCTGGCGTCACAGTGATACAAACTGTACATTCACCGCTTGCATCATCTGGTAGAAGGTAGAGTTCACTAGACGACTGCATGGGATAAGGCTATGAGCAGAGATGTATTCCAGTGATTCACAGTTCATCCCTGACATGACAGGGATGCATGCATAGCGACGAAGAAGACGATCCCGCCCCGTCCTCGTTCAACCATGATAGGCGGTGGGCGCCGTGGGATAAAGACGATAAAATAGACGCGCAGATATTCTCCTCCATCTGCCAGTTGTCAGCTTGTCACCCTCCATCTCTACCCATAAGCCCTTCTCTTGTCTTTCCCAGACTCGTCCACAACAATGGCCGAAGTAGCCCCCCCACCCATCGCCGCCCCGGAATCAACAGACATCTCCATGTCCGACGCCAACCCTCCAGCCGAAAGCGCCGAAGCGTCCACCGCCGAGGGCGAACACGTCAAGCAAGAAGGCGATGCGAAGCAAGAAGGGAAAGAGCAAGAAGCGGAAGAAGAAGAAGATCCAAACAAGATCCCAGACGATGCCTGTCCAACGCTGTACTTGCAGAACCTGAATGAAAAAGTCCGGATACAAGGTATGCCTCCAGCCCTATTCATATCTTGTGCCAAATAGGCTGATGGAGGAGGGTAGTGATGAAGGAGACACTGTCGAATCTGTTCAAACCATACAGACCTCTAGGCCCTGTAACAGCACACAGAAACGTGAGGATGAGGGGACAAGCGTTTGTGTCGTTTCCGGATACCGAGACTGCCAACCAGGCGAGGCGGGATGTGCACGAGTTTCCTCTATACGGCAAGCCTATTGTGAGTCTTCTTTCTGTATGTATATGAAGTCAAGGGAGAGAGAGCTGATGGGTGGGTTGTAGCAAATAAAATTCGCGAGGACGTTGGCGGATGCGGTGGTCAAGAAGACGGGGGACGAAAAGGCGTTTGAAGAACATACCAAGAAGAGATTAGAAGACAAGAGTACATCCCTCCCCCCCCATCCCCCTTCTCTCATCTCACCTGGCTGACATGTGGGAAAACAGAGCTGAAACGCAAAAACAACCCCCTCCGCCAAAAAGCCCAATCCAAACTCAAATCCACCGACCCCGACTCTTCCGCCCCCGCCAACCCCTCCGCCGCCAAAAGACAACGCATCGCCCAAATGCCCGACGAATACTTGCCCCCGAACTCTGTCTTGTTTGTCCAGAATCTGCCGGATGGGACGACGGCGGATGATTTGAGGGAGGTGTTTGAGGTGCATCCTGGACTGGTGGAGATTAGGACGATTGCGGCGAAGAAGGATATTGCGTTTGTAGAGTTTGGGGATGAAGAGTCTGCGACGGTGGCGAAGGATGCTTTGCATAATTTCAAGATTGATGGAGAGACCAAGATGAAGGTGAGTCTTCTTTGGAGGTGTGTCCGCGAGATGATGCTGATGATGTGGTGTAGGTCACGTATGCGAGAAAGTGAGAGGATGTTGGTATATTGTGCCATTATATGCATTTGTACAAGTTTCACAGGATAGGTTGATGGCCAAGGGCGATATCTAAATGGCTTTATTCCTGGGCAAGAGCGACTGGATGTGCCGGTCTGCTACACCTGTATTAAGAGCACAAGACTCTCTGGGGCTTCAATCGCGGGCTGCTGGCAGCACTACTATATCGTCTGGAGTGACATGACCATGGTCCATGGCGAGGATTTGCCTCAACGCCCGACATCTGACCACACATGATTTGTTTTCCACGCCATTCAGATATGCCCAGGCATCGTTACTCTATACATATCACAGATCTCTAGTCTCGTGGTGAATGAAACTTTTGCAAAAGATTTTCCAAAAAGATTAAAAGTAGATGATCGTTCAAGAGTCGGGGAAAGTAGAATCATTTACAGGTTTGCAAAATTCGTAAGGATTTCGTTGGGGTGTCTCTACTTTGCATATTTGCCTCGTTCGATCAGAATCTGCCAGCCCGGAATACCGCCTGGGTAGCGATACGCCTCGCCTACATGATCATCAGCACCCATCACCCAACGAGTTCGACGTCAAAACGTACCTGGTCCAAACTAATAGCCTCCCTCCTCAACCTCGCCCCCTCATCATCATCATCATCATCGTCCTCCTCCTGCCTCTCTCTCAAGCCCCCATTACTAGCCGGCGCCCTCCCCATACTCCCAAACATCCCCCCACCAGGCCCCGGCGTCGAGAGCATCGGCGCCCCAAAGACGCTCACTTTCCCATCCCCAGCTGCCGGCGCGCCGAACGGTTTAAAGTCGGAGACGACCCTGCGTGGGGGGGAGGTGGCTGTAGGTGGGGAGTGGGGGGTGGGGGAGGAGGGGGTGGGCGGGATACCGAGCGCGGAGGTGGTGGTGGAGGGCGGGGAAGCGATGGAGGCGGAGGTGGAGCGGCGTGGGGGGAGACGGCCGCCGGGGGTGTAGTTGAACCCGGCGGCGTAGTTTTGTTTACGGAACTTTTCAGTCAGGCGTTTTCCCGGTACCTAATCAAAGTCGGCACAGCTTGCAAGAAGAGGGGTGGGAGGGGGACGTACGGCAAGGATGTGGGGGACGGCATCGCCGAGACAGCTGGCGTTCATCCAGGTGGAGACGTTCTTTTTGGCATTCTCGTGCGGGACGTAGACTTCCGGTAAACGGACTTGCTTGGTCTGTTCATTTCGCAAGAGCAATCGCTCGTGCAATTCTCTAGCACCAAAGTGTCAGCAAAACCCCTGGCGTTGATCTAGGGACGTACTGCGCAACTTCTTCAACACTCTCCATGGACTCTCCCTTCTCCTTGATCCTTTGCGCCACCTCCACGCCGATCTCGGTTATGAGTCGCTCCATGTCCATATTCTCGAGAACGCTTCCGACAATGGTCATGGCGAGCAAGTCGGCGGAGAAGAGGGGGAGCATGACGCCGGAGGTCATATTGCAGATGGCTTGGAAAAAGTCGACGGCGTGCTGGGACGGGGTCAGCTTGGGGCTTTGGGTTGGAGAGGAGGAAGGCGTACGCTGTAGCCGGAAAGAGTGTCTTCACAAGCGACCATAAACTATGGGAGCGTAAGCATGTTGCTCATAGCATGATGAATTGACAATACTTGCCATAGTGATACCGTTCTGAGCCATTGTCCTCGCAACAACCAGAGGGTCGTGTCCTACCCCAAGTCAGCCTAGCCCATGTACCAACAATCTCCACTCACCCAGAGGATCACCACCCTTGAACTGGTCACCGCCTTCTCCGATTCCGTGCGGGGGAGCGTCCGCCACCAACACTGCCATTCTCGCCGCTTCCCGCCTCCACTCGAGCTCGGTCAGGGTGGCGGCCATGGCGGACGTCACTGCCTCGGGGCCATCCCCTCCGCCCGAAGCTGCAGCCAGCACATCAGTATGGTGTGCTTAGGGTGGGCAGAGTGGTGCGTACCTGTGAGGCCTTTGATGTAAGTTTGGAGCTCGGGAATGTCAGAGGTGAAGGGGTGGAATTTGTAGATGTAGGTGCTGTCCTGGGGCGGGTGGTCTCGATAGTTGACGACCTGACGAAACCATGTCAGCGATGCGTATACAATAAAGTCGGTGACAGAACCCACAGCGACTCGCAGATCGTCAGGGCCGTTCAGGCCCTCCTCCCCTCGGATCATGTCACAGATGCCAATGATATGATCGCGGACCGAATTGATATATTTCTGCATCGACCCAGTGCAGTCCAGGATGAAGACGAGGTCGCTACAAGCATATGTCAGCCACTTCCCCTACAGGCCTAGACTGCCACGCCCGATCTGGTGACACGCCACTTACATGCTCTTGCCACGACTCGACCCGCTGCCCTCCACATATTGGATGTTGTAGTCGGTGATGGGATCAGGCCTGACTATAGGTTGAGCATCGCGGGGGCGGCTGTAGTAGGAGTAGTAGCTGCCATAGGCGTCGTCCATGTCGTCGTCCATAATTTCGTCGTAGCTTGGTGGCCGGTCTGGGGAAGGGTCAAATATGGCTGGTGGTAGGCTGGGGTAGGGAGCTTGGGCGAGGGAGAGTCTGGGATCCGGAGGGAGAGTCAAGTGGTGCTCCAGGGACAACCGGTGCTCTGTAGATGAGGAGGGGAAAAGGTAAAAAGGAGAACAAAAAGATGTTGATGTCTGGTCACTGCACTCACTTTCCTGAACCTGTCCTAGAGCCACTCGCGGCGGGCACCGCCGCTGAGCTCGCGTCATTCAGTTGTTCTTCCCCAGTTCTTCCTAGCTCCTCATCGATTACTATCAGCCTCTTGACAACACACCATCCGATCATGCTTTATGACACATGGATACATAATTCAAATACGATTCTTGGAATAGATACAGCTACGGGTAAAATAGTAATCGCTACACGCAGAGGAGAGACCCTGCCGACTGATCTCGATCAATACCACCTTACACCACATGAAGCGCTACGCCACTTGATCAGCATCCCTTCCCTATCCTAGAACGCCGTAAACTCACGCTTCTGCTTCTCGTCCCCAACCCCCGTCCCAGGAGCATGCTCCAAATGCTCATCCACCTCCTTCTTCTTCTCATCCCCACCAACCCCATCAAGCCCCGGTGCATCGTCGCCCGCGCCTGCACCAGTCTTTTCCGTCCGGCGGGGGTCGGTACCGCCTTCGATAGCGTCCAGGGCTTCGTGGTGGCCGGATGGTTTCCATGACTTTGAGCGCCAGGCGGGGATCTTTGAACGGTAGAGTTCGTCGACTTCTTCGAGTGAGATCTGAATGTGATATGTTAGTGAAGGCTTGGATGAGGCACGATGTTGAACGTACGCCTCGGGTTTCGGGAAGCATAAAGTAGACGTAGACGAATGCGCCGACGAGGCAGCCGAAAAAGATCAACAGAATTCTGTCATGCTCATGAGCTCGCGTTCAGAGACGATGGATAGGGGGATACTTGCAAAGGACCGATGTCGTCGGTAATAAGAGGTGAAAAGTAAGACAATAGGAAATTCCAGAGCCAATTGACAGAAGCTATCACACCTTCATCAGCTCTGATCAACGATTTAAACAACAAAGAGACCCACCAGCAAGTGCAATACACTTGGGCCTTACCCTCAACGGGAAAGTCTCCCCAAGGATAACCCACGGCGTCGGCCCCCAAAACAAACTATACATCGAAACATGCATCACCGCAAACGCCACCAACACCTTCCCGCCCGTCTGCTTCTGACTCTCCGACACGCCGGCGACGTCGGTCAAATAGTGCCCGACGAGACCGGCAATGAGGGCGCAGACGGCTTGGGCGGCGGCGCCGAAGAGGAGAGAGTTTCGACGGCCGACGTGTTCGATTGTCCACATGGCGGGGATGACCATGGTGAGGGAGACGCCGCCGAGGATGGCTTGGATGGCTGGTACGGGTGTCAGTGGGCGACTTGTTGAGGAGATGGGACAGACTTACAGTAGGAGGAGAGCTCGGTACCTGCAGCTTCGAAGAAGACGGGACCAAAGTAGTAGTAAAAGTTCTGACCATTCATCTGCTGCAAGAACTGCACCATACACCCATTCAGCGTCCTCTTCCACACTATCATCGAATCAGCTTCCAACACCCATTGTCAAAGAGCAATAGGAGACTCACTCATACTCCTGGTACTGAAGCATTCCAGCCACCCCGCTTGCCCACCTTCGTTCTCTTCCCTAATAGCATCTTCGAGCTCCATCATCACATCCCGCGTGAGGGGATCATCGACTTTACAGTCATTAAGCGCGGCGATCGCTTTCATGGCTTTCTCCTTATCTCCTCTACCCAGGAGGAGACGCGGCGATTCGGGTAAGAGAGAACCGCCGATCATGAGGAATGCGCCCCAGACGAGCTGGAGGCCTACGGGGATACGCCATGATGCGGAAGATTTCAGATGGTGCCTGCAAGAGCTATATCAGTACTGCTCTGAGAGAAGAGGGGGGAGGGGGCGTACGTTCCGAGGTCGATGATGTAGGCGAGGAAGAGGCCGGAAGCGATTTGGACTTGGTACAAGACTAGGAGGGAGCCACGGAGTTTCTTGGGGGCTGCTTCGCCGATGTAGAGGGGTACGATGGCTGAGAGAGCACCGACACCGAGTCCGGCAATGAATCGGCTGATGAGGCGAGTCAGTATGCCAGATGAGGAGGTAAGGAGAGGAAGGCTTACCCGACAGTAATCTGGGCGAGACCGAAAGAAGAAACTTGTACGATGATGCCAACCGTAAACTAGACACTCGTCAGCTTGCGCCGTCTCCCTCTTGCAGATGCAAATACTCACGATAGCAGACCAGAACAAGATACTACCCTTCCTACCCAATCTATCACTCGTAAAACTCTGAAGCAAAGCCCCAAAGAATGTTCCGGCCGATAGAAGGGAGGTGATGATACTCTGGCGTTGGGAGGAGAGAAAGTAGGCGCCGGTACCGTCGTCTTGGCCCATGTGCTCGATGAAGTTTGGCTTGAGAAAAAAGTCAGCGAAGGGGAGATGGAAGATGGGGGTTCGAGCTTACCATGATGAGGCATCCTGAGATGTAACCGATCTATCGAAGACAATTGGTCAGTTGCGTTCAGAGATTAACAATAAGCTGAAAGCTCACATCGTAACCAAAGACCCAGCCGCCGACTATCATAACATCAGCTCGATCCAAGCTTCAACTATGCGATACACTCACAGGCGGCAAAGAAGCAAAAGATGATTGAGCGCCGCATTGCTTTAGGTGGTGTTGACTCTTGAGGCGTTCGCCTAGCTAATCGAAAGGGCCGATCCCAAGTCTAATGGATGGATATAGCAAGACACCGATTCCGAGAGGCTCGACTGGAGGTCAGCACGGCATCGCTGGCTTTATATATAGCGCACAAACAGCAAATCCTCGGGAACGGACCGGGCAATGTACTAACATGATCTTACACGAGCGAGTGACCGGCCCGGTGGGCGCGAAATGCCATATTGTCAGGGAATAGACGCTGATAAGCTTGACACCCGGAAGATTGATGCACGAAAAGTGAGTTGATGGGATGGCGAGACGGACAGAAATGACGTTGGAGATGGTGAATTCAGGGCGAGTTCACCAGGTAATTCAGCAAACGTAGGTAAATCTGTTCCGCGTTCAACAGGTGATTAAGCAAGTCGGTCGATTTAAAAGTTCAGAGCCGCCGGCATCTGCATCTTTGCCACCTTCGGCAAGGGTCTGTCAGTTGGCCGCATACGAGCATGATGTCCCTGCCGGTGGAAGTTGGTGCCGATGACAACAAATGGGCAAGGGGGCTGGGAAAGTTGCCGCAGGTGGAGGTCAGGTGTGGAGCCGCACACGAGTTTAGCGCGGGGCACATGTGGAGAATGCAGGGAAGCACAGTCTTAGCGTCCGCATTCGGTGCACTCGGGAAGGGGAAGATGAGAGAGAGCGAGGGGGCACCGTGTTTTCTTCCCTGTCCTGTGCCGTGTGCTGTCACTCACAGTCGTCTGAGGCTTGGGAGAAGTCGGCTGACCCAAAGACAGGGAGGACAGCGCAGTCATGCCATACAAGAGAAAGAACGGAAGACCGAAAGAATGGGATGCAGCATATGGGCGATTCTCCACGTCATCCAGGCACACGCCGTTTATGCCGCCGCTCGCGAGAGACAACGAATGCAAAACCCACTCTGTATGTACTTGCAGTTTCTTGTTGAGGCGACACGTGGCCAGATACAGCTCGAGTATGAACATGAGAGCTGCAACATATACTCGAGCTGCAACAGGCTGTTCACGATAGCTCTACAACTAACGCTCCTAACTCTCCAGGAGAGGATCAAGTTCAATCTACATGCGTACAATTCGAATTCTATGCCAGTTCAATACTCTACAAATGATACCATCCAACAACACCAAAACGCTGTCCCAAGCGTCTCTCCCAAAGCACCCATACCCATAGCTCACGCACCCTTGACATAATCTTTCGAAAAGTCGATACCCTGCTCCTTCATATGCGTGTTGGTAATCTTGAGTGCGCGGGTGTTGCGTTTCTTCTTTTTGGCTGGGGCGGTGGCTACGGCCTTGGGGGCGGCTGGTGTAAGCGATGAAGCTGAGAGTTCCTCTGTGGAACGGGTCAGTGGGGTAAGGCAAGAGAGAGAGGTAAGAGGGGAAGGGAGGGAGGGAGGACGTACGGTCGGCGAGGAGTTTTGTGACATCGTCTGTTTCCGCGATGGGAACGTCGGCCCAGGAGAAGATGAATTCTACGACAATTCAGCATTACCCCAACCAGTATCAGCAAGATATTTACCATCATCCACCCTCTTCCCGGCCCGCCCGGCTTCTTTCAAATGATCCCAAAATACCATCTTCCACCTCGTCGTCGGCCCGCCCAACAAATCCTCCCCATTCACATTGAGCCTACCCAATCTCGGGAGCGGGATATCCTTGAAATTCGCTCCGAGACCACGCATGATCATGACATCCCCGCGGGACTCGAGGTCTTTCAGAGGTTCGACGCCGTTGGGCATGGCTTCCTTCAGTGTTTTGAGCGGCAAGCCAGATGTGGGTGTGGAGTGGATACGGATGTGGTTCCGGATCTCGCTTGCCGTTATCAAAGTCAACTCGGGCTGCGGAAGATCCATGAGCTTTTAAACAGATATTATGAAGAAAAAAATGTACGATGTAAGAAAAGACTTGGTTGCCAGCGTTGAATTCAATACGCTCCAGGCCTTTCAGTATTTCGAGCGCTTTGGTAGGGTCTGTCCCGGGGCTGTTTTCTTGCACCCGGAAGTACGCATCTTCGTACCTCATCGTCACAGCTTTCTGTATACTTGTCAGCGTTTTCCGCAAGCTTCCCGCCCGGCAGGACATACTCGAAGGATATTCAAAAGGTCGATAGCAGCCGTTCGGGTATCCTGGTACATTCCATGATTTCCCATCAGATGTGCTTCAAGACTATTAGCGGCTGTTCCGAATAGAGGTAAGAGATGGGAGGCAAGGCTTACTCTTGACTCTCTTGATATCGGGCTTGACATCTGGCTCGTCCTGCGGCTCGTCTTTGGCACTACGCGCTCCTGGGGTGCCGGGTTCTGAGGACTGGGCCCAGGAGGGCATCTGTCGTTTGTTTCCCTTCATCATCTTTGTGTATCCGGGACAGATGCAGAATCATTCACGCCAGAGTTCTGATCTGGTTCTGTTCTGGACGGAGCTCAAGGTAGCGTTACGTAATTGCCTCCACATCTCCCCTCCGGCGGCCGGCGGTCGTTCGCCTTTCATCCGTCTTGCCTTCACCATCTCATCGCCCTCAACTCTCTTCTGTGCTCCGGGGAGTGAATATGCTCCTTCGGAACCGCCAGTACACCGCAAAACCCCCGTACAAGATCTCAAAGAAGCGCAGCACCGCCGCCCACCCCCACGCAGAAGATGTCCCCACCTCGCCCCTGCCCAACTTCTTCACCCGCCTCCCACCCGAGATCGGTGCCATGATATACGACCAAATCAAGCTCTCAGCATCGAAATCCGACATCATCAATCTCTGTTGTACGAGCGAGACGACGTATCTCACTTTCATCTCGGTTCTGTACGAATCGGTCAAGCTGAGTGTTCGTAACGTGCGAGCGTTCTTTGGGGATCTGTGTAATGATCAGCCGGTATCCATTCTGTGCCCACGGCCGGGGATGGATGCAGAGGTGCTTCAGCGATGCTTGCCTCTCGTCTCATCGAGGCTACTGCGAAAGTTTATCACTTTCAACCCTTACATCCAACTCGTCACTCTAGGCTTCGAAAGCCCTTCCCCCGAACTGCTCCAAAGCACCTCCTGCCTCTTCAAAAAGATCCTCCTCTGCCGCTTTATCAAAACCATCATCATCGAAGACCTCACCGCCTGCCACCTCTTCCGCCACTTTTCCGACCTCGTATACAAACGCTTTCGCCGCTTCCCCTTCTACGAACCCGAAGAGAGCGTCTACCCCGCCATCGAGTTCGGCTTCGAGCACGTCGAATGGCTGGTATTCAGCAAGAGCTTTACGGAGGATGTGGAGAAGCAGTGGTACGATGGAGGAGCAGCGATGCGGACGGAGAGATGGTATTGGGCAGAAGTGACGGTGCGGCATGTGGCGCCTCGCCGCGTTTGCGCTTGGGCGTTTACGGATGATAGGGCGCATATGGTCTCGGAGCTCGGGGTGGGGTGGACGAGCAACAGGCCGCAGTTGAAGCAGTTTGTGCTTCACAATGCGCATTTCTGTACCGAGCTTTTCCCACTGCCGGCGGAGCATATCGAGTATTATCTGCAGCCGGAGAAGGCGGGGTGTTCGCATTTGCAGTCGATATCGAATGGTCTGCCTTATATGTTTGCTGTACCTGGTACAGAGTGAGTCATTTCCGTCTGAGGTTCGCATGATCTGACGATTGAATAGCCGACATCATGATATTCACGGCATACGACGTCTCGAGATCCACAACGCCAGTATCACCCAACAACAAGTCGTCGACATCCTCGACCGATCTCACGATCCAGCATCCAAAGCTTGGAATCAGTGGAAAGGGACGCTAGTGGTCGATGGGAAGGGATCACCGGCGAAGAGCTGCGATGGATGTGAGTTAGAGGTATGAAGGGATTGTTTCGAGTGAGTTGCTTTTCTGCGGTTTTGGGGCTCGGCGCTGATGGGGTTCTGCAGGTGATTGTCAGGGACATGTGTATCATCCGAAAACCTATGTCTGGACTCTTTTGTTCATATCTGTGGCCGTATCTGGCATTGTGCATATCAACAAACACGTCCGCCAAGGACACGACGACCAGCGAGGATGCGCAGAGCAGTCAGCGCCTACTGGCGACGACGTACTTTCTGTCTTCTGCCTTGCAAAACCTCAATTTTTAACGACTGAAACATCTAGTATGTATCTCCCCACTTGAATCAGAGTTTATTGGGGATGACGTTGCTGACGTTCTTTCCGCAGATAGCATGTAGCATAGTGATGGTTTCGGAAGCCCGAGCTGAAGCACATACGCGACGAGTGACGACCAACGACTCTTTTTTAATGCAATTCATTTATGTCTCGCTCAATTACCCCACTCTCCTGACTAGCGTGTACTCATGCGCTACGATGCTGGCAATGGAAGTTTGAAGTTGACTGTGGAAGCGGCGCAGGCCTGACGAACTTCGTCGGGCATTAGTAGCGGCGCTGATCGCCTCGGTTGTATCGATGTTCGAGGACAAGGGCATCACAAGTATGTCTTCTCGTATGCACCATTGTGACAAGTATACTGTATGCAAGTGAACGAGATAGACAGTCCGGCAATGCAACAGCAGAAATCCGAGTTACGTAACGCCCAAACGCAACCACATATGTACGCAAAGACAGTTCCCGCACTCTCTTCCCGCCGCATCTCATCTTCTCCAACACCCTCACCCGGTATGCCCCCGAGAAAGCGAAAACACCCCGGCAAATTGCCCACGAGAGCCTCGAAACGGCTCCGCGCCGCCGACAGTCATCACCAAGGAAATGTCCCCATCAGCGCGCCCCTTCCCAACTTCTTCACTCGCCTCCCCCCCGAGGTCAGCATCATCATCTATCACCACATCAAAGTCTCGTCCTCGAGATCCGATATCATCAGCCTCTGCTGTACAAGCGAGACGGCGTACTTCACCTTCATCCCCATCCTGTACGACACCGTCAGGCTGAGTGATCGTAATGTGCGATCGTTCTTTGGGGATCTGTGCACCAGCGAATTCTATTATCAGCCAGTATCCATTCTGTGCCCAAGGCCGGGATTGGATCCGGAGGTGGTACAGAGCACTATGCCCTACGTCTCTCTGAGGTTACTGCGAAAGTTTGTCAATTTCAACCCGTACTTTCAGCTTCTCGCCGTTGACCGCTTCAACGCCACCCCGCCGACTGCCCAACAACTCGAGAGCGCCTCTTCCCTCTTCAAAAAGGTCATGCTCTGCCTCTTCATCAAGAAGATCATCATCGAAGACCTCGCCGCCTGCCAAGCTATTCGCAATTTTTGCTGTCTGGTTAACTTTTACTTTGTCAATTACCCATTCTACGAGCCCGAAAAAGAAGAAACCACCATGGTCTATGGCAGTTTCGCTTTCGAGAACGTTGACTGGTTGTTGCTTGGCGAGGGTGTCACCAAGGATATGGAGGCTTGCTCCGACCATGGTGTACTGGCGCAGACGACGATGGAGAGCGTACGTCAGATGTTGCAGGACGTAGCTCCTTGCCGCGTTTGCGCCTGGCCGTTCACAGATGTTCAAACGCATTCGATATTCGATCTCGGCCTCGTATGGAGGGGGAGGGACGACAATATCGAAGACTGGTATACAGTCTTTAGCGCTTCACACCTGGTAAGATGAAGAAGCAGACATGTACACCAGCTATGGAAAATAGTACCGCCAACGCAACGTTCTCCCAAACTAAGTGGGATTTCTCCAATTTCCTGCTTGTTCCCGCTGACCTTTCATCAGTGGACGCCATGGTATTCCTCTTGCTTGACGAATAGAGATCCACAACACCAAGGTTACCCATCATCAGGTTGACGGCAAGATTGTAGCAAGAGCGCACGGCTTGGGCTCAGAGGCATGGGAGAAGTGGAAAAGGGTATTAGTGATGAATGACAACATGAATGCGCCGGTGAAGCCGTGTGAGGGATGTGGGCTTGCAAGATGAGTGATTGTTTCCAGCGAGCTCTTGTTCTGCGTCATTGGTATCAGCACTAATCAGCCCAGGTGGGGGTCGGTCTACATGATGTTTATACTGTTACAATCTGTGTTCGAGCCTGATACGTTTGGAGGTGACCCGGGGATTCGTCGTCGTCGACGCTGGAACCGTTCTCCGAGGATTACCTATATGTACCTGAAGGACATAACCCACATATGGGGCGCCCCCTTCCCTAGGACGA
Source organism: Cryptococcus floricola (assembly GCA_006352305.1). Classification (NCBI taxonomy): domain Eukaryota; kingdom Fungi; phylum Basidiomycota; class Tremellomycetes; order Tremellales; family Cryptococcaceae; genus Cryptococcus; species Cryptococcus floricola. The sequence continues at coordinate 1,634,304 of CM016932.1, read as the reverse complement.
TCATCGTACTGCCACAAAAACACCAATCATCTTTGGAGGTCCAAAGTGGACGAATGCTATTACGAGGGATGACTCGCCAGGACAGCCTGACGGCCATTCGGGTGTTCATGAAGCTTGGTAGATAGAGAGGTTTCCGTGAGGATGGCGCTCTCTCTGTTGCCAAGTCGCGCATATGACCTAGTTATTAAGTATGCATCTCTCATCATGACCCAGAGCATGCCTGGACAGTTGTTGACTTTTTGTCGGGTGCAGGGAAAGTACATGGGGCGGGTTCGGAAGCCCGAGCCCCGCGGATAACGACGACCAAGTATGACGATGGTCTTGTTGACATTCTTTCCTCAATCAATCTCCCCCTTTTTCCCATACTGTTCATGCATTGATGCATGTTCGGACACTACGTATACTTGGCCTCGGCTTATGACGACTCTCGGGATTGCAACGGATTAGACTCGTACGCCGCGGAAACCAGGGTTTTGTTGATGCGGAATCATGTTTAGCGTCTCGCGGATAGAGTCGTAGGATGTGAAGTGGCGACTGTTGGAGGGTATATAACACCCTCGCACCCCCACCAGCTTTTGTCCATCCCATCATCTTCATCTCATCGCAGTGTTCATATCTGCCATTATTTGCGACGACATGCTCCCAAACCAGCTTTTCTCCATGGAGATGCCATTCAGCCACACCCCCGACACCGTTCTTTATCAACAAAACATCTACTACCCCCAAGCGACACACCACCTTACAAAGTACTACTCGGACGGACATTGGACTTGGCGCGAGCCTGAGTTTCACGACAGATTTGCCCCTCATTTGTCCCTCGAGGCCGAGGGGATGAGGCTCGCAACTGAAGAACGAGAAGCTCGTCGTACTTCGGAGGATGGTACGCTCATACTGCACATCCTTAAAGTGCTACGCTGACAATTTTGGTAGCTGAGAGCAACAGCGACAGCGATTGCGACTCTGAAGAGCCTTTCAGTAGTACGTGCATCAGGCGGCTTGGGACTTGAACCATGCGGCGAGCTGACCTTTATTGCAGTCAGCAGTGGGACTGTCAACGAGATATTTGAAGAGATCTATACCAGCGACACGAGTATCTCACCTTCCCTCTCCGATTGCGATGACGACAAAAACTCCACTGGTCTGCCTCTGTTTGGCGGCGCAAATTACGATCCAAACGACTTCCCTTACTGGGCCATCCGACACGGCGGCAAAGCGCTTCCTCCCGGTCACTCTCTGCCCTCCGACGCATACACCGGAAACCAAAAGAAGCTCAAGGAAGAGTATGAGCGCAGGAAGGCCAGCGGAGAAGAGATGTTCTCGGAAGACGAGTCGGACGGCGAATGCGAGCATGTGTTTTACACTGTCATCGGAGACAGTAGCAAGGATGGAGGGGGGGATGGGTACGACTCAAACTCGACAGCTACAACAAGGGACGAGTGGGATGCCGAGGACTCTGATGAGGATTTCAACTTTTCGTCTCCTCCTCCCCGTGGCCCTCCGAAGGCGCTCGTGACGACGTTCACCAAGCGTGGCGTAGTCGTGGAGGGGCCTGCTGTTCAACCCGCTGCTGGCCGAGGAAAGAGCACCTCAAACACAGGACGTAGCTCTCAAAACATCCGCAAGTCATCCATTTCGACTAAGACTGCTCGCGAGTCTCAGACGACCTCGACCCCGTCCAAGCCCCACACGCAGCCGGGTAAGGGCAAGTATCCCGCCAGGAAGAACCTCAAAGCCTACCAGCTCCTTACGCAAACTGGAAGCAAGCGTAAGAGCGCGGACGAGGACGCTTGCGACTCCGGCCAAGAAGATGCTGGCGCCAACATCAAACGGCGCAGAACAACATCGGGTGGTTTCGCGTCCAAGCAGAAGTCCGTGGATGCCGACATTGCATCCGACCAAGAAGATGACGACGAGGAAGAGGAAGAGTATCGGCAGGAGGAGGAGGATTACGATGAGGACGATGAAGACGAGGATCTCTACAATGATAACTATATGCCGGCTAAGAACCGAAAGAACTTGTCGAAATCAACCTTCAAGCCCCGAGCGCAAATTTCAAAAGGCAAAAAACCCGCCCGTCCCTTCAAGTCTCGACAGCCCAAAAAGGAGAAAGAGCCCCCAGAGTACATGGATGGACCCTTCCCTGACGACGGATTCAAGTACGCCACGTTCAACATGTGGACGAACAAGCCGGTAGACACTGGAAAGAGAAAGGGTTGTAGTGAAACTTGTCTTTGCTGTCGAACGAATAAACGTCGCGTAAGTTTGCTTGTCATGATCAGAAGATGGTTGGACTCAGATCATGTACTGACGTTTGACTGTAGTGCGAAGGAGTGCTTCCTTGCTACGAGTGTATTAAGATGAAGAAGGCTGGTGGATGTTGCTTCGTCGGTACACCGCTAGTGCCCCGAAAAATCGAACTTTACTATCAAAGGGGCATGATCAGGAGGATGGTGCATGGTAATTACACCATTACTGGAGATGACTTTGAGCATGGTGAAGAGTGAGGAGACGTTTGATTGGTAGATTGAAGTATCCTGTCCGTACATGTAAAATAATATGAATAGCCCAATGTTTGTCCCTACTGTCCATTACCCATCATTGTCCCTAATCGACGAGGGAAGCCTACTACAAGGCCTGCTCCTGTCTCACCACATGCGCCTTTTCCACATCCGTCACATACCCCTTCATCTTCCAAGGCGGCACATTCTTCTCATACATCTCATCCATCTCTGCCGAATTTCGTTTCGCCACTTCGGGCAAGAGGAAAATAGTGAGTAGCCAGCAGATGATGCCAAAACCGAGAAAGATGAAGGCGGTGTTGTATGTGTTACCGCCGAGACGGGCGCCGCTGTCGACTGTGCTACTTGTCAGTGTGGATTTGGAGAATAGAGATAGGAAACTGACGGAGCATGATTGGAACGGAGGTGTTAAAGGTGAGGCCAAAGATGACGGCAATACCAGATCCAAGACCGGATGTACGAGCGCGGAGCTTTTGGGTAGCCACTTCGCCTGCAAAACTCCAGCCAAAAGCGCCCACTGTGCCATCTGTATCAGGGTCCAGTCTAGAATGAGAAGAGAGTGTGAAACTTACGACCGACGTTGGATCCTGACCAGATACAAGCGATGACGATCAGAGCAATGTTGGTAGAGTTTGTGTGCTCGATATGACCTAGAATACCGATGATGAGGAGGGTGAGGCAGCAGATGCCGCCGAGGACGATGACGACTGTACGTCGGCCCATGCGGTCGGTGGTGAAGGTGAACACGAATACCATGGCGATTTTGACAGCAACTGTAATCAGGAAGCGAATACGTCAGCAACAAATAAAGACACATAAAGAGAGTAGGGCGCGCACAGAGGATGGAGGTAATCTCGAAGGCGTTGGAGAAGCCGGCTTCTTTGAAGAACACTACCGTCATCGTCAGTCAACAAGAGATCGATGGAGGGGGTATGGTAGCGTACATGAGGCATAGCCCGAGAGGAATGCGAGCCCGGTCAGCTGCTGACAACTCGCCGGCAAAGCAGCTGCCAGAGTCCTTTTCTGCGATCGATATCAGCTGCTGTTCCCTCTCGCCTTCACCCTCGGAACAGATTGTACTCACAAGGTTCGTCCCCTTGAAACACTCTCCATAACTCTTCACGATACTCCTCCAACTCTGGTCATCCTCCCCCAAAGCGGTCATGCGCTCCTGCTCATCTTCGATGGTGTTACGAATGACTTGGTATTCAGCATCAATGTTGTAGCCTTCGACGTTGCCGTTGACACGGCGAAGGACTGCTTTGCCCTGATCGTGCAGACCTCGGGCCGCGTAGTATGCTTCGAGGGAGTCAGATATGTGTGAAGTAGGGACGAGAGGCGAGGGAAGCTTACAAGGAGTCTCGGGGAGCCAGAGGAATATGGGGAGCATGATGCCCAAGAAAGCCCATCTTTTCAACGTCAGCATCGACGGCCTCACAAACGCTGACTGCAGGTAGGCAAACTCACTGAGTCAAGATCGGGATCTTCCACTCCTCAGCCCCAAGTGTCTTCTGGCAGATAAACAGAATCAGAGGCGCCAAGAACCCGCCCGTCTGATTCCAGCACGAATACGCCAAGAGCATACCGCCTCGGATGTTGACTGGAGCCCATTCGGTGACGTAGATGGGTAAGGTAGCTTGCAGACAGCCAATACCCACTCCAGCCAGAAGTTTGGCGCCCGCCCATTGTTGCCAGTTGTGGACGAATGTTTCGATCATGATAGACTGTCACAGATGACGGTCAGAGAAAGTATATATAGGAAGAAGGATGGACGTACACCGAAGAGGATGCACCATAGGAGATAGAGAGTCATCTTTCTACCAATCTTGTCGGACACGGGGTTGAGGAGGACCATGCCGACAATCTGGCCTCTGTATAGAATCATGGTCAGCAATAGTATCATGCACCATCTGATGTCATCGATGGCTTACAGGGACTGAAGAGCACCCCACAGGGCGGTACTGGAGGTCGTCAAGGCATACGCCCCGGTCGAAGGATTCATCTGTCCGATATGCTCGACGAAACCCGAGTTGGCGATGATGTTGCCGTTGAGATTGATCTGTACGAGTATGCTGGTCAGGATGTGCACCATTCAGCGCGAGGATAGACGTACTTGATAACCATCCGCGGCGGCGGCAAAGCAGAGGAGGTTACAGAGCAAGACAGCCTTTGATCTTGTCAGCGTCTGAACAATAGCCGAAATCGATAGCTCACCTTCCAAAACCTCCTGACCGTCTGCCAAGCTGTAAGCTGATCGAGATCTGACTTTAGGACAGGAGCGTTGGCGAGCTCGGCCTCAGCTTTGATGTCTTCAATATGAGACTCTTCCTGCTTGAGGTCCAGGTTCGTCATGATTAGAAAGTGTTAGAGGTGAGTGCCCGTCTTCTCTTTCGCTGTTCTTGATATAAACGTACCGAGGAGCAATGTCATTGCAGCTGATCAGCCCGGTGCCCCGGAGGGCCCCTCGTTGTTTGCCGCAGAAGCTTGCTGGAATGGTTCCCGGATCAGGAACATCTTTGTGCCGAGTGATCATCCTATGAAGTCCGACAAATGTAAGTTGCTCGGGAATCGGCAATGGCCGCCCAGATATGAGGTGGTCATGAGGCTGACACAATTAGTACTTTGATCAGGATCTCTTGTCGACTCCAATGGTCGAATGATCAAACAGGCTGTGCACGCGGATGCAGTCAGCTGCTGAGGATACACTACCGTACTGCTGTAGCAGAGTTCTTCGGAACAACCAGAGGGCAATCAAAGCCTCTCGGGAAATGATATGCCGACTTGAAGCGCATCTTGCAGAGCTCTACGTACTTGCTTCTTTTTCTACGCGTCAGGTCCGCACATCGCCTATAACAGAGTCTCCATCAGGGGATACAGGGATTCGCCGTCACCCAAATGAGTGCATACAGAGGACCAGATTTGCGCTTATCTCGCGTTGATTGAACAAGGTGAAGGACTTCATCTGAAAACGAGCACATGTACAGGCAGACACCGTGATTGATATACCAATCCATAGGTACAACTTCTATACAACTCTTCATTAGTATAACGGTTAGTATAACCGCTTCTCACGCGGTAGACCAGGGTTCAACTCCCTGATGGAGAATACATTTATGTTTCACTTTTTGCTCGTTCCCTTTTGCCATTTGAAACGGCTTCTGAGTCACCTCATCTTGACTCCTGTATACAATGAACCATGAAACGGATACAGATTCATGCGCGATGTATATGTAAATGAAGAAAGATCTGAAGATTAGTAGTATATGATCCCAAAGAAATCACCTGCGAATACCCAACAAGACCCAAAAAGATAAAACGGATGTCTAGATGCTATTCTATAACCTGGCTCGCTAAGCCGCAACGACCCCCTGCACTCCCCTCTTCACTTCTTCCTTCATATCCTCCACCATCGACTTGAGCAGCCCCATGCTCAAAGGCTTTGTCATCCAATGATCTATCCCGCACTCGTATAGCCCCTTTCTCTTTTGATGCTCTGCGCTCATGGCCGTCACCGCGATGATTCTCGCTCGATTTCGACCCGAACCAGTCCGATGAATAGCTGATCTGGGCGCAGACGATGTTTGACTCTGAGGTTCGAGATCCATCGAGGCCATAGCTTCCTCCAGATACTCGTCGGTGGCGCCAGGGATAACAGATCCTTTCCGAAGTCTTCCTGCCCATTTGGTCTCGAGCTGGCGCATCTCCGCGGCGGCCGCAAACCCGTCTTTTTTGGGCATGGTGATGTCGAGTAGGACAAGGTCTGGTCGGAAGGCAGAGAATTGATCGACAGCTTCAACACCGTCGACCGCCTCGACGAAAGTACAAGTCTACACGAGAGTCAGCTATGACCTAGACAACGGACAAGAAACTCACAGCTCGCCGGAGCATGGTCGTCAAGATCTTTCGGTTTACGGAATTGTCTTCCACCACAAGCACTACTCATCATAAGCATTCGCCCAACGCACATGCCACAGTACTCACCCTTTAGAGCTGATGGATCCATCTCCTCAACTCGCTTCCGTCTTTCGATTTGTTTACTCTCCGACCCAATCGAGCTCATCACCCCCTCGCTGCTATCACTCGCTGACACGTCCGATGTGATTGAAGCCGTATACTGCGGCCTATCTTCGAAATCCTCATCATCGGTAGATCCGCGACTATCAATGACAGAGAGCGATTGTGATCGAACAGGGGCTTCACGAGAAGAGCCCTGGATTGGGGTAGCAAGTGGATCGTTTGGAGGATCGCCCGGGGCTGAGGTGTTGTTCCGTGACATGGGAGGAGTGCAAAGATTTTCGAGTGGCGAGATGGGCTCATCGTTGCCCAGCGCTTGCTGGCCCATGTCTGTACCCACTGGCACTGGCACCGGCATCCTTACTCCCATTCGCGCATCCTCCCCTCCTACCACATCCGACACATACCTCTCAGGCGGAGTAGTTGGCCTAGCATTAGGCGCCATGACAGCTCGCAGAATAGTGGGTCGAAGCGGGCGAGAAAGGTGAAGGAAGGGGATGGTAGCGAGGAAAGCAGCGTCCTCCTTACCCTTGGGCGACCTTGGCGGGCAAGCAAGACGAGCGGCGTTGGTGACTCCGTTGGGGTTGCTAGAAGCAAGGCAGGGACTGTTTGCGTCGCCTTGGCCGTACTTTGTTCGATCTTTCTCGAGTACGATGACCTGCACACCCGGTCTCGCCGCTCTACACATCGCCGCCAGCTGCGCATCGCTCAAACCTCCATCCGGCATGACGATAACACAAGCAAACTGCGCCTCCGTGACAAGTCTGCACTGATGCAACTTGAGCTGCCGCACCAGCGACTTGGCCACCCTCTTGACGGACGCCTTGCAGTTTTCCCACCCTGCAAGAAGGATCCCATCCTGTCTGATCTTGTAGTCGGGCTCCATGACCTGATCTGCCGTTCTATTGGTGTCGAGATCTTCCTCATCGGAATTGTTGTCACCATTGAGGAAGAATAGGGGGGCTTCAATATGGACGAGGGTACCTTTGCCCGGAGAAGAGGCAATAGCGAGTTTACCGCCGACCAGCTCGACCATACGTTGTGCGAGACCGAGGCCGAGACCAGAGCCACTTGTAAAGGGATTTTCTTTGGCGAAGGGTTGAAGGACTTCTTTCTCGAGAAAGGCGGCTGACACTGGAAAGAAAAGTCAGTATATGCTTGTGTAGGGGTTGGCTGTAGCTTACTTCCAACACCGGAATCCTTTACATCGATAGAGATTGTCGATTCTCGCATAGAGTTGTCATACCCAGTTGGTAATGCCACCTCTCGCGAAACGTCCTGGACGGTGATGTGCACGTGGCCCCTACAGCCAAGTCAGTCGATGCCCGGATAAGCCGTGAGAGAAGCGCACATTTCTGTAAACTTGACCGCGTTATGCACAATCTTCCCCAGTGCCCTTGCCAACGGCCCCACATCCTTCGTGGTCAACCATCCACCCCTCTTCCTCGGCAACACTTCCAAGATGACTTCCACCTGATCCATTCCCTTGCCTCCCGACACTTTACGCGACTTTGATTCGAGTTCAATCGCATCCTCCACAACCTTTTCAAGCACCTGCACCAGACTCGTCAATTTCGGAGTGGCCTCTTTGCCCGTAGCTGTATCTTTGTGTACTAGACTCGGGATGGTGCCTCCAGTATCCATCTTGGACGCCATCTTGCCGATATCGAGCGTATCGATGATATTCTCCAAGATGTTGCCAAGACTCAACCCGTTGGACTCGATAATCTCCAGCTGCTGGACGATCTCCACCCGGTCTTCGGGTGGGAAATGCACGTCCTCGTCGCCGCGCATAGCGTCGAACACTGGTTGGACGAATGAACGGAGGAGGGAGGCGGCGGCGTTGATTTGGTGCAGGGGAGTACGGAGTTCGTGAGAAGCGGCCGAGGCAAAGTTGAGTTGGGCACGTTCGGCTTTGTGGAGGCGTTCCTTGAGAACTAGATGGGGGGGTCAGTCGGGAGGTTGGAAGAAATGATGGACGGCGTACCTGAAGCGAGAAGACTACCCGCAATAGTCTCTACAAATTGTAGAGCGCCGGAGGGGTATGTGTACAGCGGGTCTTTCCAGCATGCCACCACGGCAAATGCGACCTGCACCATCATCAGTTTCTATGCCCCTTCGTTCTGTTGCAGAGACACTTACTTGGCCGTCAAAGCCAAATACCGGCAACGCCATACTCGTCTCCGTCCCGGGCGGCATAAGGTGCGTGATACTCTGCGCTATTCCCTGGCTATCATCCCTCGCATACCATACTTTTCGCGACTATATATCACCATCAGAAAATCGTTTCTTGATAAGGATCAAGACAGCGACTCACAACGACATTGCTCGCGATAAAGTCTGCAATAATCTTTCTCGCAGCCGGCGAACTCGTAAAATTGAACGCAAAGCCATCACTGCCGCAGCTATACCCCAGTACCGCAAGCTTTTCGTCTCGTCAGTCTCACGCACGACGAACAGCTAGAGAGGAAAATCCACTCACCGAATCCTCATTCTCTTGCTTGGCCCGAAACCTCTTCAACCTCATCGTCGGTCTACTCGGTACAAACAACACCTGCGGCGTCCTCGCCGGCTGCACCGCATCATCCACCGAATACGTCGGTCTCGCCCTTCTCTGCTTATTCGACCAATCAAAGCCCAGCCCATCTTCATACCCATCCTGACTATGCCCACTCGAAGACGGCTGGCGCGCCGTCGACCCCCCGCCTCTCGTCGACGGCCCCCTCTTACTCTTCCGCCCCGGCACTTCCGTGACAGACCCTGTCCGGATCGAGTTGGAGCCGTTGGTGGTACTCTGATAAGCCGGGTAAAAGAGATGGAACTGCGACAGGTCGACGACTGCTACCGCATACGCATCCAGCGCCAGCCGGATCTCTCTGCACGCCTCATCATAGATATCGGTTGCGTCGACGCTCTGGCTCGCGTCGGCGCCTTCGATACGTTTCTTGGTGTTGAGCGGTGCGGCCGGCGGGGGTTCTTCGCCGAATGGGGAGGAGCCTTCGCCAGAGTCGTCTTGTTCTTCGCCGGTGCTGTTGCCCGTATCGGGCGCAGCCGCAGACGCAGACGCAGGGGTAGGGGCAGGGGTAGGTACGGATTTGACCTCTGTAGGATTGACCGGATCTCCCTCCACATTCGTCGGCCCACTACTACCCGACAACGTCGACCCACTATTACTCTGCCCCGCATACTCCAACGGCCGATGTTTCAACGACCTCCTCAAAAAGTCCACCGAGATCTGATGCAGTTTCGCGCTCTCGATCGACGCCTGCTGCGAGTAGAGCAGCTCGAGCTCGCTCACGACGCACGAGGCGAGGTCGGCGAGCAGGGCGCGGTGGTCGCGCGTGAATTCGCGGGGCTCGGTGTCGAATAGGCAGATGGCGCCGATGATGGATTCTTTCGAGTCTGATCCGACTTTTAAAGGGGAGCCGGCGTAGAATCTGACGGGTCCGCGACCCTCGCCGACCATGGGATTCTTCCTGAACCGCCAGTCTTTCGCCGCATCTTTCACGACCAAGCACTGCTCGCTATTGCCCGACAGCGTCAGGGTATGGCAGCAGATCGACTTGTCAATCTCCACCGAACGCGCGTCGACCCCGATCTTTGACAGAAAGATCTGTCTGCTCCTGCCGAAAACGCTGATGACGACGCTTTGCGTTTTGAAAAAGGTGATGGCGAGACGGGAGAGTTTGTCGAGGGTGTCGCGGTGGAAGCCTTCGGGGTGTTCGAGGCCCATACGACGGATCACCCTCAGCCGCCGTCTATACGCTCCAGGCGGCTGTTTCGGGGGACACAAAAAACCATTCTTCTCGAAAAACTCCTTGATCCGTGTCCTCTCTGCGGCGTGGTCGTACGCCAGGTCAGCCTGAGAGACGGACGTCGAGGTGTTGGTCGAGTCGTCAAAGAGAGACATGTCGAGCGAGGCTTTCGAATTGCGCCGTAGCATCTCGCCATTATGCGACGCCGACCGGATACTAGACCATGCGCCCCTCGGCCTGGGTCGCCGCCTCGTAGACTTTCGTCGAACCGACGCTTCTTCGACAACCGCATTCCTCTCGGCCTCGCCCTCACTCGAATCTTCCAGCGTCGCCTTTTCCACAATCTTCCGCTTCGCCTTCTTGCCCGACCCCTCCGTAGACGCCTTCTTGACTTCTTCCCGGCGATACTCTTCCCGGAGATACTCTTCGCCCAGCCGTTTCATATTGCTGCTCGTCATCGCTTCTTGCCCGCGATACCTTTTCTTGCTGGACGTTTCGCTAGCCTGGGAAGGGGCGTTCGGATAGCTTCTAGAGACGGACGGGAGATACTCGTCGTCGATATTGGGGATATCTGGATCCTGGTTCATGGCCCCCGCAGCGGTCACTTTGCCAGCCCCATCGGAGCGGGAGTCGGAGCCCGAGGTATCGGCCTGATCTGCGCTCGAACCGCTGGGCAGGACGACAGCATGGGAGAGGGAGGAGGGGCTGTGGTGCAGGAGGGGGCGGGAGGGAGGTTCGAGGGAAGAGGAAGATGCCTGTCGTTCGTTGGATAGAGGCGTGCTGGATTGGCGCTCGAGGGATGGGTGTTCGTTCGACAAAAGCGAGGCTGGGGATGGGTCGCCGCTTTCGTCCTCAGAGTTGAAGATGTATCTGGCAGTGTTGCCCACAGAGTAACTAGTACATGTCAGCGAAAAGTACTTCCGGAAGTTGTGAATGACAGGCAGCCAAAGCGGGAGACAGCCTTCCACAAGAACAAGCATCGTCTGGCGAGTGGCGGCTTGCCCTCGACCAAGAATACATGCCCCTCGCCCCCGACATATCCACCGTCCACATTGGCGGCATTCTGGAAAGTGGGGCGGTGACTCACCTCGAGATGAATGTATCCCACTCCTCCTGCGTCTGCGGCCTGCCCTTCATGCCGTCCTGTGCCCCCTGCTGAGCAGCCTCATGCTCTTCCGCGCCGATGTTTCCTTCTTCTTCTGGGGGGATGCCCTCTGGTCGGGGGGCCATTATGGGTGGGCGGTGGAACGGCGGGGGTGTACGGCGGGGCCCTTGGTGGGCGGTGGGGGATGGTGGGCGGGCGTGGGGGGCATGCGGGTGGGGGCAGGGGTGGATGGGCAGGATGTTGAAGAGAAAAGATGGAAATGGGGGGAAAGTGGTAACAAGTCGCCCGGCATCGAACGCGGGAAACTCCAGGGCCCAAAAGTAACGGAATGCACCCTGCTGCATCTATGCCGGCACTCCCCCACGTGGCCCGCCCATCTCCTCTTGCATCGCTGCCCCTCTCCTGCCCGGGGTATAGCATGCATGCCCCCTCGCCTTGGGTACGCTGCATGGGAGCGCAACAGCGATGGCTCCCTCAGATCTTTGCATTTACGTCATTCTGTTACGTACGAAGCAAGGGGAACATTGCAAAAACGCGAGCACCACGCGTCTGGGCTGTGGGCTGGCTGCGCTCGCCGTCTTTCTGTGCCATTCTTCATCCCCCCATGCATCCACCCTGCCGCCTGGGAATCGTGGCGAACATTTTTTCAGTCTTTAGGGGCTATTTGCGCTGCTCGGGTGCATTTCCGCCGTAGCGTATGGTAGCGTACCGGAGACACTCTCTCCGAGAGCAAAAAGAGGCACCTTGTTTTGTTTTTTTTCTTCTGCGACCGGCCTTCTTTTTCTTCAGAAACAGCAGGTATTTTCCAGAACGAGCAAGACATGCATGCGTCTGAGACATGCGCGACGGACGACAGTATACATGGGATGCAAAGTAAATGTTTGGCCCCGGGTAGACCAAATGGCCTGGACCGCAGCGCGTACATCCTTCAACATGACGTTCACGACCATCCCTCGATCCTCGAGCCTCGAGCCCTCGAGTGTGTAGATCTAGGTCCATGGTCCATCAAGGCCTTCAAGGGGCAGGGTGCCAGGGGGGATGGAGAATGGAGACCGAGTTTGAGTACTGCCATACTCGCCGCCTGCTCTCACTATGTACACCAGCTCATCCGTCTTGCGTTGTACGCGATAGGGCGGGAAGGTATGTTGAATGACCATTCTGCTGATAGAGCTGCTGGGTCTGTAAAACCAAGAACGATCGCACTGCCCTTCATAACATATTCACCACCCTTCGCTCCCATTGATGTGCCCTCCACTATCAGTTCCAGAGCGGTCCTTGCAAGCCCCAGGATTGCTCTCCATCTACGTACATATGTTCACTCGCGAACTCCGCCATCACCAGCTCAGCGCAAATCGGGAAGGAGAGTCTCCAAACAGCGTGATACCACTCCAGTGGCACTCGTATCGCCCAAAGATTCAAGAGGTAAGCGATCAAGCCTTCCCAGTCCTCGGCCTCGCCCACTGACGAACCAAACATGTATTCAAAAAGAGGCAAAGCCGGCAATGCCTCTCTACCCTTCTTCATGATCGCTTTATGCACCTTGAGCCTTGAGCCTTGAGCATTGACGGAGGGTCTCGAGCGTCGAAAATACAGCACACCCCATACTCCGAGTACGAGTACCCTGTGCCCTCCGACCCCGTACTCCGGCAAGCCTCGGCAGGACGGCAGGTGAAGCTTGAAAAAAAACAGATGATCATCCCTATGCTTATATGCAGTGGATGATCGTATCGGCATCAGGCCCCAGGTTGACGGAACCAAAAACGACGATCGTTTTAAAAGAAGATCTCTTTTTGTCGGGTTTGGAGATCTCTTTTTCTTGTTTCTCTTTCTCGACTTTTTGCTGAATGCCCTCTCGTTCATGCCAACATTGGTTGATATGTGATATGTCAACCTCGGTTTAGTGGGTTATACATGTATCGGTAAAGTTGCGCTGCTCGTATGAACATCAAGGTTACTATCTTCTCTGACTTTTCGGCGCCGCTATAACATCGCCATCCAGACCAACACCCATCCCCAGCCTTCTCAAACCTCATGCCTTCCTCCCCCCCTCACTCTTCCCACCCACCTTCCCCTCACTCCCCAGCGCAAACCCCTCCTCCACCCAGCCCAACATCCTCCCCGCCTTCCCACAATCAAACAACCCCTCATTCCCCTCCATCCCCCTCCCCCCCCTCCCCTCCCCCCTAATCGTCCCCCTCCCCTCCTCCCCCTCTTTATACTCTCCATAAAACTCCTCCAAAATCCCCTGCGTAGCCCGCTGCTGACAGATAGTCGGCGCCACTATAAAAAACACCTCATGCCGCCCCCCCGGAAAAGAGTCTTCTCCGACGGTGAGCGCGAGCTCGCACGCGCGCGCGACACCGGGGTTGGACACCCAGCCCCAGAGGTCTTTCCACGCGCCGCCGAGCTCGTGCAGGGCGGCGGGGGAGCAGAGGTGCGCGGGGACGACGCCGTGGAAGCGGAGGGAGGCGATGCGCAGGGGGGAGGAGGGGTAGTGCCGGATGAATGAGTCGGCTTGGAGCTCGCCGAGGCTGGGAGGAGGGTTAGTATGTGCGTGAAGGAGAAGGGAAGGGGGAAGAGAAGAGGGGGGGCGTACTATTTGCTGACAGAGTAGGGCTCTTCAGGGCGGCATGGGTGGTCTTCATCCAGGGGCAGGTAGTCGAATTTCGGTCTATTGCAATACACTTTTCTTCCTTTCAGCTCTCTATATGGCAAACAGGAGGGATAGAGGGCTCACGCATGCCGATAGCATTGACACTACTCGCCAAGACGACACGGTTGATACCCAGCTCAACGGCGATGCAGAGGGTATTGTAGGACATGGCGACGTTGGCATTGTGGATGCGCTGTATACAGAGTCAGCTGAGTGCTGGTATACTATGGGAAGGGGCGAAAGCAGAGAAGGGCAAAAGAAGGAACCAAACAAAAAGGTGAATGGAGCGCGACATGCAAAATCGCATAACTTTTTACGCCAAGCCCTACACCCTTTGCTCCCCAGCACAAGCACCCCGGACCCAGCCTCCACACCACATAAGCAGCACTCACATAATCCGGCACCGGCCTCTCCTTCCGCGTATAAACCGCCGCCAAATGCACTATCCCCGTACACCCCCGACACGCCTCCCTATACCCATCGATATCCTCCGCCGAGCCCTGGACGTACTTGTACCCCTTGGTATTCAGGGGATCGATCTGGTGCTGCGGGGCAGAGGCGGGGAGGACGTCGATGGCGACGACGGAGTGGTGGAGGGAGAGGAGGTGGTGGCAGAGTTGGACGCCGACGAGGCCGAGGGCGCCGGTGACTGCTATGCGCATCGGGCCCGGGGTAGGAGAGAGGGAGGGTGAAGGCGAAGGGGAGCGCGGGGTGGCGGGGTTGTCGGAGTAGTCGTATTGCATGGTGCAGAGTGTGGATAGAGCAGAGTGGTGGGAGCGGGGTATATAAGGTATAGGGTGTGAGGGACTAGAAGACCGTTTCCTTTACTGGTCGAGAAGGCTGTATCCTTGGTTATGAAAGAAGAATGTATCCTTTTAGGGAAGAGAAGGACGAGAAGAAACGAAGAAAGAGATGAGATGAGAAAACATTGCAATCTACTTTTGCAGAGCAGCACACACCACCAGCCTTTCCACACTTACCCCTCCCGACGGCGACGGGTCTAGGGTGCCAGTGATCCCCCTCACATACGTTTCAATTCCTCACCATGCGCTGCTAGCCCATTCTCCGACACAACATCTCCCCTGCTCACTCCTCTTCGGGAAATGTCGTGAGCTGAGAGCAGTCGGGAATCAGGAGGATGCACGGACACTTTCGGATCCAGTAGTGAGTCGATCGCATCGCTCAAAGGGAGTCGGGTGATCAGCGTCTGATGGCGGCGCGAGGTGCATGTCGTAAGCCACTGGAGTAATAGAGCAAGAGACCCAAGAGGCTCGCGGTCTACGAAGGACGCCTATGCAGTTTGGGAGTATGCACTCATTGCAGCACGGCGTACAGGTCTCGGAATATACAGAACTGTTTCGACGGAAATACAAATGCTTCCAGGCAGATCATATGGTACCCACCTCGTCTCTCTTTGTCCGCCCGTGCCCAACAAGCCGACAAGGTTCATTGGTAACAGCGCCCCCTCGCCCCTTCGAAAGGACTACCATATCAACCGTCTTCGACAGCAATGAGTGAAAGACAAATCACAAAGACGACCGGCTACCGGCAAATACCATGGCAACGCCCACCAAAACGACTCAGTTCAGGGGATTCAGGGCGTATCTGAGACGCAACGCTCAGACGCTCAAACGTACCAGACGTGTACATATGACGAAATGACACTTGCCCATGTGCTCGCACCCTGCAGTGTGCATCACACCGCAATCCTCGGCACAGGCCAGGAACCCTGCTGCTGTTATTCGGTGTCGTTCAACAGTGGCGTTCCTGGGTGCCACGGGAATGTCTGCTTTGCGAGTATGCGCGCAGCGCGCATGTATGTGCTGTACGATCTACGATCGCCTGACGATCGCCCGGGCGAACCCTCTTCGGGATCCATGTTTTAGGATTCCGGGGCCTTTTATCGTAGCTCGCTTCTTTTCCCGGGATACTGCGAAAACTTTAATGGACTGTTGGATCCGACATTCGAGCTGGTAAAAGGGTGGTGTGGGATGTTGGAAGGGGTGTTTACTTGTGGACCTTGGAGGCATTGGGGGCCTTGATGGTCTTGATCTGGATACCGTACGATCGAGCGTCATAATAGGAAGGCTAGCTGTCAACCTTCCTTTCTCTCGTCTCGAAGCCCTTCTTCGCATCTACTAGAAACATGACAGCATCTGCTTCCGGCTGCGCCCGTATCTCTTTCCTCGCGCCCAATCCGACAATTTCGAATGCAGTGGGGCACTTTCCGTCATGGACTTGCCATTGTTGTGCAGCGGGATATCATAGCTGGACACGGTGCAAGGACGTTCCGCATAACGGACTTTTTAACCGCCACTTCCCAGAAAGAGATCTCCGCCGCTTGTGAATGTAATTTGGCGGGAATCTATAGAACCTCCGACTGCTGAAGTACATATAAGCCTGATACCACGCAATCTATTTTCCTTATTTGAGCTAATCACACACCATACCCCATACCCCAAGATATACACCATGTCAGAAGCCGCCCAAAGCCAAGGTTCAGACGAAAGTCTTTCACCCGATGCTATCCCCGGGCTATTCCACAGCATGTCCACTGGCTCTGTCCTCGGCGGTGTCGGCATGACCGATTTTGACAACGGCGAGCCCGAAGGCTGGAGCTTTCAACCTCACCCACTCAACGATGATCTCACTGTGGACGACGAAAAGAGGGTCATGGGTGCCATCTGCGATACGAGGGTGCATTATCATCCTCGGAGAATGCACTTGACGTTGAGTCGGCCTATCCCTTCAGCATCAGCTCTGGATAGGGGTGCAGATGCAGAGTATACACAGGCGATCGATCCAGAGCAGCAGGCCATCACAAGGATTGAGTTTGTCATACCGCCGGACTATGCGCAAGCTGAATATACAGTCGAGCGAGAAGAGGATGGTTCTCGCCGGGTCAACGTAATCTCCTTCGCCAGTCCTGGACGCGAACCACTTCTTACTGAAGTGACCTGCTTCCACCCAGTTCGGAACAACCGCACCAGGGCAACAGACGGCCCTCTCATCCGTGGGGACGATATCTACGTGACAAAAGAGTATATGGAAATCGTCTCCGACTTGCCTTCTGACAAAGACCGGATGGATCATATCGAGTACGAGTCGATGCAGGGTAATGATGTGCATGAGAACGGGGAACCACTGGGGCTATGGCCAGAGTTCGAATTACCCATCGAGCTTGTCCGTACGGACCAGTCCGGAGGAAGGACGTCTTTGAGCTTGGATGCGAGCTACTTTCCTTCTGTAAAGAGGGTGACGAGGCCTGCGACTGCTGATAACTTTAGCTACGTGACAATCCGGCATAAGGATATGGATACCTTTGCAGAAGTACAGTTCCTTGTAACTGCAGACGCGTCAAAGAGAGCGAGAGAGGAAGAGTGGGAGTCCAGGATGTTTACGGACTTGTCGATTGCGACGAGGGCGGATGAGGGTGTGGTGACGCCTGCGTAGAACGCTGTACATGTACTTTTGCAAAGACCTTGTACCGATGCATAAGTCGACGAGCACATCACACTAGTACCGCTGCTACCCATCTTCTCCAGGCCTCCTCTATTCATCTTCGCTCTCCCAGCCCCCATTGAGCATATGCTCCGGATCGGCTCGCAACGTGTCAAACGATATCTCTCTCAAAAGCTCTCCGCCCCATAATTCCAACTTTTCATGGTGGAAATCGATAAAGTATGCCCATTCACAAAAGAGGCCGTCCATTATGAAGGAGGCTGTCAGGCTACAAGTCAGCACAATAATAAACAGCAGGGACACTCAACGCACTAGAGTCAATCAGATGGTTGAGCTTTCCATTTTGAATGAATGGCAGTGCCCTTGCTCCCTGTGCCCCCACCAACACGTCGGACCAAGTGGCAATTGACCCGCGTATCCCAAACGGAACGCCGTCGTCACCCCGGCCTTCCATCGCCAACTCTGCTGCGGCCTTCTCCTTTTTCTTTTCAATCTTCCCCCTCTTGGCTTCTTCGGAGAGACCTTCGAGCTGTCGTGGGTGGAACCAGTGCTCAGGACCGCCGTAAGGAAATGTGTACTTCCAGATCCCGCCGTCGACGGCCAAGTAGCGCTTCTTGATGTCCTCGGGGATGATTGCTTCCTCATCTTCAATCCACTATCAGACACATCAGAGCAGTACCAAAAGCACTGTATTATACTTGCCTCGATCATTTCCACGCGTTCGGCCATCTCCTTAACCTGTTCGGGGGAAAGGCGGGAGATGAAATGGGCAATGTCGTGGCCTTGGCCCTCCGGATAGGAGTCCCAGTGGTTGTACATGGCCTTGCGCTGTTTGTTACGGAGGATGTAGCCGATGAGACCGCGGGTGCCCATGGTGCTGGCGATCAATGGTTGAATGTCTGAGTCGAAGCTTGGTGGGGCAGAAGAAGAAACGCAAACGGAGGATCAAGTGTGCCTTCTTCCCGCGCGTATTCCGTCGTCGCGTGGCGGTTGCTCAGGCTGACGCATCCCACCTCTATGGTATGAGTACACTGGGGTAAGACGTGCATGCTAATCAATATTGTTCTGCATATAATTCAGAGAGCCTTATCCATCGCAACCTCGCGATGGTGCCAAAGCATGGAGACCCGCAATGTTTCGGACATAATACATCATTTGTTCACATCATATCGGACACCCTAGTCCATAGCAGCTCACTACACTCTCCCCCCCTAACATGGTACGGATTATAACCTCCACTGCCCCATCATGGTCCCAAATAACCCTCTAACAAGTCCAAGACCCATCTAGTACCGCTGCTACCCATCTTCTCCAGGCCTCCTCTATTCCTCGTCGCTCTCCCAGCCCCCCTTGAGCATATGCTCCGGATCGGCTCGCAACGTGTCAAACGATATCTCTCTCAGAAGCACTCCGCCCCATACTTCCAACTTTTCATGGTGGAAATCGATAAAGTATGCCCATTCACAAAAGACGCCGTCCATCAGGAAGGAGACTATCAGGCTACAAGTCAGCACAATGATAAACAGCAGGGACAGTCAACGCACTAGAGTCAATCAGATGGTTGAGCTTTCCTTCTTGAATGAATGGCAGCGCCCTTGCTCCCTGTCCCCCCACCAACACGTTGGACCAAGTGTTCATCGACCCGCGCATTTCAAACGGACCTTCGTCGACACCCCCGCTGGCTTTCATCGCCAACAACTCTGCGGCCAGCTCCTTTTTCTTTTCAATCTTCCTCCTCTTGGCTTCTTCGGAGAGACCTTCGAGATCTCGTGGGTGAAACCAGTGCTCAGGACCGCCGTAGGGAAAATCGTATTTCCAGATCCCGCCGTCGACGGCCAAGTAGCGCTTCTTGATATCCTCGGGGATGATTGCGTCCTCGTCTTCAATCCACTATCAGACACATCAGAGCAGTACCAAAAGCTCTGTACTATACTTGCCTCGATCTTTTCCACGCGTTCGGCCATCTCCTTAACCTGTTCGGGAGAAAGGCCGGCGATGAATCGGGCAATGTCGTGGCCTTGGCCCTCGGGATAGGAGTCCCAGTGGTTGTACATGGCCTTGCGCTGTTTGTTACGGAGGATGTAGCCGATGAGACCGCGGGTTCCCATGGTGCTGGTGATCAAGGGTTGAAGGTTTGAATCGAAGCTTGGTGGGGCAGAAGAAGAAACGCAAATGGAGGATCAAGTGTGACTTCTTCCCGCGCGTATTCCGTCGCCGCGTGGCGCTCAGGCTGTCGTATCACACCTCTATGGTATGAGTACATTGGGGTAAGGCGTACATGCTATTCAATATTGTTCTGCATATAATTCAGAGAGCGGAGACCCGCAGTGTTTCGGACATAATACATCATTTGTTCACATCATATCGGACACCCTAGTCCATAGCAGCTCACTACACTCTCTCCTCCTACCATGGTCCGGATTATAACCTCCACTGCCCCATCATGGTCCCAAATAACCCTCTAACAAGTCCAAGACCCATCGTCCGACTGGGGCTCGCCAACGTACTCGTAAGGCGACTCATCAGTACCAAGGCACTCGCCGACAGTGACAATCTTGTAACCAGCAGCCTCGAGTTTGGGGATAGAGTGGGGAAGGACGGTGTCAGGGTCTGCACATTTGAATCAGTACGGATGTCTCTGTTGAAGGGGCTCAGGGGAACGTACTCTGTTGGTAAGTAGAGTGAGAGAGGACGAGGTGGGGGTTGGGGTAGTCGGCTATGATGGTTCGTGAGCGTTGGATGTGAGACGCGAATATGGGAGGGACGTACCAGCCACACCGTCAAGCACCTCCTCGCCCTTGGCAGCACCACCACCAAGCGAGTCCTCCGTGTCATCAGACCACAAGAAGACCTCTAATTTAATCATCAGTACGAGTATGGCAAATCGCGCTATGAGAGTATGACTGACTGGTGTAACCTCGGTCAGCGAGAACTTGAAGCGCTTGGTCGTTGATGTTGCCGTAGGGAGGTCGGAAGTACTTGGGCTTGACACCGAGAATCTTGACGAAAGCATCTTCAACCTTGGACAGCTCTTTTACCGCTCATCAGCTCTCATCATTCCCTCTTGCCGCAAAAAATCGACCAATACAAACCAGAGTTCAAGTCAGAGTCGCTCAACGTGGTAACATCGGAATGAGACCAAGTGTGCGAGCCGATAGTGTGCCCGGCGTTGTAAACCGCCTTGATGTCGTCAGCGCGGTTGTAGATACAGTCGTAGTTGTTTCCCTTATACATCTTGTCAGCTACAAATCTCATATCGGAGAGACGGATACTGTACGTTGTAGAAGAAGGTGCCCTTGTTTCCGTCGAGAGCGCTCATGATGTCTTGCTCATAATTGTAAGGACCGTCTGCGATTGTGTCAGCCCTACGGAACGGAACGCCGAGGCTCCGAAAGAAGCTTGAGAGGCGTACCGTCATAGGTCAAAGCCACGGTGCCATCCTGGCTGCAATTGTCGATGACCTAAAGCAGACAAAATCAGCATGATCCATGCGTCAATCCGTCATGGATAATGACCTCGGCAGTAGCACGCTTGGTAACAGGGTTGGCGGAAGCACTTTCCAGCAGAAGAGCGAGGATGGTGAAGACTGTGAGGAACTGCATGTCGGCGAACGCAATTTGTTGTTGGGATGAGATGAAGTAGTGGGGTGGTGGGAAAGATGATGGGGAATGGAACGAAAATGAGAGATCCATTCTCCCCTTTTTATCCACAAACCAACCTGGGCATAGGTCAGCGGTTTCCGTCCTGCCACCCTCTTTCCGCATTCAAAGATCCGCCTGCCCCGCTATCCGTTCCCAATGCGCCGAGGCTCGTATGCTGCGCGCTAGCAAGGTGTGGCGGGAAGAAGGTCGCCCACCAGGCTAAGAGTACGAATGATGTTGGGGGCGGTGCAGGAGGCGGGCATGCGATGAGAATGCCTCGTTGCTTCTGCGAGACCGACGAGCCCCGTGAGACAGCCTGATCTGTTCCATGTTGCGATACTTGGATGCTAGAAGTGCCTTCAAATAGACTCTGTCAGCTCACAGTATAAGCAGTACATTCTTATAGATGGATCCAAACAACCCAAGAAGCTCGGGAAAATCATGTGCCCATTTTCAAGAAAAGCCGGGCTTCATAGTTCACCTCTTCGTTTTTCCAACGACCAGTCTCTTCTCTCTTTAAGCGCCCACACAAACTCGATCTAGACCCTCACAGCCCAACACCAGTGCAGTGCTGAGGGACATTTGTAAAACATGACGATCCAAGAACCATAGGCAGGCTTGCACTTATGGCAAAATGCAATGCAATACGGGCGAGGCAAAAACACATGCCACGCTTGAGGTCCGTCGTACGGATTCGGAAGGCCGAACAGACTCCGACGCCCCACTTTCTATCCCGAGCACCCTCGCCACACTGTCTTCTAGTCCATACCCCCCTTCCCCTTGGACTACCGTTGTCTACCACAGCCCTCTACCTTCCACCTTGCCACCGCCCACATTGCCCGGGTCCTGGGTCCGGCACAGCCTTTCTGACCCATATGGCCGAAAAAGAACCAGCTTTGAAGTTTACCATTCGTCTTCTTCTAGCCCGTGTCGCATCAATCCACCTGTCGTCCAACAACTGCTTGCAATTGCTTTTGGTTCCTTATGAGTTATGACAGATCCCTCCTCAAACCTCGAAAAGTGTAACCACACCCACACCCGAAGGCTGAAGGCGAGAAAAGGCGGGTCCATGCTAGTCTAGTCTCCGTTCTGACCATAACTCTCCTCTCCCCTCTCTCCTCTCGACCTCCCCAAAAGAGGTTTTCCCAGTAGAAAAAGGCAATCCATAAAAGCGAAACGCGAAAAGCGAAAAGCGAGAGGGAAAACAGAAGAGGTAAAAGTTTACAATCACACACAATGTAAAAAATCATCTCTAAGGTTGGTTTTCGTTGTTTTGAAAAGCGTATACATATATATGTTTGTGTGTGTATGGTCGGTGGTGAGGTCGTGAAGAATGTGTTAAACGGTCGTGAAAAAAAAGCTATCCCTCCCCTGCCCCCTGTCGCCTGCCCTTCCTTTCCCCTATACCCGTTCTCCTCCCGCTTGCCTGCCAGAAAAAAGTCCCAAAAAATCAAACTCCCTTCCTCCTTCCCTACTTCTTTCCCTCCCCAACCCCAGATCCCCCAGATCCCCCCCTCACAGGCGACCCAACCCCACCCCCATCCCCAACCCCACTCCCACCCCCAACCCCAGCCTCCGGAGCCTCCGGCATCCCCGCCAAATCATCCATATTCGGCGGCACAAACGGGAACGTTCCCAGAAAACTATCTTGCGTCTCTGGTCTCTTCCTCCCCCCTCCTGCCGCGCGTTCATCGTCCAAGCTCGGCCGCTCCATACCAGACCCCCGAGCAGAGGAAGGCGGTCTCGGACCGGGCGGGGGCGGACGATAAGCTATCGGCGGGCGAGACGAGATCATCTCTACATTCCCTTGCCCTCCCCCTCCCCCTTGACCTTGACCTTGCCCCTGGCCTTGTGACGATGATGAGGAGGGGGAAAGGGGAGAATTCGCTCCTCGCGAGACGACGCTGGGCACAGGCGGCCGTTGTTGGTCTGGCGGTATCATAGGGAACGCCCCGAGGAACGAATCTGCAAAGCTCCTGCTCGACAGTACCGAGCCTCTTGTATCTGCCGTCGCCATCCCCGTGCCGCTGCTCGAGTTGTACTGCGACGAAGGCAAGGCAGAAGGCAAGGCAGAAGACGGTAGAGGGGAAGCGGAGGAAGAGGTGGGGGTGGGGAGGGGGAGGGGAAGAGGGGTGGTAGCTGAATCAGGGAAAGCCGGGTTGGGGGTCGTAGCCGTAGCTGCGGTGGCGTGCCCGAGCACGGGGACGGTGACGGCCGACGCGAGGTACCGACTCGTGCCCATCGTGCTCACGCTATTACGATAGTCCAAACTGCCCATCGAGAACCTCAAGTCGCCAGAGGAGCCTTCCGACATGGCGTCGAGGCGTTCTTCTTGGCCGTTGCCGTTGGGGCCGTTGGCGGTGGTGGGGGAGGAGGCGGAGGCAGAGGCAGAGGAGGCGGAGGGGGAGGCGCCGAATTTGCGGTTGGTCGGTGTGAGGGTACGCTCGCCTGTGGAGCAGAAAGAAGCGTCGGAAGGGGAGAGCCCCGGCGCAGGCGGCGTCCGGTCGAATGGATCTTCCTCGTCCCTCACCGGGCTCAACACACCTTCCCTCCCCCCAGCCCCAAAGTTGACCACCTCTGCCTGCTGCAGCCTGCCCACCTGCACCTGCCTGCTCGTGACAATCTTGGGCTGGTCCAGCTGGAAATCCGACTGCCCCGAAAAGTAGGACGGCGCAGCAGAGTTGCCAGACAAGTACGAGTCGCGCCAGTTGGCCGAGCCTGCGCCGGAGCCGGGGGAGCGGAGGGCGCCGGGGTCGAACGCCGAGGGCGCGTTGGGCGGGTTGAGCCGGAGGTCGAGGTCGGGGCTTCGGGCTGGACGGGAAGGAGCACCGAGTTTGGAAAGGTTCTGCCTCGCTTGGTCGAGTCTCGCCGCAGCGCTCTGGGCCGTTTCGCCATTGTCCTTTGACGCCACTTTCGACAGGCCATCCTTCGACTCGGAGGGCGGGATGTACTGGATAGGAATGATATTCGCCGTGCCGCCGCTGCCCATAGTGGAGATGCTCTGCCTGTCCGAGAAGGGATCCCCGTTGGGGTCGGCGTTGATCGTGCCATTGTTGGAGTAGACGCGGATGGTCGAGCCGTTCTGGTCATAGTACTCTGCGTTGACAGGTGCGGGTGGCAGAGGAGATCGGCGTGAGGCGGAGGGTGGTGGGAGGGGGAAGGAAGAGCTGGGGTGGGTAGAAGGGGGAGGCGAGCGGGAGGGTGATAGTTGGAAGCCTGCTGATTCTGCTTTGCGGGCGCGGTCGGCGAGGCCTTCGACACGCTTCATGTCGCGTCTCTACGCCGAGTCAGCTCGGTACCCCTGGAAAAAGATAGGAGGCTCACCTTCTTGCGCCTCAGCCACCAGAACAAGCCCAGACTGGCAATCACCAGGACAGCGACCACCGGGCCCGCAATGACACCCGCATTCACACTCGACCCAGAGCTGCTGGATGCGGATTTGATGCATTGGATGGACGGGCATTCGTTGCACGTTCTTGATACCCGTCAGTATCGCTCGTAGAGACGCAGGCAGACATACCTTGATGTAAGGACACACTTCTCGCCCGATGCACAGTTGCAAGTCGGGCTGGTGCTGTTGCAAGTAACACAGTCGTCTCGCTTGTCCATCCTGGGAAAGATGTCATGGGGATGGGGGAGCATAGTGGGAGTACGGGCCAGCCGTTGTTGAGAGTAGGGACAGTGGGTGAATGAAGGTCTGTGGTTTGGATATGCGTCGTCGAGCAATGGGACCAGCGTTTCGTTTCGAGTTGATTTGTTCAGACTATGGGTGGGAGCAAAGGAGGTGGCGAAAGGAGCTGGGGGGTTGGCTTGGATGGGGGTGAAAGGATAGAGAGAGATGAGAATAGAGAGGGGATGGGAAGGGGACAATGCGTCGTGAGGTGGGTCGCGCGTTTATCCGTCGCTGGGAGGTGTCGTCGAGACTATATGTAGCGGGGTCCTGCCCTGGGATATAGAGGATGGGGGATATAGAGTATGGAGATGGAGATGCAACAGAGAAATAGATACGTACAAACCTGCAGAGCCCAGAGTCCAGACCGCCGTCTTTCGCTTTCAGGGTCCCGCAAAAACCTAACAGGGACGCGTCCACCCGTCTTTCACGCCGACTGTCCCATGCATCCCCCCTTCCCCCCTCCCATCCAACATCCCTCGGCGTGCACCCAAGCAAGGCCCGGTGTGCGCCGAGCGCTGTCAAAGGAGACACGTGAGGGAGATCGATGCAATTGAGCTTCCTCCGACGATGGTACAGAAACAGCCTTAAACCGGGCTAGAACATGATCACCTTTTCATTTCGCCCTAAGAACAATCCTAGAACGTCTTGGGCAGTATGGCATTGTTGGTGGAGGACGCGCTGCGGCTACAAAATATAGAAGGGAAGGGACCGACGCGTCGCGACTGCGCCTTGCAAAGGCAAACGCGTATGTATAGTATTTAGATGCCGGAGAGCTGCTAGATCATAGATACAAGTGCATAAGTCATAATACGTAAATAGTCGTTTCGTTTCTGCCTACTCGTCAAAGTCACTCAATGATACTGGAGCTCTTTCGAGGTATAGTACAAGGTCTATAGTACAAGCCCCATTGGCAACCAATCAATCAATACTTCCAGATATCCTCGCTCTTCTGCACAGACACCGCCTAGCCTTATGATTGACCTTGAACCAACTTGTTCCCATGCTCATGATGATGGTGATGATGCCCGCCATGCCCATGGCCATGCCCATGCCCACTCCCCTTCTTCAAACTCCCCAACGTCGGCACCCTACTCTCCGTCCTCCTCAACTCCCCCCTCAAAACCCACCTCTCCGGCTGCTTCACAGGCGCCCACCCCCCCCTCCTCTGCTCCACCACCTTCAACATCCCAAACGCCAGGCCCGTCTCGTCGTCCGCCTTGTTCTGGATGATGAGCGTGCGCGCGCCGTGCCCTTGTTTGAGGCCGTTGAAGCAGGGGGCGATGGAGAATGTGTTGGCGCGCCTTGGAGGTGGGTGGGGCGTGGGTTGGGGGAACGGTTGCGGGTGGTCGGGGTTCGGGTCACCGCCCGCTCCCGCCACGACAGACCCCGAAAGCTTGCTCGGCACCCTCGCCCCATACCCCCCCGCCCCCGCCCCCAGCATCGCGGGTACAGAAAAAGCTCTCTCCGGCACCGGTCTCTGCTTTCTCGGGGACGCCGGGGGCGGGCGCGGGAAGGCGGGGCAGTTGATGTGGCCAAAGTAGCGGTAACGGTTCGTGTGGTTGAAGCTGGAGACTTTGGGGGTGAGGGGTGGACGGCGGGGGGCAAAGTTGATGAGTTCTTCGGCGTCGTCGTCGTCTTCTCCTTCTTCTTCTTCTTTTTTGGACTTGTCTTTGTCGTCGTCTTCTTCTTTCTCATACACTGCCTCAGACTCTGCCTCCTCAGACTCAGACGCAGAGCCAGACCCAGACTCAGACCCAGCCTCCTCATCCTCATGCCCATCATCCTCATACCCCTCCCCCGAAACCCCAAGCGACCCCAGCGCCCCCCTTTCAAGCGGCACAGAGCTGAACGGATCATCCTTCTCTTCCACCGGCGTGTCATCCCCATCCTCTCCATCCTCTCCATCCTTCACCTCTTCCTCCTTGTCTTCTTTAGCCCGCATAGAAGGAGTCTTCCAACACCCCCTCTGCGCACCCAGACACTCCAAATGCCCCTCCTCCTCCGCTTCTGTCAACCTCCTCCCTAGCGCCGGGATGGACAGCACCTCATACCCATGCGCCCCCGCCCCCGCCGCCGACGCCGGATACGAAGACGGAGAGGAAGAAGAGGTGGGAAAAATCACGGGGGAGGAGGTGGGCACGGGGGTGAGGGGCGGGCTGGTGTTGTTGTCGTAGATGTTGAGGAAAGAGCGCCAGGAGGAGAGGGATGGGCTGTCTCTGGGGGCGGGGTTGGGGGCGGGGTTGGGTGGGAGGTTGCGGTTGCGGCTGGGCGAAGAGGGGCTGGGGCTGGGTCTGCGCCACGGGTTGGTGAACGCGCTGGCGCTGGGGCTGGGGGCTGGGAAGGGGATGTCGTCTTTCGACTTGATATCTACAACCCCCCAGCTTCAGCTTCAGTCAAGTTGACTAAAGAGAAAAAAGAAAAAAAAAAGAGGAGAAGACGTACAAGTCTGATCACGAGAGTTGTTCCCGCTAATCCTCTCGATCAACGTAGCGTCCCTCTTCGCCCCGTCCCCGTCCCCGGATGACGCGCGAGCTTTGGGAGGGTAAGAAGGTGGGCTATCAATAGCGTTATCAGCACTCATCCCTTCTTGTTCTTGTTCCAATGAATTGGGGTGGGGTGGAGAGAGGCGTACGTGGTACCTTGCTGAGACATCATCAAGAAGTTTGGACGAAAAAGTGGTGGTATAACAAAGCAAGCGGCGAGGCTTCCAACATCTCTGTTATATACCCCACAATCCTCCATAGCTTGCTTTGCTTGCGCTCGCTTTTCCCCAAAAGAACAGCCGTTGAGGCATTTCCATACGATCTTCCTCACCTGCCACATCTCAAAAAAGCACCGTCGCAAATCAAAAGTCAACAGTCAAGTCAGTCGCAGTCGCAGTCGCAGTCGACTCGAAGCTCGAAGCTCGAAGCTCGAAAGCTGCTTGGGGCTGTGGGGCGGGGCCTGGAGGAGAGTCATCAGCAGCAGGCAGGTATTTGATGAGGATGAGGATGAGGATCTTGATCTTGGGGCGAGGTGATTATCTCCTCAACCATCAAGCCTGCGTATTCCCTCCCTCCTCCTCCCTCCGTGGGATGGATGGAGATGTCGGCGTTTGATGGTGTGTCATTTGCGATTGCGTTCGACGACGGGTTATGGACGGTTAATGAAACTGGCTCTCGAGGGCGATCGATCAACTCGAACTCCCCAGCAGATGAAGGAGAGCAGAACGAGATCAGCTCATTCCATTCCATCGAGGTGATAGACCGTTGCGTTGTTCGAGGGCTCGTTCGTTGATCGATAGTGTTGGTGGGCTCATGATGTTGCGTTGCAGGGGGATGGACTGGTGATTTGATCGGATGCTGGAGCCAGAGGTTTCTTATGCAATGTCTGATGTCTCATGATCCCGGATCCCGTCTGAGCCGACTGAAGCTCCAGTCACGAATTAGTTACCAGAAAACAGCCTATCCATCAAAAAAGCACGAGACACGCCGGCCGACCCACTGCATCATCGCGTCGGTCGACTCGTTATACCCTAGGCTGGGGTCAGGGGGTCAGAGAGTCAGGGAGTCAATGGCCCGACAAGTCCAGCCTCTCGATCAGGTCAAACTCATGGCGGATAGTGGCAAGAACGGCGCCCCAAGACGATTCAAAGATTTGAAAAGCCAAAAACGTTGAAGCAAGGGCTTTTGATGGATGGATGGATGGATGGGAGGCCAAAGCGGCATTGACGCCTCAAAAACGCCACCCCCCGACCCCAGACCATACTGGGAGGCTGGGAGGAGCGAGGCCAAGGTGGGGAAGATGGGGACGAGGAGAACATGCGATGAGATGAGATGCCAAGGTTCTGCCTCAACGGCCAGTTTGTGGGATCGCCTTGGGGATTGATTCATGGCACCATCATCCATCATCCATCATCCATCAACTTTGCTACTAGCCCAGGCTTTAGGCTTTCTCCCGAGTTCCGAGAGGTCATTAAAGCTTTTTCCGAACAACAAAAAGCCGAGAGACCGAGGGTCGGATCAAAGCCACAAGATCAGAAGGACGATCCCTTTTCCAAGTGGATAGGCTTCAGTTGGCTGGACGGACGAGGTTGCGAGGTGCGAGGAGGGTGGCGTTGGGTGATATATGAAAGGAAAGTCTGGGAAGAGGCCAGAGGTGGGGCGGGGGGGGTGGGGAAGTGCTTTGGCCATGGGGGTCTGGAGTCTGGAGGTTTGGGGCATAAGGGTTTTGGTTTTGGTCAAGTATTTTGGTGTGATCATCGCGTGCTGGGGATAAAGTGAGGAAGAAGGGCAGGTTTCGCCATGAGCGGGGGTGAATAATAGCCTCCCTCCTTCCTGATGCAATGCAGTCTGGCGCTTTCGCTCTCGACCAACGACCAAATATACATACGAAAAACTAGTAGAGCAGTCAGTAAGCCATGACGTTCCAGCACCACCCGCTTGACGAGAGGAGAACAGCAAATGAGGTGCAGGCGTCATCGATAAATAACCTCCTCCCAGAGCCTTTAGCTTAGCAACGATAGCTCTACTCACATATGTATTGGGCGTATCATTCCAAAACTTTGGAAGACCAAGCCTGGTACAAGCTCTCGACAAAGTGGTTCGAGCAGCCTGTCCAAACCCAAAAGACCCGAGAGCCCGACAAACGGACAGCCGACAGGAAACAACGTGTTTTCATCGTTTCATCTTGTTCACGTCATCAAGCGGCAGCCCCCGCAAAGGTGGCAGATTCTCTCAACTTTGTGCAAGTACGAGTACTCCAGTACTCTGAAATTGCAAAGAGCCCTCGATGTCTGCAAGTACAGTAGTCGAACCATTACATATGTTCATACATTCGCATATTACATTCCTATCTACAACAACTCTTCGACCCAACTCATATCCACTCTTCCATCATCACCAACCAACAAGCCCTCCCTCCCCGTCTCGTAATCCTACGAAAAAAGTCTAATAAAACAACCCCCTCCCATCTTCTCACTCAACATCTTTCCATAGACACGACTGCCTCTTACTCTTCCGGGTGGATAGGCGTCAACTTTTTCAGCCCCGCCGCTTCTTCCTGCTCCTCCGCTTGCTGCTGCAACGTACCCACAAGTGTCGAGGGGAGAGGCGGTGCTTTGCCCTTCCCCGTCCCCTCCCCCATCCCCGTCCCCGTCCCCGCACCACTTCCACTTCCACTTCCACTCCCCGAATGCACACCAGTCCCGCCTCCAGAGGCCGAAGAAGCAGAAGCAGAAGCGGAATCATAAACAGAAGGTGGCGTCGTGATATCCGGCGAAACCGGCGAAAGAGGAGAGACAGTCGAACCAGGGGAATGCACTCTCAAACTCCCAAAAGCCAGACTTTCTGGTCCTTCACTTCGGGGTTCACAAAGCCGAGGTTCGTGCTCCCTCTTCTCCCCTGGATGATACTCCTCCTCCCCATCCTCTTCCAAGGACAAACCCTGCGGGTGGGAAGAAGAAGGAGGTGGAGGAGAAGCCGGGATGACCTCGAGCTCTGAGCCGAGCTCGGGCGAGCCCTCGCGAGACCAAGCGGGCTCTGCGACCACCGACCCCATCGACGGGAAGACCCGGGGTACATCTCTCTGCCCTGGCGCGCCTCTGGACGAAATCGGGAGTGGCAGCGCGGAGGAAGGAGGGGAGGAGGGGGAGGATACGTTGGGGGCGGAGATGGAGCGGGAGGGGGAGGCTGGGAGGGGATAGATTGGGAGGGTGACTGTTTCTTGTTTGGGGCTCGTCTTGGGGGAGAGGGAGGGGGATGTTTGGTTTGGGGGTTGAGAGGGGTGGTGGGAGGTGGGAGGGACGTAAGGCTTGGTGTCGAATGCTGGTAAGATACGGGGTTGGGAAGAGAAGTGGGTGTTGGTGTTGCCTTCAGACTGCGGGTCGACAGGTTCAGGCGCAGACTCTCGGACGCCCCTTGCGAGCTGCCCACTCTCCTCTTCACTATCAGACCCATCGCTCTCGATCTCACCATGCTCGGAAGACGGCTTGGCAGGAGACAAGAGCGGCAGCTGACATACCGGCATGTCTCCCACCCCCGCCACCAGAGTCGGTTTTGCACCAAGCCCAAGTTCACCAAGCGGTACCGCGCTAAACGGATCACTCCTCTCCCCCATCGGCGTATCCTCCACCCCCTCCAGCCCCACTCCCACCGCCCTGTCCACCACAGTACTCCCCTCTTCACCTCCGAGACTGGCCTTCTTCTTGGACTGGGGTCGGCCGGTTAGGGGCGCGCCGTGGTGGATGATCTCGGACAGGTTACCGGCGGGGGAGGGGATGTCGATTGCTGTAGGCGGGGAGGAGATGTTTGGGGGTATGGAGCTGGAGCGGTGTTCAGAGATATCCTGATCGGCAGGAGCAGTCGAGGTGGTGCACTCGCTGAGAGGCGGAGCAGGGGCGTGTTCGACATGTTCCGTCGTAAACGGCGTGATCTCTGCCTTTTTTGGTTTCCCAACTAGTCCCTTGTATCAGCTTTTCTTCCTTCTACTAGAGGATGAGGTATGGACGTACAAGCTTCCCTGAGGATATCACTCGCTCGCTCTACAATGCCCGGCTTGGACGGCGGCGACGCATCGGTACCGTCTTGTTGCTCGTGCTCCTCTTGGACGGAGGGTACTTTTGGGCTATGAGATGTATCAGCATTCGCCCCGCCAGTACACGGCAGACTTGCTCGGTATGCTCAGTCCCGGTCATGATGTTCTGTTATAGAAAGGAAAGGAGAGAGTGGCAAATCATCTTCCCCTTTATATACCCTCCCCCACGCACGGTCCCCTTTGAGACACGGAAGGATGAGTCATCTGATGAGGCGGGCTGCGGGGCCACGCTATCTCCTCGTGTTCACCGCATCTTGTACAAATGCAAGAGAGGCGGAGAGGACAACAAGAACGCGTGTAGAATGACGCAAGCTGATCGTTCCTCGCGCCAACAGATCCCAGCGTCAGATCCAAAAGTCCAATGCTTGTTGCATATCTCCACAGCTCTTCCTGCGATATATAGTTCACTCAGAGAGTATTATTAAAGATACAATATCGCTGGAATGTACTTCGAAATGAAAGAGAAACGAGTGACACGCCCATGCTACGTATACCAGAGCGCTCAACACTTCCAAGAACTGTCCTTCTTCTGAGGAGACCCGACCTTCTTGTACGGCGACTCGTCGGTGCCGAGGCATTGACCGACAGTGACGAGGCTGTAGCCCGCAGCCTTGAGCTTGGGCACAGAGTGGGGAAGGACTTTTTGAGAAGCTATGTCCACAGTCAGCTTGGTCTTCTTATACCAAGAGAAGGAGGGGGAAGGGATGGACGTACTGGTCTTGATGGGGGAGTGGGAAAGCACGAGGTGGGGGTTGGGATAGTCCTCTACCAACACCGTCAGCTCCATCTTCTCTCTCGAAGAATTGGGGAGAGACGTACTAGCAATACCATCCAAAACCTTCTTACTGCTCCCAGACGAAGCGCCATTCGCATCCTCAGTATCATCAGACCACATGAAAATCTCTGCCCCGTCATAGTAAGCACACCACACCCTGGTAAGAGAAGGCAAGGGACGTACTCTTGTATCCGCGCTCACCGAGCACCTTCTTGGCCTTGTCATTGAGGTTCCCATAAGGCGGTCGGAAGTAGAGAGGTTTCACACCGAGAATCCTGACGAAAGCAGTTTCAATCTTCTCCAACTCTGTACCCATTCCATCAGCTTTCCCTTCCACATTCATACTTTTCAAGGCCAAGAGAGAGAGAGAGATCCGTGGGAGGGAGGAGCGGGGGGAGAGATGAACGTACCTTCGTTAATCTTTGACTCGCTCAACTTGTTCAAATCGGCGTGCGACCAAGTGTGTGACCCGATAGTGTGGCCGGCGTCGTAGAGAGCCTTGATATCGTCCGCTCGGTCATAGATACAGCCATAGTTGTCTCCCTGCACTAGTATATCAGCTTGATTCTTTGCCATGTGACCCCAGCGGTGGGAGGTTGGAGGTGGGAAGAGGGGAAGAGAGGAAGAGGAAGGAGAGACGTACATTATAAAAGAAAGTACCTTTCCCACCGTCCAAAGCATTCACAACATCTTGCTCATACTTGTAAGGCCCATCTACACCACCAAAACCACACATCCATCAGCTCTTGCCCTTTCCTTTCCACTACTCTGACAACCAAAGAGGTGAGACTTGAACGTACCGTCAAAAGTCAGTGCGACAGTGCCTTTCTTGGTACAGTTATCGATGACCTGTCGTAGGGTAATCAGCCTTCTGCCAAAACATGTGTGGTGTGAGAGGAGGAGAGGAAGGGGGGGGGGGGGGGGGGACGTACTTTGGGGGTGGTAGCCCGTTCGACGGGGGAGGCGAGAGTACTGCCGAGCAGGGCGAGGAGGGAGATGGTGGTGAAGAACATTATTGACACCGGGCTGGGTTCTCGAGGGTGGGTGGGTGGGTGGGAGCGGGGTGATTATAGAAAACGCGTGAATGGTAAAGAAGGCAGAAAGAAACAATAGAGAATCCGAATTGGCTGAGTCTTTTATACTCTCCAGGGACGACGGTCTCCGGCCTGGGGGTGGGGACCAAGACCAAGGGTCCTGAAGCCGGCGGGTGCGAAAAAGTTCGCCGTGTGTCCTCCACCCTCACCCTCACCCCCCACCCCCGCCTACTTGGCCTCACCGCCGCACCTTCATCATCCGACGATCTCGAGACCCGCGAATGAGACCTGGAGTGCGCAGCATATCACCTTCGGCCTCTTCTCCTTCTTACCCACTCTGCAGGGCCAGGGTCATGGTCATGGGATTGCTAGCAAGGCGGTGTTGGGGATGGATCCATCCTGGAGTCGACGTGACGGGCGACGAATTTTCGAGCGGGAGAAATGCGAATGTGGGGTGATGGAGGGAGGGAGGGGGAAGCGAACGACTCTTCCAGAGTACGTGCTCTGATGTGGCCCGGGAATGGAAATACCATGGGATCTCTCAGCATCCCTGTCTGCCATCCCATGACACTTTCAGCGAGCACCGGAGCGGGAGAAGAAGCGACGGACCCGGCCCTTCGGATGGCCGGGTGTAAATGCTGGCCCCATTTAGAACAGATGCAGGATGACCCTCTGTCATCACCAAAACATTGGGAGTCATGGATACGTGCGAGATCGCTCCGCGGACTGAGAGCGAGGTGCCACCCCTGCGGCGTTTCGGGAATACGAACGTACCAGGCGGAACGACGCCTCTTGGTCTTACTACTACTGCCCAACCTGGGTTTCTGGCTTGACAAATCAATAGTTCCTCAGAAGTTCTGAGGCCACCCAGCAACGACTTTCGACTTCGATTTTTTCGACGTTTTCAACAACCCTTCCGCGCGACATGTCCGCCTTCAACGCCCGTCACGATGCCGTCACTGCTCTGTACACGGTGCCGACACTCAAGAAACTCCTCAAGTCCCAACCCACCATCGCGGTCCCAATTGGTAGCCCTCTTGCTGCAGCACCCGTCCCGCATCCCGCGGACCGTCCGCGAACAGATGGTAGTTGGTCCTCCCCGGCGAAGCAGCCCAGGTACGCTTCCCTCTCCGTTTTCATGTTTTCCTTCTTCCCCCACCACCATTTCCCATGACGCCTCGCGTCCCAAACCACTTTTCTTTCCCTTGACGCCCCGCGTCCCGACGCCCCGCGTCCCGACGCCCCGCGTCCCAAAACCACTTTCTTTCTCTTGACGCCCCGCGTCCCGACGCCCCGCGTCCCAACCACCTTCTTTCTCTTGACGCCCCGCGTCCCGACGCCCCGCGTCCCAAACCACCTTCTTTCCATGACGCCCCGCGTCCCAAACCACCTTTCTTTCCATGACGCCCCGCGTCCCAACCACCTTCTTTCTCTTGACGCCCCGCGTCCCGACGCCCCGCGTCCCAAACCACCTTCTTTCCATGACGCCCCGCGTCCCAAACCACCTTTCTTTCCATGACGCCCCGCGTCCCAACCACCTTCTTTCTCTTGACGCCCCGCGTCCCGACGCCCCGCGTCCCAAACCACCTTCTTTCCATGACGCCCCGCGTCCCCAACCACTTTCTTTCTCTTGACGCCCCGCGTCCCCAACCACTTTCTTTCTCTTGACGCCCCGCGTCCCGACGCCCCGCGTCCCAAACCACCTTTCTTTCCATGACGCCCCGCGTCCCCAACCACTTTCTTTCTCTTGACGCCCCGCGTCCCGACGCCCCGCGTCCCAACCACCTTCTTTCTCTTGACGCCCCGCGTCCCGACGCCCCGCGTCCCAAACCACCTTCTTTCCATGACGCCCCGCGTCCCAAACCACTTTCTTTCTCTTGACGCCCCGCGTCCATCCATCTTTTCCCTCGACGCTCCGCGTCCATCCACCTTCTCCCACGACGCTCCGCGTCCACCTTTTTCCTCGACGCTCCGCGTCCATCCACCTTCTCTCTCCATCTTTTCCCTCGACGCTCCGCGTCCATCCACCTTCTCCCACGACGCTCCGCGTCCACCTTTTTCCTCGACGCTCCGCGTCCATCCACCTTCTCTCTCCATCTTCTCCCTCGACGCTCCGCGTCCATCCACCTTCTCCCACGACGCTCCGCGTCCACCTTTTCCCTCGACGCTCCGTGTCCATCCACCTTTTTCTTCGACGGACCGCGTCCATCCACCTTCTCCCACGACGCTCCGCGTCCACCTTCTCCCACGACGCTCCGCGTCCACCTTTTTCCTCGACGCTCCGCGTCCATCCACCTTCTCTCACGACGCTCCGCGTCCACCCCCACCCCAACCACCTTTTCCCACGACGCCGTCGTGCTGATCACCCCACTCAGGCGCCCATCGTTGGCCTCCAACCCATCGCCGACGCCCTTCCGGCCCCACCAGCGCAAGCGGGGTCACCCGCGGCTGGTACCCACGTCCAGGTCCCACCCGCGGGGGTGGGGACCAAGACCAAGGGTCCTGAAGCCGGCGGGTGCGAAAAAGTTCGCCGTGTGTCCTCCACCCTCACCCTCACCCCCCACCCCCGCCTACTTGGCCTCACCGCCGCACCTTCATCATCCGACGATCTCGAGACCCGCGAATGAGACCTGGAGTGCGCAGCATATCACCTTCGGCCTCTTCTCCTTCTTACCCACTCTGCAGGGCCAGGGTCATGGTCATGGGATTGCTAGCAAGGCGGTGTTGGGGATGGATCCATCCTGGAGTCGACGTGACGGGCGACGAATTTTCGAGCGGGAGAAATGCGAATGTGGGGTGATGGAGGGAGGGAGGGGGAAGCGAACGACTCTTCCAGAGTACGTGCTCTGATGTGGCCCGGGAATGGAAATACCATGGGATCTCTCAGCATCCCTGTCTGCCATCCCATGACACTTTCAGCGAGCACCGGAGCGGGAGAAGAAGCGACGGACCCGGCCCTTCGGATGGCCGGGTGTAAATGCTGGCCCCATTTAGAACAGATGCAGGATGACCCTCTGTCATCACCAAAACATTCCAGCATTTACATACAACTCTTCATTAGTATAACGGTTAGTATAACCGCTTCTCACGCGGTAGACCAGGGTTCAACTCCCTGATGGAGAATATCTTTTTTGTCTCCCTTTTTGGCTCTTCCGCCTCATCGTGCCACTTCCCCTGCTGTTTATCCATGCTTCGTGCTTATCTCGACAGCTACCGCCGATATGCCTGTTCAGACAAGGTCTGCCAAGCTTGCTGACACGCAAAGCGCACGAATCCCCTCCCGGCCATC
The DNA here is from genome assembly GCA_006352305.1 of Cryptococcus floricola. Taxonomy (NCBI): domain Eukaryota; kingdom Fungi; phylum Basidiomycota; class Tremellomycetes; order Tremellales; family Cryptococcaceae; genus Cryptococcus; species Cryptococcus floricola. The sequence goes on along the minus strand of CM016932.1, from coordinate 1,597,811 downwards.
ATGTGCCCTCCGCTTCCATATCCTTCGTTGGTCCTCTCTGTGAGTGATGACTTTCCCACGGAGCAGATGCCTTCATTCTTATGAGGCTAGCATGTAGATTATGCAATCGCTCGTGCGCCTTTGCACGCCTTTATGAAGCTAGCGCTTGAGGGAAAGATACCATAGCCTGACCCAGCAACACAAAAGACGGTCACTCAACCTCTGCAGGATAAGATACCACCAGCCATATTTGTATTGCACTTTAGACATTGAAGCATATAGCATAACGCGGTCGTAATTACATGATAATCTTAATGTCCCACCGAGACTCAACTTTTCATGGCCAGATGCCGGATCTCCCATAACCTTTTCTCCTCCCTCCTCTCCCTCTCACGCAACTCTGAACTCCCAGAAGGCGCCCTCATCCCCCACCCCTTCATCTCCTTTCTATGCCTGTCCTCTGCCTCTTTACATTCACTCCAGAGCTCGCTAGAGATCGCAACGCCCACATGATGAGACGCGCGATCTTCCCACGACGCTGTACTGGTAGCCATGGAAGATTCACTAGCCATCCGATGCGACCACGTCGAGCTCGTCGCCGCCATCGACCCCGGCCCCATCAGACTCCCTCCAATGGGCACATACTTGCGCCCTGCCCCAGCGCGGATCGTGCCCCTGCCCGTCTCTTCATCCTCGTCATCCGCCATACCCTCAAAGGGATCAGGCTCGTCGTCTTCGGGGTGGACGCTGACCCATTTCATTTGGATGGGGTCGAACTGCATGTCTTTGACAATGCGCGGGGCGGCTGCGGCGACGGATGCGACGGGGGAGGAAAGGCCTCCGACGCCGACGGAGGAGCCGGTGTAGTGGGTGATGAGGGCAGGGCGGGAGGAGGAGATGGTGTCAAAGTCGCGCAGAACGGCTTCGTTGCCTTCCCAGCGAAGCGTATTCGGATTCCAAATCATCTCGCCCACGACTAACAGACATCAGCATTTCTTGTTCGTCGACAATTGGGAGCAGCTCACCTTTACGCTTGTCCGTACCACCCAAGTGCTTGATCAACCCTCTTCTCCTAATCTTTTTCGTCGCCAGCCCCGTCGTCGTCGTCCCACCCGACTTTTTCCTCCTCTCCTCCTTCTCCGACTTTTCCTTCCCATGCGACGTCGTCCTCGGCTCATGATCTACCCCTCATCAGCTTTTGACTGCTGCATCACAAATCACACGGATCACTCACGTCTCGACGGTTTCCCAAGCCCCAACCCCACCATACTCCTCTGCGCCTCTCTAGCATCTTCCTCGACCCTCAAATCATCAATCCCATCCAGCTCTGTCCCATCTCCATAATCTCTCGACTTTTTGGGTACATCCACCATCCGCGGTATCGGCGTCGAATACATCCTGCTCCTGATCTCTCTATCCTTATCCCTCTGATCAGACATCGTTGTGCTCGCAGATGAAGGGGAAGAGGTGGGGAAGATGGATGTGACAGGCGGCCGGATCTTGGCGCGAGAGCTGGAGGTGGGCATGGTCAGACGGGACGTCGAATTATGATACCTATTCGTCGGTACCGGCGGCGGCGGCAGCGCATCGAAATGCTGCGTCCCAAAGTTTCGCTCCGCTATCGCATCTTGCAAACTCGACAACGACTGCTTTCTCGTCAAAGACGGCGACTGAGGCGGCGCACCGATTTGGTAATGCGATTTCTGGTGCCGAAGGCGGGATGAAGAAGGCGTCGGTGGTTGGGATGAGGGAACAGGCGGTGGAGGGGGGAGCATGGAATGTAGATGCCCGCTTCTTGAACGCATGGCTTCCTTCTCTCGCCCGGTTACGGCTGGTTCAGCTCCGCGCGGTGTTTCGCGCGCTACGGTCGATATCGAATGACTCCTCAACGACATGCCCAAACTACTCTGCGTGCGTTCCCGCTGGACGGGCGTATTCCGCCCCCAAGCCGCTTCGCGCTGCTTCTCCCAAGCCTTCTCGCGCTCTTTCACCACAGTCTTCTGAGGTTGGGGTTGTATACCCTTCCGCAAGGTAGAGCTTGGAGCAGGCAACTTGTCCCTCGCACGTTTCTGCGCTCGCAGCCGATGGCGCGAAAGCTCAACACCAGGCTCATCCAGCATAAGCCCATCTTCAAAGGAATCGTCCCCTCCCCGCCTCGCGCCTGGAGGCGTCTGTGGCTGGGGCGCGAATTGCGGCCGACGTTTGCGGTCGAGGATCGAGTTTAGGTCTTTCGCCCTATCGTTCGAAAAGAACGCTGGCTCAAAGACCAACCCCGACTCGAGATCTTCCTCTTCATCCAACATATCACCCTCCTTCTTGCTCTCCTCCTTTTCCAAATCGTCGCTCACACTCGTAGCGCTCGTCTCACTCTTCCTCTTTCCCGAAGGCGAGTCTTCCGACCCCAAGCCCCAACCTTGTTTCCGCCCACTAGCAGCCGACGACGCCCCGGGCGAATCCCACTCGGACACCACCGTCGACGCCGCTGAATCTCTCGGGCCTTTCCGGCGAGGTTTGGCCGCAGGTTGGGAGGCCAGTGCGAGGTTCGTAAGGTTCAGCGGGAGGGCAAAGTCTGCTTCGAGCTCTGGATCTTCCGCGGGCGCGTCGGGGATGGAAGAAACACTCGGTCTGTTGCCTTTCGGCGGCGGGAGGAGGGCTTTGAGGGTAGCACCCGCTTTGAGCGTCGCTTGGTCTTCGTCCTCCAAGTCCAGGAAATCGTCCAGAGCTTCAGCGCCTGGACGTGTCTTTCGCGGTGGTGACAATAGTCTTCTGCCGGCGACTTGGCCAAAGTTTTCCCAGCCTTGATCGAAGGGTATTGAACCCATTTTGGGGTTGGAGGGTTTGGGCGGTAATTGGCTTTTGGCTACGCTCAGACGTCAGTCTAGTTCTGTGCGTGGTCGGTTGTACGCACGAGGTTTGAAGGTATCATCGTCGAGGTCGTCGAAATCGTCTAGAGCGTCGGCTCCTGGCTGTCTTTGCTTTGGCGGGGCTAAAGGTCTTCCTTCCAAGCTCGGCTGCATCTTCAACGTTCCTCCTCTAGAAACCGATTCCAGACTGATAGTCTTCATCTTGGAGCTAGACGCCTTCTTTGTCGGTAGTCCCGATATCGCTGCGCTCCGCGTCAGGCCTATTCAGTATCGTATATTTACCACTTACGAGGTTTGAAAGTAGCCTCGTCGTCATCGAAATCAGCAAAGTCGTCCAAAGCATCCGAACCAGCCTGCTCTCTTTGTATCGGAGCGAGCGGTCGGCCTTCAAAGCTTGGCTTCATCCGCAGCGAGCCGCCTTTGCTCGAGCCCGAGCCGAACCTTTGCCAGCCAGCAGCCTTGTCTAGTTTCACGGTGCCCGTTTTGCTCGAAGATGGGCTCGGCGATGGAGATGGTCTCGGTGGTAATTGTGACTTTGCTATAGTCATGTCAGTATATCCCTTATCCCAAACAAGTCACGTACAAGGCTTGAACGTCGCGTCGTCCAGATCCCCAAACCCATCCAGGGCATCCTCCCCCGGCAAATCCTTCGGCGGCAACGGTCTCCCATGAAAGCTCGGCTTCGTCCTCAACGTCCCCCCTACAGACTCTGATTTATCCACAGCCTGATCCAGCTCATCCAAGTCCACATCCGCCTCCCAGGCCTTTTCCAGCGCCCTCGCGCGCGCCTTGACTGTACCCGCCATCACGCCCGAACTCGTCGGTGGGGAGGTGAAACCCATTTTGGTGATGGTGCCGACACCTTGGGGGCCGTTGCCTACGATGGTGCGGGTGATGAGGCTGCTGGAGGAGGAGGAGGTGCTGGAGCGGGGACGTGATTGGGTTTTGGGCGTCGGGCGGGGAGAGAGGGGAGGCAAGTCGCCCTCTGGCAAGTCGAAATCGTCATCCAGCGCGTCCATCTCTTGCTTCTGATGCTGCCTCAGTTTCAGACCACTCGAGACGCCAGCGGAAGAGAAGGCTTGACGGAGCGGCGAGGAAGTGTGGGAGCGGGATATCGAGGATCGATGGGAGGACGAGGATGAGGGTGATGGGGAGGCGGGGAGGGCGAGCTGGGACGCGTTGGGAGAGAGGTCGAATGAGGGGTCGTCTGTCCAGTCGTCGGAGGGGACGAATGCGCCTGGTGGTGGGGGTACAGGGGACATGCTGCAAATGTCTATATGCGGGTCCAAGCGTCGTCTGTCGAGTTGGCAGGCGGGTGGGGTGTCGGGAGGTGTGCGTCTACTGCAGCCGGCGGGTGGGAACAGCCATGCCGTGGCGGTGTAATGGGCGGTGGGAAGATATAGGGCGGCTCGAGAAATGAGGGAATGATAGAGATGGATGGATTGATGGGACGCGTTTGTTGTTGTTCGGCGCGCGGAATCAAATGTGGCACTTGAAATCCACGGGGGCAGGGAGTCTTGTACAGCTATTGCTATGCATTGCATACATGTGCACAGAGCTCTAGGTAAGAGGATACATGCATCAGAGTGATGCATGGGGTGGTAGGGGCAGCAAAGAAACCCGCTGCCGACTGTCGTTCCCCTCTTCCTGTCACTCCGCAACCATCCAGATGCCTATGACTACATGTTCACAGCGTCACCAAGCCACTTCCTCGTCATGCTCTATGGATTTCTCATACATATGAACCCGATTTGTACTGATACACGATACCCGATAACACCTCTAGCTACCCCACCCCCCATATCATCGCCACCACTCTCGTCTTTCTCCACTCCGATGAACAGGGGTACATAGTCCTGCATGGCTTGCAACGGGTCCACCCCCAACGGTAGCTACAGTGAAATCATCTATGCTCGTCGGCCGGAGTGGAAGGTGGCGAAAGCAGTACCAGTAGCAGGAAGGGATGGGAAGGGGGATGGCTAGAGGTGTCACGGGGATGGAGTATCTATACAAGTCGGGTTTATACACAGCAAGATGAGAGGGGAAAGAGGAAACTTGGTTGCAAACGGAGGGCTTTTACATGTATGGAAGAGGAGATGCCACGTGCACCGCATCTCTGTCTTGTTTGCCCCTCAAGCCACCATAAAACCCTCAACATTGCGGAATACATGAAATGATATGCTAGTTAACAAATAGTCCAGATAGTCCAAATAGTCCAAAGAGCGTATCAAAGTTGGAAAAGGATGATGAAGATATGGAAAACATGGTGGTTATGGGTAAAAGGGATGAATAGCGAAAATATGAATTCTGATGTAATCGTGCGTTGAAAAAAGCCTTCTTCCTTCTTCCTTCTGATATTTGTCCGTTTTCTTCTCTCCTTTTCTCCCCTTATTCTTTCTCTAGCTGACTTACGACAACATCTTCCAAAGTCATCGCGGTCTCGAGTGGTAAAGACCTCCCTCCAGAGCTTATGAACATTGCGGGATAGTGACATTCTTGAGGTTCCTATCAGAGTCGAAAAGACCCCAATGAGGTTCTGTACCGCCATATTGACTATTCAATCTCATCAGCTGCAGTTCTATCAAGGGGGCGCGGTAAAAGAGGTATGGGGTGGATGACTTGCGCTTTCCAAGGTTCGTCGAAAGCTTCGAAACTAAAAGCGAGTCAGCCCGAGTCACGAAACGCGAGGGGGGGAGGAGGATACGTACTAGAAGTATTCGGTACCATTGTTATTCGCCTGACACACAAACGTATCCAAAAACGCTAAGTCACCCCATCAGCGCCCACTCATTCTTCCTTCCAGGAGAAACAAAAAGACAAAGAGAAAACCTACTCTGCAAATTCGCAACACTAGCATCCCCCTGCGGACTCCCCGCCCCACTATTACTATCCTCCTCATCATCGCTCCCCGTCGGCCAGCCCGTCTCTGCAATAAAGGTAGCAGGCTTGTTGGACGCTTCGGCAGCTACGTCGACGTCGTATTCTTCAAAGAAGGAGGTTGTCCATGCTGCTGCGTCGTCGATTGCTAGGGAGCCAAAGTATCTGCCTTTTTTGTCAGCTTAACCGACCGGGAGAAGAAGGAGGGGGGGGGGGAGGAAGGAAGAAGAAGGAGGGAAGGAAGGAAGGACTGACGGATGGACGTTGGCCATAAAGTAATCAACCCCCTCGCCAAGCTTCTTACTCATGATACTCCCCGCATCCGACGTCCCCACCGGCAACACCTTGTCCAGCCCCAGCCCTTGGATCGTGCTATTAACCTCAGCGATCTTGTCGGTGATGGTGCTGACGGCAGAGAGGTAGGTGGAGGAGGTGGTGGAGTCGGTTCCGGCGGTGTTGAGGATGTATTCGTTACCCACCGTGACCTGGTAGAGTGTCAGTGTAAGAACAGGAGAGGGAACGGGGGGGGGGGGGGGGGGGGACGTACGCCAGAGATGTGGTCGGTGCCGTAAGTTTTGAGGGCGTCGGTGAGTGAAGTGACTTGGTCGTCGTAGGCCGTCTCGTTCGAATCGACATCTATCCACCCGTCAATGTCGTTCACCAGCCAACAAACCAAAATACTTGCAGATAGCAGGCCACACTGTCATGTTGACTTTTGTATCCTGGATAGCTTGCAGAACCATGGCGGTCTGGTTGCAGTTGGCGCCGTAGAGACGGATACTACCCCTTTGTCAGAGAACGACTTGCAGGGATGGAGGCGTGCTTACCGCGAAGTGATCTGAGAGAGGAGCTGGATATCTCGGGTAACATTCGACTGAATAGCACCACACCACGGAAGCAGCACACTCTATTTACCCATCAGCTCTTCCCCTCACCCCACAATCGAGAAAAAGTACTCACCTGAGGCGTATAAGCAAACCCCCAAAAGCTTTGATGCAGCCTGCTATCCTTTTCGAAATCACTCGCATCATCCCCGATCGTCAACGTGCTATTACTCCCCGCCTTGGTACTCCCATCCTTGTCACTGCTCTTGCTGGTCTGGCTCACAACGACACCAATGACGATTGCCGCCACCGCCGCTACAGCCAGAAGCACGCCTGCTATAACCCACATCCTCTTCTTCTTCCTCGCCGCTTGCTGCGCCGCCATATCCTCCCACGTCGTCTTGCCTCGATCCGCGTCCGCGCGGCTGCTGTCGGTGAGGGGGAAGTAGTTTTCAGAAGGGATGGGAAGGTGGGCATCGGGGTTGGTGAGCGGGGTTTGGGTCATCAGTGGCATTGGCATTGCGGCGGGATATGCTTGGGTGGGGTAGGTGTCGGTGTAGGGTGTAGAGCTGGCAGAGATGGGGTAGGGTAGGGAGGAAGTGCGTGGTGGGGTGGCGTCGGAGCTGGAACTGTAGAGTCTACCGGGCTATACCGAATGTCAGAGGTCATAGCCGGGGTATGGATGGCGGGACGTACTGAGGGGTAACGAGAGTCGCGCAAGCCTGGGGGATCGTAGTTAGCACGTTGGACCAGCCAATGTGAGTTTGTTAATGTGTTGAGGTATGACAATGGAAGAGGGAGGGTCTTATAGGGGATGGCTGGTATACGAGTTGACAGCGTATCCAGGCGATTGTTTGGCGACCGTCGCCAGGAATAACCCCTCCCCGTCACCCTCCAGCCCCCAGCCCGCATCTTCCCGCAGGAAAGCACTGTGATCTGAGGCCTGCAAGAGCCCCCCGGCAGCACAAAACAGCCCCGAGCGCGACCCGGAAACAATGGAAGAAGCCACTCACCCGCCATCCCTCCATCCTCGCCAAAGGCCGAGATATCAACTGGGGTATACCTCTGCTGCTGGGCCATGCTTGACGACCCGTTTGAAGTGGATATTATAGATGAGGATGTAAGATGATGGATGGATGGGAAACGCGAAAGCTGATGCCGGCAGATCAGGCAGGGCTGTTGTCCCTGCAGTGTCACCTGTCACCCTGTCCTTTACCTGGCATACATACACGGGATATACCCAACAACGCATGCCCCTCTCCCAGTACCCATGCATGCATGCCAAGTATAAACCCCAGCACCGCCTCCCATCCCCTCCCTCTTGTCCTTCTTGTCATGCACAGCCTTGCGGGCGGCGGATCTGGTGTCCGCACGGGGGAATTCCTCGAAATCAGTCGCGTTCGTCACGCTTTTCTGGGTCATGTTTCTTGTTCGGCCCTTCGTCTTGCTCGCCAGTCCAGCAGCAATATCATCCGAGCAGCCCTGGAATCGCGGATCCTCCATGCATATTCACCCGAGGTGCATCCATTCGATAAATCCTCTTACCCGAACCCCTTTTCTCCGGATGATATTCGGACAAGGGAGAAATATAACCCTGCGGGCCCTGGGTCAGTCACCCAACCTCCACTTTTTACGTCCCCTTCTTCGTTTGCTTCGATGGCGAGGACCATGATGGACTCGGAAGTAATGCATGTAATCGCAAAGGATATCCCTCTTGTATATCGGGAAACGGAGAACGGGGAACGGGAGAAAATTAAGAAAGGCGCGTCTGCGTGTTGTTTGTTGTAAAACCAGAATCCGCTGCCCATACCAGGAATACCCAAAATCACTATCACTATCACTATCACCTCTTCCCTAACCCTAAGAAACAAAGACTAAGACTATACCACACGACCTGGGATGTTTAGCCCCTACTCCCGCTCATAGTCTCGCGCATAGTCGCGCACGGGGAATGGGTCCTGGTAGTTGTACACCTTCCCACCAGGCGCTGACGAATGCCCCATCCCATCCATCCCCATCCCACTCAAACCTTCCATCCCATCCATACCACTCATACTTTCCAACGCCCAAGCCGCCCCCGGTGCAGACCCATCCCCAGGAGGAGGAAGAGGAGGAAAAGGAGGAGGAGGAGCAGGGAACAAAGGGAGTTTGTATACCCCCCCCTGCCGTTCAGCCGGCGGGGAGAGCGGTGCACTGGGGTAGTTTGGGTAGTCCCGCACTTGCACCGCCGCCGCAGTCGTTGTTGTTGGGGGTGCGACGTGGGGAGGAGGGGGAGGGAGATGAGTTGGTGGTGCAAGCGGAGGTGCAGAGGTGGATGTAGAGGTCGGAGCGGTAGGCGTTGTGGCCGGCCAGTGATAGCTCGAAAACGCGTGATCCGACGAGAAATCCGAGTGGGAGTGGGAGTGGGACGGCGCCATGTAGGTGCCCATCGGCGGCTCTGGGGAGTATGAAGGCGGAGGAGCCGGGAGGTAAGATGCCTGGGAGGGGTAGGTTGGTTCTACCGCGGGGATAGGAGCAGGAGCAGGCGCAGCAGAATTGTCGGAAGGCCCGGAGGCCCCGGAGGCCCCGGAGGGCACCGAGGTAAAGTCGTAGAAGGAGGGATAGAGATAAGGACTTGATGACCCGGGTGTACTCGGTCCTGCCGTACTACTATGGATCCCACTTGTCAGCCATCATTCGCCATTCTCAAGGATCGAGTTCGATGACGAGAGAAAAAAAAAACTTACCTGATAGAATTCCGCTGCGAATCACAACCAGACGAAGACGAAGTGGAAGAAGAAGACGTCGAAGGTGTCCATCCCATATCCATCGGTGACGGTCTATCATCTCTCGTAAGCTTTGATATTCAGGATACCGTTACAGTTACAGTTACAGGCTCCATGATCTATGATCTATGATTTAGAGTGGAGGAAAGGGACTTACAGGATGTATGGATGACAGTCCACCGAGACCGGCGACGTCCTCCATTTCAACGCCGGCGCATCTCCGTCCAAAAGACGACTCTCCGTCACAGTCGGTAACGTCCACCCCCCATGCCCTTGCCCCTGCCCCTGCCCCTGCCCCTGCCAGCCCTGCCAGCTCCCAAACATGGCCGCCGCAGAAGCCGACGCCGCCGACGAAGGAGGGATCGGCACACTCGCCCACGGCGCCGTACAGCTCGATACCTGGCGGGGCGTCGTGAACGTGGTAGTGTGGGAGGTGGAGACGGTGTTGATGGTGGAGGGTGGGGGTGTTGGGCCGTGGAGGGGGGTGTAGGGGGAGGTGGTGTTTGGTTCGCTCGCGCGGCGGTGGACGGGACTGGAAGCCCAGGTTGGAGCGGTGCTAGACGATAGGTAGCAGGTGGGCGCGGAGCAGTCGGTGGAAGAGGCAGGGGGTGTGGATGAGGGGTAAGCGTCGGGGGATGGGGAAGGTGAAGGGGAGACGGCAGTGTATATCGGGTCGACGTAGAGACCGCCTACATTTTCAAGCGGCCCCGGAGCAGAAGACTGTTTGCCAGAAAGATACGCTGCGAGACGCAAAATATCTATAGGCTGCTCATCCTCTGCCACTCTCCCGGTGTCAACACTGGGTACCGATGCCCTTCTCTGGTTCAGGGTGGAAGAAGAAGCAGGCGGCGTCGAGTCTGGTCGCGTGACGGGTACTGTCCGGACTTGCGAGATGAGTTGAGGGAAAAAGTGTGTGGTGGGCGGAGGAGGGTGGATGGCTGGGGCTGAGCCGGTGAGCCATGCTGGGGCGGGGCGGGACCGTTCCATGGTCCTCTTATCTGCCACACGTCAGCCTCTACTCTCGTACAGATGCAAGGGGAGGGGGCGCACCTTTACATTCACCTCGTCGACGGGTACTGCGCGGGGCCTCGCCGTCTTTTGCCTTGGTCGTCGGTCTTTTCTTGAGTGCCAATCCCGCTGGAGGTGACGTGGACGAGACGGGCGAGGTGGAGGCGGTATCACAGAGAGGCAGCTTTGTCGGCGTCGTCTCCTTGTGTTCGGGAGAAGAGGCGCGGGAGCCAGCGGTGTCCGATCCACGGCCATACCTGGGCGTCCTCTCCGGGTCGTGGGCAGGGCAGGCGTAGGCAGAGTGCAGCATGGCCTCCTGTGTCTGGGGCAGGACGGGGTGGGGGAGGGGCAGCATGAGGGAAAGGAGTGGATGGGATCTGCAGGGAAGAAGAGATGGGAGGCTTATTATACCTCGCACAAGACGGGTACCGGCTGTCTACACATCGAAACCAGAATCCCCCACCCTGTCACTCATCTCAAGCTTACTCGGCTCCTCACAGGCACCGCCCACCTAAGCACGGCCGCGGATCTGGCCCACAGCGTGTCGCGCGCGGGACACGGAGAGTATGGGGGGGTGGTAATGATCCGTGTTGCGGCGCGAGCAGGGGGGGAAGCGCTAGGATACGGCTTCATTTAACGGTTGCAGGCTGTAGTGATAGAGGCGACACACAGACCTCCGTCATCACTGCTCGACATCGCGCAGTTTATAGCTGAGGATCGCCAAGAGCACTAGTCGCAATCAGGCAATTGGGGGGGGTGACTTGCGCCCGTAGTCTCCATCTTTGCCAGGATGATAGAGACGCCCGAGATCTTGATGCACCGGAATCAAACGAGTACAACATATCCTCCGAGATAGGGCTATAACCCGTGACGACTCACCGCCCATCTCACCGCTGCCACTGTTGACTGATCCTGCTCCTCAGCTGCCACGAAAACAGTACATAACCACGCCCGCCGCTTACGTCCTCCGGCCCCCCTTGTGCAGGGGACTCACCGCACAAGAATAAACTCTGCACCCGCGCGTGGTCCCATGTCCTAGCACTGCTCCATTAATTACCTCTCAAACGCCGGCCGGTCTGTAGCACTGCTCCATTAATTACCTTCTCAAACGCCGGCCGGTCTGTAGCATGGCATGTCACAGAATGTCTCGTTTGCCGTGCCGTTTCCGTTTCATTTTCAGTACCTCTCCGTCTTCCGCCCTCTCCGTACGCCCGTCCCAAACCAGACGCTGGTCATCCCCCTCGGCCATAGCCTAGAGATATAAGTATGAGCTGGGCCGAGGTTGGTGCAGACTAACCTTGATTGTGTGATTGTGTGTGCCGGCCGGTGTGTTGGTGTGTTGGTTGATGAGACAGAGTCATGAGAGACGAGACAGGGCGACAGAGAGGGGGTTGTCAGAAAGGAAGAACGAAAGAGGACGGTATCGGTTGATACTTCTTTTGATGTGGTGTGTCGGTAGCAGTTAACGAATTTGTTGACGACCCGGGGTGTTGTTTATTGATGAGATCTCTGGCTCTGGCGAGATGAGCGGAGCCACGGGGTCAGATTGAAAGAGAACACGTGCTGTGGCCTGTGGGGCGTAATACGACGAACGAGGTTATGTAGCGTAGCTGCTACGCAGCCACTCGAGTATAGTCTTCCTCGTCAGCAGTCAAGACGGACCAAATACAGCTTGTAGCCTGTAGCTCGTAGCCTGTAACCGTGGTTAGATACCAGAAACACATATACCCAAAGGGTCAAAGACGCCAAAGGAATGCTTCTCGCTCTCGCTCTCGCTCTTGCTCACCCCCCCCACGTCCAGGTTCAAAATTGCCCGATACGGAGACTTTTTCTCATTTTTCATCAGATTCGTCGGTGGCCGGTGAGTGGCACGAGTGGCCGGGTGTGGGGAATGGATGGAATGGATGGAATGGATGGAATGTATGGAATGGATGGAATTGATTGATTTGATTCAGTTACCCCTAGCTAGTTGCCTCAAAAGTGCAAAAAGCTCAAAACTATCTCAATCTCATGGGCATCATGGCATCATGGCATCACGGCATCATTGGCGCTTCATCCAATCCAGTTTGAGGGGTGTTGTCTCCCGCGGGGTTCTTTGTTGTTGTACCTTGTACGAGATACTTCAGTTGCTTGTGGCTTGATTATTCTGAAAACTGGACTGCTTCCCTCTTCTCTTCTTCACTGACCGAAGGCCGACGGTCCGGCGAACTATGGCCTGCGCTGCGGCCTGGACTGATACTGACAGCTTCACTGTCGTCAACCCCCCCCCCCCCCCCCACCGACTAAAGCCCCCGCACTGCTGCCGCCTGCCGGCCATACCACGCCGTGCTCACGTCCCCAGCGACTAACTGTACACAACGACAAACGACAATCCAACAATACCAATAATACTACAGGGCGCAAATCCTTCCCCTTCCCCCCGCCCAGACTTGTATTCCTTTTTCTTACCTGTTCCTGGTTCTTGGATGCGATGCTTCTCTTGCTCTGCTCTTGCTCGTAACCTAGTGGACCTAGTGGGCCTAATGCATATCCTTCGAAACAACGCCCCAAGCTGCAAGCTGCAAGGTCCAAGAATCCAAGCAAACAAAACTCTAGATTGCACGGACAAGTCTTATTCTACCCCTTAGCGCTGTGTCAGATAACAGCCTGGATACAGCCGCCTACCGTGTATGTACACCGGTGGCAGGTGAGCAGGTGAGCAGGTGGTAGGTGAGGTGAGCAGGTGATCCAGGGTGAGCTCTGCGCTGTGTGGCAGAACAAGGTGTGGCACTCCGCCGGAAAGTGGAAAAAAGGGGGTTTACGTAAAGCATTATCGTTCAACGTTCTTTCATGAAATGGGATGATTACAGCTTCTTCTGGATGATTACACAAAGCAGGTTGGGACACGAGTAGCATTGTCGTCTTCAGAAACATGCATATCCGGATAACAAGTTTTGTCTCCTTGAAATTTGGACTTTGATTCTTCGCTTACGCTTACTGGGCGTCCGAACAGGGGAGGGGCACTGATCGTCGTTTCGCATCAACAAAGCCTTCTGACCAGGTGTCTCGCGTAAGAGCAGAAAGGACCCCAGATGGGTCGAGCGGATGTATCACGTTGGAGCTTAGAGATGAATTGTTCGGGTGCTGGACGGACTTTGGATTCGGGAGCGAAGAATCGATATTCTGGATGGCGGAGGAAAGATGCCGAACCGGTGGGGCTGGGCGGGTGGGTGGCTGATGAGAGACATTTTTTTCTGTCGCTATGATTTTCTTGAGCAGTGGATCTATGGGCTGCTCTACGATAGATAATTGTGGGTGCGTGAGACATGGCTGCATGAAACAGCCAGAGGGGATGACTCGGCGCGGAGGCGGTGCAATCCAGGAGGAGGCGGATATGGAGAGTGAGTCAGATCCCGCAACGACGATTGACTCCGCGCGACAATTCACATCTCTTCTCTCCTTCATCCCTTCTTCCATCCAAACACCATCCTTCCCCAAACCACAACCACAACCACAACCACAACCAAACCACAACCCAGAGCACCCTCAGAATGTTCACCCATACCGCTTTCTCCCTCCCATCCACCCACACCCCCCTCCCACCCACCACCCCGCCCAGAGCGAGCTCGCGCTCTCCTACCAAAGCGCGGCCTACGAGCCCGAGCCCCGGCCGACCGAAGAGGGGGAGAGAGAGGAGGAAGAAGAATAGTGGTCTCTCGCGCTTCACCTCATCCCCAGCCTCTTCCCCCCCAGGCGACTCTGGCGACTCTGGCTCTTCCTCTCCCACATCTCCCTCCCCCTCCCCCTCCCCCAAGCCCAAATACAGACGCCGAGTCCATCCACTCCAGCACATCCCTCAATTGCAGAAAGAACCTTCTCTCGAGACAATCACCGAATCCGACGAATCCGACGGGTCCTCCACCCCGGGACTGTCGAGGTCGTCTTCGGTTTCTCGTCTTTCGCTGTCACCTTCTCTTTCGTCTTTGACGTCTCTGAGACGACTGGTGGGGCTGTCGAGTGGGGGGAAGGGGAGTGACGGGGAGGGAGAGGGAGAGGGAGGGGAGGGGGGATGGTGGAGTCTGTTGCCTGCATGGACGCGCTGGGAGAGCGGCGACGCATCCAACACCAACACCAACACCAACACCAACACCGAGCACAAAGACACCCCCTCATACATGGAGAGTACGCAAGAGAGACGCGAAAGATTGTCACTTTGGATGACTGCCGAGGGTTCCGTGAGTCTTTCCTTTCATCTTCCTTCTTTCCTCGCTCTGGTGATGAGAACTCGCGCTGACTATCTGTTTCTGGCAGACTGGTCCCTATACCGACGACCACTTTACTCCTACCGGAATGACCAGCCCTCGCGCCCCTCGCGCCCTCCGAGCTCGAGCTCCGTCGACCCAAGCGACCTCCGCGGCGATGGTCGCGTATCATCTTGCTGGGACTAGGGGTGGAGCCGAAGCTGCGTTGAAGGGGATGTTGGTGTAGGCGCGAAGGAGAAGATAGTTGAGAGAGACGGTAGACGGTAGACGGGAGATGGGAGAGGGAGGAGCGGGGTACGTCGAGAGGAAGCGGAGACGTAAACGTAGACAAGGACATTTATTCGATATAGAGAACGGACAATGAGCGCTTAGCGTAATAGAGTTTCGACAATGGCTCGGATATGTAGATGTTTTTCGTTCTAGACTCTAGTTGTAGCTTGTAGATATCTAAGAGGTACGGATGAATAATCTAGTGGATATTTTATGGCCGGCCTGCGATTGAATAGAACAGAGGTGGCTGCCGGGTAAGGATATACATTATGCTATCGTCAGCGTCTCCCGTCTGTTGACATGACGTTTGTGATCATATCAAAGACTGCACCACCCGCTCCATCATCGTCGCTTGCACAACATCCCACTCACTGCAGGTACCATCTACCCTAAGGACTAAACACACATAATGCTTTTCTTGTCAGCCTTACACGTGCTAACGGGCGAGCAGTAGAAGCTGCAGTTGAATGATATTTTGGTGGGTGTAGACGAGAGGGAAAGAGGAGGAAGGGCGAGTGGGGCATGGGGAGAGGGGGTGGAGACGTAACCAGGGACAAGGACATTCACTACTTTGTAGAAGACGGACCGGCTGATCTTGGACTGTTTATAGAGTTTGGACGATCGCTTACACCCATAGAAGGTTTGGTTCTCGGTTACATCTTCTTCTCGTGGATATTGATAGAGAGCAGATGTATACTTGGTATAGTGCATGGTAGGCCCATGCTCTGGGTCTGGGTCATTCACACTCCCTTGTACAACGTTTCAGTGAACCAATGGTCATGGGAATGAGCGACATCATGAGCCAGAGTTGCACAAGAGATAGCGATGGATGGTGCCTCGCGAACAAGGTTTGTCACCCAACATCTCCTCGCGCCGTTCTTATTTCTTATTTCTTATTTCTGAATCCCTCGCCCTCCCCTTTTCCCTCTTGCTCCTTTCTCTTCTCCTTTCCCCCTTCCCCTTCTCATCCCCATCCCCATCTACAGCCCTCCCATCCCCACCATGTCCTTCCCCAAACTCATCACCACCTTCCCCCTCCCCACCTTCGCGCCCACAGTCCAACAATGCTTCGTGCCCGCCCTCAGTATCGTTATCGTGCTCTTGCACACTGGTCTTGATGAGGATATCGGATTGATACAGGCTGACAAGCTCTGTCGGGGGCTGTTGGAGGGGGCGGAGGATGGGGGGATGGATGGGTTCGGGGAAGGGCAGGAAGAGTACATATACCACCCCGGACCACTCTCCACCACCCCCACCTCCCTCGCCATCTCCGTCCCCGACATCTCCGCGCCAAGCGCCGCACCCCCAACACACGACCCCACCCGCTTCACCGACATCACCCTCCCCAACGGACGGCCCGCGTTCTCGTTCATCCCAAGGGGGTTTGATCACAAGGGTTCGAGGCCGGGGTTGGACGTGCGGGCGAGGGCGGGGTGGAGGAGGCAGAGGCAGAGGCAGAGGGTGGAGAGGTGGGGGGCGTTGGGTGATATTGAGGAGGGGGAGGATGGGTCTGTGGAGTCAGAGGGGAGTGAGGCGGGGAGTGGGAAGAGGGGGAGTCTGTATGGGGAGGATGAGGTTGGAGTTCGAGGTACGCCTGCTCGAGGACGCGAGTGAGGGCGGGATGTTGGCTGATCCGAACCTGTAGGCACACCCGGGTCTACGTCCATCCACAGTCGACGCAGCTCAACGACAGGCGAAGCCCTTACACACATAAGTCAGAAAATTACCAGGAAGAGGTCAAGAACGATGGAGATCGTGCATGGGATGAGGAGGAAGGCTGTGAGTAACATCTTTCTTCCTTCAGTCGAGAGAGCGATACTGACAGAGCTCAGATGCAGAGGATACCAGGCTTCGATGGGAGTAGAGACTAGTTTTAACGCCGGTTTATTGTTCATAAATAGAAATATAGATATGCCTCAAGCTGGTCTTGATGGAGGATGCAATACAACATACAGATACGATCACACCCGCGTGCCTCGTCCGTCCAACCTTCGCCGTCCGTCCCTTGACAGGGGCATGTCCCATCTCCTCGAGCTCAGAGATGGTGGCATCATCAACAGCTTCACCGTCCTCTTCCAGCAGTAACATTGTCGATCTAAGGGTCAGAGAGAAATGTGCACCAAATGGTTGCGCGATGATTCGCGGATGAACTTCGGATCGCCGTGTCGGCCATGTCCGACTGCCCCGAGTCCCCGCCTTATCGCATCTTCCCTCATGGTATCATCTGCACTCCGCGTACAGATATATACCGATCTGCTCAATCATCGCAGCACACCTATAACACAATGAGCTCCACCGCCACCACCGTCCAAGAACAGTCCTCCCAGGCTGGCGTCCTCAAGCTCAGAGGATACCACCAGCCCGGATGGGATACCGCCATGCTTCACGAGCTCGAAACCAACGGGGCACGTATAGCATAGCTTTCCACTCCCTATACTGACTCTTGCGCAGTACACTGTTGTGAAAGGCGCCATTCCACCCGCTCGCGCCAAAGAGTACGAAGACAAGGCGTACCAGTGGCTCGAAAGCTTTGGTAAGGGCTTTGCCAGGGATGACAAGGAGACTTGGAGATTCGCCAACCTTCCTGCATTTGCAAAGTAAGCTCTGCAGTACTGCACAATAGGCAGAGGCTAACAATATCTGTAGGGGAGGTTTGTTCAATCGACACGGTGTACACCACGAGCAGTTTGCCTGGGATATTCGTGCCGAGCCCGGGCTGATCGAGGCGTTCTCGAAAATCTGGGGTACCGACGAGCTGCTCGTATCCTTCGGTGAGTGCTAGCGATACTGTTGATACAGTACTTGCTGATCACAGCGACAGACGGCGTCAACGTTTCTCTGCCATTGGTAGCGAACGAGTTTCCCGCAGACGCGGCCGCCCCATGGCCTCATGTCGATCAGAGTCCCAGGCGACGGGGGAAGCACTGCATCCAGGGTATCGCGAACCTTGTGAGTCTCCCCTACTCCCCCCCTTAGCATCTCACTAACGATATCCCAGGCTCCCAACGGGCCCAAAGACGGGGGCCTTATGGTCCTCGAAAACTCCCTCCCGCTCTACACCGAATTCTTCGACACTCACCCCGAAGTCAAGCCCGCCGAAGGCTGGCCCACCCGCGACTCGTGGTCGTATAGGGAACAAGACATCAAATGGTTTGAGAGCAAGGGATGCAGATGGAAGAAGGTGGAGGCGGGGCCGGGGGATTTGATCTTGTGGGATAGTCGATGTGTGCATTATGGCGCTGCTGCGACGGGTCAAGTGCCGAGAGTCGCGACTTGTGAGTCTTTTTTTCC
Organism: Cryptococcus floricola; assembly: GCA_006352305.1. NCBI lineage: Eukaryota > Fungi > Basidiomycota > Tremellomycetes > Tremellales > Cryptococcaceae > Cryptococcus > Cryptococcus floricola. The sequence continues at coordinate 1,579,692 of CM016932.1, read as the reverse complement.
GGCCCATGTGAAGGGCGCTCATGGTATTGTAGATGTATGTTACAGACCTGCCGCAGGTATCTCCCCCGAGATGCTCCAAAAGAAGCAAGAGTGTCTTGCCGACTACTCTGGCACTGTACGTCTTCATCAATCTCATCCTCTCCATGTGCTCATCTGTCTTTAGACCCACGACCCCCTCGACTTTTATGTCACTGGCACCAACGCCCGCGGTCCGCTCTCTGACGATGAGACTCAACAGCCCCACGAACCTGCGGTGTTGAGTGAGCGAGCGAAGAAGCTTGCAGGCTTGGTCCCTTACTAGAACTTTTCCTTGCTTTTTTCTGTTCTCGGCGTTGAGGAGGTAATATCGTTACATGTGTTTCCTAGATAGATAGCTTTTGTATGTGCAGGTTCTGAAGTACCCTGGACTTTTGGTTCGAGAACCATATTATTAGACTTTTAGACGGCATGTTGAGAATGCACGTTCCGGTTCCATGTACCAGAAGTCAAGCCGATTCATCCATCAAAACTGTATACAATGATGCTACAACAATCTATATACCCTAATCCCAAAATAATCATAATGTGCCCATGCTAAAGATACCGCTCCCTCTCTTCATGCTCTTGGAAGATCTACTACAGCTTCTCAGCAGGGAGTCGGAACTCGTAGCCGCCCTGTCGAGGCATCCACCGGAGGTGGTCATGGTCTTCCTTGATATGTTTTGAGAGCACTAAATGTCAGAGTCAGCTTTTATACCCTACTAATAAATGAGGACGGAAGATGAGAGACGTACTGAAGGTACCAGCACTAGCCATAAACAAGGTGATGAAGACGATCGGATAAGCGTCGACGGGAACACCTTTGGTGAAGAAGCTCTTCATTTGATGTGTCTTTGTTTTGACAGTCAGCTATGAGAGCAGAGAGGGGATGGGGAGGAGAGGTGGACGCACGATACCCATTTGTTCGTATGGGATAGCAGCTGTGGATACCTTGCGGGCGACCATGGTCCTCGCAGCGGGCATGGTGGTAGAGGCGGTTCGGAGAAGCGATCGAGCAAACATCGATGTTGGTAATGTGTTGTTGTGGTGGGGTTGTGATGGGTGGTTGTGGTAGGCTGGTAAGGCAAGTGGTGTTGTGCTGTATGATGTGGTGGGTGAAAACTACCAACATGGTCAGAGCAGACGTCTTTTATAACCCTACAGTCCTTGGGAAGGAGTGGACGCTTGATCCATATTGCTCCGAGCTGGCGTCGTGCTCCCCGTGCTCCTCGGGGGTTCCATTCGATAAGATAACCGTGCATGGTGTGCTGACTCCTGTCTCTTCCGCTGATGTTGTTGGTCGTTCTCGGGTCGGATTGGCGTTGAAAATACAAATTGTTGGTTGGGTCGGGAGATAAAGGGCGAAAGCACCCGAAGAAGCTTAAATAGGAAATCACCGTCTTCGGTAACTTGCGGGTTGGTTACGTTTGATTACAAAGCGGAATCAATTGTCCTAATGCTGACTGGGATGCAAGGAAGCAAGGCGAAAGCGTTCGAGCGTTAACGTGGTACATGAAATTCGTATATAACTGCCTGTCTGATATGAACTATGGGAGTCCAGTATCATAACCTGACAGACCTCAGCAAAGTCCAAGTCTTAGGGGTGGCGACTGTTCGTCAAGAACGCCCACAAAGCAAATGGTTTGAGCTCTTGTTCGGGGATGGTTTTCCAGCAGGCCGTAATGCTGGAGGGAGGCGTCCAATTTCTTCGGGGAGGCGCGAAAGACAGCTCAAGGATGATATTGATCAGTCCATGTGCTAATTTCAGTAACGTGTTCAACAGATGTGATGCCAGGCGACGACTGCCACACTCACATGACGAAGGAGGTGGGGAGGGAGAGGGGTTCCTGATAAGCGACTTCGGACCGGGTTGATGAGGGCGCAGGTACCACCAATGTGACGCAGGAGTCTGTATCTGGACTGAAGAAATATTAGTTATAGGTGTGGACGAGCTGAAGAAGCAGGCGGAACTCACGCGGTCTTGAAGCTCCATGATGGCCCACTCTCATTGGCTTGCACCCTGTCGGGAAGAGCATCGGTAGCCCCCCGGGCGGTACTGCTTGGAAAGCTGATAAGTCATGAGCAAGTACCGAGCACACATACATCATGCTTCAAATCCAGTACAAGCCGGCGGATGTCATTCAACACGAGAAGACTGAAAGTAGCCACTCACCCTGAAAATGCCCGATAGCAAACCAAAGATTACGCGCCTCCACACGATGAGCATCAACAAGCTCTCTAGACTGCAACATGATCTAAAGCCGCTCTAGAGCTTCTTCAGCATCTTGCTCTAGAATCTGACCGGCGGGGGAGAGCGGGACCGCGCCTGCCGCCACTGGGCTGCTGCAGAATATGTTGCCGAATTTAAGTAACTATAAAGCTGCATCTTCTAATTGAGTCGATGTTGTTGCCAGCATCTGGTACACTTTTCTCCAGACTGCACCACCTTCTGACATCTACTGCAAAAACAAAACTACTCACCATCGTCCATCATCAAGAGATCCGTGATCTTCAGGCACGCCCATCTCCGCGCGTTTCCGATCTCTCGTAACTCTTCGGCTTTTATTCGTCCTTCTTTCAACGCTCAACAAGTCGGATTTGGTTTGCAGCATTGCAGGGTTTCGCCCCGAAGCTGTTCATTCCGACTTGATTCCCTTTCTGGCACCCGGCTGACTGATGGGGACACGGGTGGCATAGCCGCATGCGGGGCTGTGTGATGTATGCCGCTGTAAGCTCTGCGTAGATTTGTTTCTGCTGGATAGCGTGTTGTGCCTCTGGACCACGCAAGATATAAGAACAGACCTAACAGGACTTCAAACCCACAACTCAAGGATCCATCATGTACCGCAAACTCCTTCTGAAGAGAGCCATGCTCGCCACACGAACGACCGCCGCCAGAAAAGTCAGCTCAGCCGCTCAGGTCGGACCTGTGAGTTACTCTTCTCGTCAATCTTGACCTTTTGCTCACAATGAACAGCTTAAAGCTCTCATTCACAGCACCCCCGTACGGGCTGAAGCGTACCCGCTGATAGGGGCAGTCTTACTTGCCTGTTCCGGCGCCACATTCAGTAAGCTCTCCTCCTCGTCACGTTGGTGACCGCTCGCATGTCAGCTGACATGTTGACAAAGTACTCAGTAGGCGTCCTGCCCAAGATAGTGATCTCTTTCGCTGGTTACCCCAACATGGAGACCTCGAATCTCAGCTTCCTCCATAGCGAGCGCTTGCACAACCTGAGAAAACACTATTACAACCAAGCTTCCGAGGCAGTGGTGCAATGGGAGACGATGATACATTGATGGGGATTGATGGTAGACTGCATGCATAGATACATAGATGGAAAGAAGCATTGCGAAAGAAGTCACCGGCTGAGAGCGGGGCGCTTTGGGGCCCAGGTGCGATGCGCAGCAGCGGAAGCAGATGTGCGGGACCAAATTCTGTATGCTATGACGCATCAGAGCCAGAGCCTGGAGCGATGGATGGGGATTCTATTCATCTCTATCATTCTGCGATTTATTTATTCTCCATAGCTTGGGCCCTATACTCGCCAGCCAGACCCTACCCCACACACACCCGCTGTCCAGCCCCCGCAGGACCTCATTCACCACACAAACACTGCCCTGGAAGGCCCGCTCTACATCTCTGTTTCGCCTTGTCCATAGGACATCTCATCCAACATGCTCAAGGGTGTCAAGGTGAGCCTTCCTTCTCGAACCAACGTCAGGTATCACCGCCCAGCAAACGCTTTTCGCGACGAAACGGAGAGGAATGCGGGCCGGCAAATTTGCTTGCCGCCCGAGTCATCTGTTGACACCAATCACAGCAGCTGTGGCCGTCAAACCACGCCAACGCCAACAACAACAACAACACTCCCGGCCACTCTCCCTCCCCTTCCTTCTCCAACTTTGGCGGCCCATCAGACCAGGCCACGCCACGAGCATCCGCCCAGCCCAATCCGTTTGACGCGGCCCCACACGGAGCCCAATCACCCGGTGCCGCCGGCTTGAGCAAGAGTACCGCCAGCCTTTCGCTCGACCCGAAGCGTGCTGCCGTCACCCCCGGTGGCACTCCACACCAACCGTCTGGGCTGAAGACGCCTACCAGTCAAGGTTTCACTTCTTTGCCCCTCGGGACGCCTGGCGCGGGACAGCCGACCACTGGCGTTACGAAAGGCGACACTGTGGGCCAGACCGGCGGTATCGGTTTTGGTCTGCATGAGCCAGCAAAAATGCGCAAGGCTATGAACAAGAATGACATTGCATCTACCGCTTCGCCAACTCAGTCCGTCAGGTCGCCTACGACTGGCCCGAGAGGTACCCTCCGAGTCAAGGTCATCTCTGGCCGCGGTCTCGCTGTCGCCAACTCGCCCGGCGCCAACTCTCAGCCGTACGTCGTTATTCAATTCGAAAAGAACGAGTACGTCTCCCGACCTCCCCACCCTGCCGCATCGCCCTCCTCCGTCCCCTTCACCACCGGTACCGCACAGCCTGTTGCGCCGGGCAACCTTACCAGGAGTACTAGTGGTTTGGGTGTCGGTGCCATCTCTCGAGCATTTGCCGATGCCGTTGGCCGAGGCAAGAAGGAAAAGGATGGCAGCGGCGCGATGACGCCGAAAGCAGAGGATGCGCCCGGCGGGGGTGGCAATTGGCTGGGCAAGCCAGGTCCAGGGGACCCAGTTTGGAAGGAAGAGGTTTCATTGTGAGTTTCATCCCTTTGCGACAAAGGGATACTGTCGTTGACATGCCGGAATCAGCGATGTGACCACTAGCAAGCCTACCCTTCATCTCTCAGTGTACGACAGATGCCGCGACGGAGAGGGTTTCCTGGGTATGCTCGATATCAAGCCGGCTTTGCAGGACGGTATGGTACTCGACAACTGGTACAAACTCGGTACGCGCGGCGAAGAAAGTGTCACTGGTGAAATATGGATCCAAATGACGTACACTGTAATCAGGGTGAGTAGTGCATTGGCGTGGTGTCCATCGCTGACACTTTACAGAAAAACGTCGCCCTCAAGCCCTCCGATTTCGAGTTTCTCAAGCTCATCGGCCGTGGTACTTTCGGCCGTGTCTTCCAAGTCCGCAAGAAGGACACGCGCCGTATCTACGCCATGAAGGTGCTTTCCAAAAAGGAAATCGTCGCCAAGAAGGAAGTCGCGCACACCATCGGCGAGCGCAAGATCCTCCAAGCTTCCCTCGAATGTCCCTTCCTCGTCGGCCTCAAGTTTTCCTTCCAAACCGACACCGAGCTCTACTTTGTCACCGACTACAAGTGCGGTGGTGAGCTTTTCTGGCATCTGCAAAAGGAAGGCAGGTTCAGCGAAGATAGGGCGAGGTTTTACATTGCCGAGCTCGTCTTGGCGCTGGAGCATCTACACAAGTACAATATTGTGTACCGAGATTTGAAGCCGGAGAATATCTTGTTGGATGCGACGGGTCATGTGGCGCTTTGTGACTTTGGCTTGTCCAAGCCGGACTTGACGGATGACAAGTTGACCAACACTTTCTGTGGTACCACCGAGTGAGTCGAGTCGCGTGCTTCAAAGTGACAAGTTTAACGTCCCGATAGATACCTCGCACCGGAAGTATTGCTTGATGAGAAGGGTTACGGCAAGCACGTCGACTTTTGGTCCCTCGGTGTGCTTCTCTTTGAGATGTGCTGCGGCTGGAGTCCGTTCTATGCCGAGCAGACTCAGGAGATGTACAGGTTGATCTGCTACGGCAAGATCAGGTTCCCCAAGAATGTCATTGGCGACGACGGAAAGCAGTTTGTCAAGGGCGTGAGTATAGCACAGTGATGGAGTGGAGCGCGCTGACATGACGCAGCTATTGAACCGAAACCCCCAAAACCGTCTCGGCTCCCAACGCGGTGCCGTCGAACTCAAAGAACACCCCTTCTTCGCCAACATCGACTGGGACGCGCTCTACAAGAAACAGATCACTCCCCCCTTCAAACCCATCGTCGACTCTGACGAATCCGTCGCCAACTTTGATCCCGAATTCACAAACTCTTCTCTGCTCGATGCGGGGATTGTGCCGTGGGATGATGATCATGATGGAGCGGGTGAGGCTGGGGTGGGGAGCGGGAGCGGGAGCTTGACGGGGAAGCATGCGTATCTCGGTCCTGGGGCGGGGTTGAGTGGAAGTCAAGGGGGGGCGGATGGGGTTGCGATTAATAAGAGTCAGAGGCCGCCTTTGCCTGGGGCGAGCGGGAGCCCGTTGACGAGCAGTCTGCAAGAAAACTTTAGAGGGTTTACGTATACTGGAGAGTCGCTCATGGTGAGTCATACGAGCTTTGGGATAAGGATGGCCCGCTGATTATGAAATGTAGCCTCAATCGATGCTCGCGGATCAACAGATGGACAGCGACTCTGATAATGAGAACGCCGTCGATGATGAAGACGACGAGGACTCTTCTTCTGAAGAGGAAGAAGATGATGACTATGATGACAATATCGTCAGCGGTCGGACAGCAGGCGACGTTGACATGGACTAGAGAGAGACTTTCAGGGGAGCTTTCTCATCCATTTGTCTCCAGAAAAGAAAACTCGAAAACCAAACACCAAACCAAGTATAATTTCTACCCATTCTGTCTTTATCCTCTTTTAACCATTTCTTGCTTGACAGAAGACATATGGCTCGTAACATCTTGCCTTTGGTCATTTGTACCCTGTACCTCACAGCATAGTTTCCCCGTTCTCGTCTTTCTCTATCATAAACGTATCCTTCCTCCTTCCTCCTTGTTCTCTTCATTTTTTCATCAATTTAAAGTTTGTGGTTGTCGATGAGTGTAATAGGTAATAGTCGGGAGTCGGGGGTTAGTGGGCAACCAGATCATCAGAATCAATCGTACAAGGATAATGAATTGAGTATGACATTGCTTTGGATGCTGGGCTTGAACATGGAGTCCAAGAGACTTGTGTAGTACACCAGTTTGGTTAAGAGTACCACAGTCCCGGGCATTGGCCATCCCACGTAGAGCCGCAGAAGGTGGGGGGTGTAGAGGCACGGGGAAAGTGGATCAGACTTGCCAATCAGGGACCTTTCATTTGATAGGATAGAGGAAAAGCGCGCTTGCATAAGCCCCCACCCTCTTCGCCCACGCATCGGCGCCACCACCCACCCTCATCATTCGTGCTATGAGCTGTTGAATGGCCCTTGTTCCTGTTCACTCGAGGTGACAACAACATGTTCAAGACGGGAGAGACATTGAGATGATGTCAATTGGCTTCAGACCGACGGCTGTACTGGAAGCCCGACGGGCGACTGATGAAGGTCTCACATGAGGGTGCGGGGTGGCGAGAAATCTGAGTAAGCAGTGCCCGAGGTAGACTGTCGAAGGGGAGACAGTTATAAAGTCTGAGGGTACTTGTTGTCCCCACCTTGTTGATCATTTTTGGCCAACTTTGGGTTTCGCTCTATCCTTGATGTGTTCCTCTACCAGGCTTCGACCCTCAAAAGCCTGCCTGGAGCCGGCGGCTGATGGGGCCTTGAGAAGCTGAAGCTTTCACACGCCTTCGCCTGCCCATGCTTCCTCGGATCACCAGCCCTTCGTGCCGTCTGCTGCCGCTGCGGGCGGTACTGCCTGCATAAGACGAATTGCAATCCGATGAGAACAGAGAACGCCATCGCCCTCGTTAAGGTGCGCATTTATCCCTTCATGCTTGAGGGCGGCGCCATACCCAGCCCCCCTTGCCTCGTTTCCCCCTGTATATATAGGAGGCTGAGGGTGCAAGATGCATAGATAATCGGACTCCAGGCCGGTTTGGTAACTGCTAAAAGCGGCCCCGAGATTGGCGCGGTTCTTGTCTGTCATCGCACTCCCGCGCGTGCGACAGCCACAACTTTTTTATCCATCTCCTCTGACATCCACCACGCCCCCCTCGCCATCCCGTCTCCCCCGTATCCCCCGCCAGCCCACCCCTCCCCTGCAGCACACCGTCCTCCACCGAGTGCGTGATCAGCGTCCCACACTAGGCCCCGGAATTCCGAATTCCCCGACTTTCCCTTGGTCAGCCTCGACCGGCGACTGGCCAGTCGTCAACTCGACTTTTGTTAGCATTCCCTTTTCCATCCTCCCGCTCTCTGGTCTGATCACGTCGTCTTCATAGCTAGCCCTACAACAAGAGCTCTCGGTTCTGTTATCTACCACCCAGCTCCATACCATCGGATACCTTCGGTAACACCCTCACACCTGCAACAACATGGGTCTCCTCGCCCTCGGTACTCCTCTCAACTGGGAGGAGACAAAGCCTCTCGCCGAACATATCCGAGACCACGGTATCACACAATTTCTGAGTACCTGGGATCAGTGGAAGGATAAAGCCGGGAAGGGGCTACTCTGGGGCGACGAGGTCAGTGGATATATCAGCTATGATGACACGGAGCTGACGCTTGCAGATCGAGTACATGGTTGCGTCGTTCGACGATGAGCACAAGGCTGCGAGATTGAGCTTGCGCCAGACCGAGATCCTCGAAAAGCTCAAGAGCGTCACTCTCGACCCTGCCTTGGAAAAGTTCAAGCCCAAGAACTGGTGAGCCCCTCCCAAAAGCGTCCTTGGTGTATTATCTGACGATGGCTGTAGCGCCGAAATCCCCACCTTCCACCCCGAGTACGGACGATACATGCTCGAGTCCACCCCCGGAGGCCCCTTCTCCGGCAACCCATGCTCCCTCACCGCCGTGGAAGCCGACATGCGCTTTCGCCGACAAATCATCCGATCGCACTTGCAAGACACTGAAATCCCGATTACCATCACCTCTTGGCCCAGGCTGGGAGTGACCGACAGCGCGTTTACGGACCCAGAGACGAAGCCGGATGTGGAGAAGAGTAGTAGTAAGAGTCAGTATGTGGGTGAGCTGTTGACGAACCCTCATGCGAGGTTCCCGTGAGTGCTTAATGAGTGTGGAATGGGGGTGGAGCTGATGGGGTGGGTAGGACTTTGACTGCCAATATTCGCGAGAGGAGGGGGAGCTTGGTGGATATCCGACTTCCGCTGTACATTGACGAGAAGACTCCGATCCCAGAAGGCTTTGACAGACCACAGCTCTCCACCACCAGTGCTCGTGAGTATTTCCATACTCCAGTCGAGCTCTACTGACCCTGACCTTAGCTGGACCTGCCAAACCCCTGCCCGGCACGCCCTACATCCACATGGATGCGATGGCTTTCGGCATGGGCTGCTGCTGCTTGCAAATCACATTCCAGGCTTGGAACGTCGAAGAAGCGCGAAGAGTGTATGACGCGCTGGTGCCCGTGGCTCCCATCATGGTGCGTATCCAACTACTGTAATGGGCTGAGGTCGTAAGACTGACGAAATGGGGGTAGCTGGCTTTGACTGCGGCGAGTCCGGCGTATAGGGGACAGCTGGCAGATGTGGATGCGAGGTGGAATGTGATTGCTGCCAGTGTGGACGATAGGACACCGGAAGAGAGGGGTCTGAAGGTGAGTACTGTCGATCGGATAAGACCGATAGGTCGCTGATTAAATGTTGTTAGCCGTTGAAGGACGACAAGTACCGGATTCCCAAGTCGCGATACGACTCTGTCGACTTGTACATTGCCAATGACGAGCGAAACAAGCCAGAGTATGTGGATATTGATGTACCGGTCAATCAAAAGGTCAAGAAGAGGCTGTTGGAAAACGGTGAGCTCGACCCCCACTCTGCAAGATCTGGGGCTAACGCGTACCAGGCATCGACGACAAACTCGCCAGCCACATCGCCCACCTCTTCATCCGCGACCCCCTCGTCCAATTCTCCGAGACCATCGACCAGGACGACAAAGAGTCCATGGACCACTTTGAAAACATCCAATCCACCAACTGGCAGACTATCCGATTCAAGCCGCCGCCTGTCAACTCGCCGATCGGGTGGAGAGTCGAGTTTAGGAGTATGGAGGTGCAGATGACTGATTACGAGAATGCTGCGTTTTCGATCTTTATCGTGCTGTTGACTAGGGCTATTATCAGTTTCAACTTGAACTTTTACATGCCTCTGTCAAAGGTAAGCTCACTCTTTCTCAGAAGGTGGACGCAAGCTGACTAGGACAGGTGGATGAGAATATGCAGCGTGGTCAGCAGCGCGGTGCGGCTGCCAACAACAAGTTCTTCTTCCGCAAGAACGTGTTTCCTCTCGAAACTTCCTCTGGCTCCCGCTTCGACCCCCACTCCCGCCCTGTCTCTCCCCCAGGCTCTTCCGGCTCCTCCTCTCTCAACTCCCGCCCCAACGGCAACGGCAACGGCAACAGCAACAGCAACGGCAACAGCCACCGCCCGAACGGCACCTCCCACGACCGCGCTCCTTCACCTACCGCCTCCTCCTGCAGCTCCTTTGCCGACGAGCTCGGGGACGACTTTGGTGAGATGAGCTTGGACGAAATCATGAACGGCGACGGGAGGGGTTTCCCGGGGTTGATGGGGGTTGTCAATGCGTATTTGAATTCACTGAATGTGGATGTGAATACAAAGTGTGATATCAGGAGGTACTTGGACTTGATCAAGTTGAGGGCGAAGGGTGAGTTTGAACAGATTGGTATGGTCGTGTGACGATGTGCTGATGTTGGTGGGATGAAGGCGACCTTGTGACTCCTGCTACTTGGATCAGAAGCTTCATCACCTCGCACCCGGCGTACAAACAAGACTCGGAGGTCACGGACGAGATCAACTATGACCTCGTCAAGGCCATCGACGAGCTGTGAGTTTTAGGAATCCAATACACGAGGTCGGCGATGCTGATTATGTCATTAGCGAGAGAGGTGTGAGGTCAGCCCCCGAGCTTTTGGGTAAAGACTATGTTGGATCAGGGCCTACGGGCTGTCTTTAAGAGAAGGAGAATATAGACGATGTGGTATAGCGGCTTCTTTCATTTTCGATTCCAGATGAGGGCGCGGTATCCGCGCATGGTGACTTTTTTTTCGCATGGGTAGAAGGATCTGTGGGTGACCCCAGCATGTATAATAACAATGACAACAACTCGTGTTTCAGATTTTGTTGGGTTCGATCGGTACGAGTGCGGTACATCGCATACCTCGAGGCAAAAAGGGCGTCGATTGCTGGAATCGCGCAGAAGGTCTCGTGGGGCCTTTGCTTCGTAATGTTGATGGGGGGTGCCCTGCCACGTTGAAGGATGATGATCTGCTTCCGGGCGGGGCTTACGAGATCCTTATCGGGCTTTCGTTTACGGGTGTAAATGTTCTTCTCTTCTTCTTATCTTCATTTTCTCTTGACAAAGAGCGCCACGGCACTCAACATGCAGCGTGTCCCAGAGCGTGCTTGCCGCAATTTTACCGCCTGCCCCTGTCGCAGAAGCAAGCATCCTACCGGTGACTGGAATCTGGTGGTCAAGGGAGATCACACATACATGCATAGCTGTGAGTCTTCTTTCTACCCTCGTTTCATCAGCCAGGATCACCCGGCCGTGTCTTACACATGCTGAGGGAAGTGACGATAGACGTTATCGTTTGTTGTCGGATTGTTGGGTCTCGCGCCACGGCAAGCTCATTTCAGAACGGCTCGGCGTCTTTGGGATCGGGAACGGCTGTAGACGTCTATCGTATCTTGAGTTCATTCACTGACTTCTTTGGCAGGTAGCTGGCTCGAGGGCAGGAGTGTGCACGGACGGCATGGATTCTTTCGCTCATAATACGAGACCATTTTTGGCTTTCGTCCTCCATCGTCTTCTTTTACATCTCTTTCGCCCACATCTATCGACGTTTCCGAGAATGGGCCTCCTTGTAGAAGGCACTCCTCTCAGCTGGGATGAGATCAAGCCACTCGCCGAACATGTCCGATACCACGGCATCACCCAGTTCATCAACATCTGGGACAAGACGAAGGGAAGAATTTGCACCGAGTTCCTATGGGGCGATGAGGTATGTTTCAACACGACACGTTGGTTGATTTGCTTTCACTGACAGGCTACCGCGTACCAGATTGAGTATATGGTTGCATACCTGGATGACGAGCACAAGACCGCCAAGCTGAGCGTGCGACAGAGCTCGGTGACTCTGGACAGACTACGAGACGAAAGCCTCGTCCCTGCTTTGTTGAAGGACAAGCCTGCTGGGAGGTAGGTTGTCGAGTCCGAGTCTCCAACGAACATCGCTGACGCAATGCATAGCACCAAGATCCCTATCTTTCACGAAGAGTACGGACGCCACATGATTGAATCCACCCCTGGCGCCCCTTTCTCCGACGCTCTTTCTTCTCTTCTGTCCGTGGAGGCCGATATGCGCTTCCGACGCCAGATCATCTACAGCAAGCTCGAGCCTTCTGAGGTGCTGGTCACCGTCACCTCCTGGCCGAGGATGGGGGTCACCGATACTCCTTTCACCCAGGCGCCAGCCGATATGGACTTTGATGGGAGCTCCGGGAAGGGTACCCAAAACGTCGACAAGCTTCTCACCAACACTCATCATCCCAGATTCCGGTAAGTGCCCGGACCAGAGAACCCTACGAAGCCTGAGTTGAAGCTGACTAGAAACATAGCTCCCTTCATGACAGCATTCAGCAGAGACGAGGCCGTCCAATCGATATCCGAGTCCCACTGTTCATCGACAAGCAGACACATACCGAGGGTCCTCAGGCCTCGGCTCGTCACAATGGAGACTGCAATCGTTCGTCTCGCCGTGTTGTTTTGATTGCAAGACTGTCTCAGCTCACACAGTGACCTGCGTAGCTTCAGACGTCCCTACAATCCAGATGGATGCGGTATCCTACGGCCTTGGCTGCTGCGGCCTACAAGTTACTTCTCAAGCATCTAGCATTGATCAAGCCCGATATGTCCACGATGCCATGGTCGTTATCGCCCCAATCATGGTGAGTCAAGACCGCAATCTTTCCCCGACGTCAATGGCTGACCGAAAGCATCACAGCTCGCATTGACGGCAGCGAGTCCCATATTCCATGGTCGCCTGGCCGACATCGACACCCGCTGGAGTGTAGTGGCAGCGAGCGTTGACGACCGCACAGAAGAAGAAGAGAATGGTGTAGACGTAAGCCACAGATTGTTCCCGCTTCTATAGCAGCTGACTCAATTCATAGCCAGTGACCAAGCAAAAGGCTCCTTCTTCGGTCAGACCCCGTTGGAGTTGCGTCAGCCTGTATGTCTCCGACGATGAGAGAAACAAGGATGTGTACAACGATGTGGATGTACCTATCAATGACGATGCAAAGAAGCGACTGATCGAACACGGTAAGTCTGTCGGATGATAGTATAACGATTGCTGACAATACTGGCCGATAGGTGTCGACGACAAGTTGGCAGATCACGTAGCCCATCTATTCATTCGAGATCCTCTCGTCCAGATGTTTGAGACCATTGACCAAGATGACAACAAGTCAACCATTCATTTCGAAGGTATCAACACTGTCGTCTGGCCGAGTGTCAGGTTCAAGCCTCCTCCTCTTGACTTACCTATCGGCTGGAGGGTTGAGCTTCGGACGATGGAGATCCAGATGACCGATTTCGAGAATGCTGCCTTTGTGATATTTGTTGTTCTTTTGACCAGAGCGTTAACGCACCTTGATCTTGACTTTTACATCCCTATTTCGAAGGTACGGCACCTTGTCTAGTCTTACACACGTCTCAACGCTGATCGTAAGTGTGATAGGTCGACGAGAACATGGAACGCGCACAGCAACGCAATGCTGCCTCTACCAACGCATTCGCTTTCCGAAAGAACATCTTCCCTTTTGAAAGCTCTTCTGACTCTGAAGTCAAAGACGATATACAAGACATGAGCCTGAACGACATCATCAACGGCGATGGAGCCGGCTTCCCTGGGCTTATGGGTGTTGTCGAGAAATACCTCAAGACCGTTGACGCGGATGAGAAGACGATGGATGGTCTCGGGCGTTATCTCAATTTCATCAAACTTCGAGCCAAGGGTGAGCGCTTCAAGTGACACTTCATCATACCGCAGATAACGTTTGCTTTTTAAGGCGACTTGATGACTCCTGCAAGCTGGATCAGAAACTTCATCACTTCTCACCCCGACTATAAACAGGACTCCATCGTCAGCGATGAGATCAACTACGACCTCGTAAAGGCTATCGACGAGCTGTGAGTAGAGTAGGTGTCCAGTATATAGCTGGAACGCTGACAAGTGATACAGTGAGAGAGGTCAGAGGGCAGCCCCGGAGCTTTTGGGCAAGGACTTTTATGCGAGGTCAGGACCTTTGTGAACGTTGAGGAATGCAAGTAGAAGCGGCTGAGAACGACATGGTGACCGATTTGTATCACGATCGAGTTTCATACGAGATCGAAGCTTCCTGAAATAGGGACCTTATGTGGGTAGCTCCAAGATGTATAATATCACCACCAACGGCAAACCCACTGCGGGTCTCCCTGCTTTGACACCATCGCGAGGTTGCGATGGATAACGCTCGCTGAATTATATGCAGAACAATAGTGATTAGCATGCACGCCTTACCCCAGTGTACTCATACCATAGAGGTGTGATACGAAAGCCTGAGCAACCGCCACGCGACGACGGAATACGCCGCTGTATACGGGAAGAAGTTACACTTGATCCTCCATTTGCGTTTCTTCTTCTGCCCCACCAAGCTTCGACTCAAACATTCACCCGTTCATCGCCAGCACCATGGGCACCCGCGGTCTCATCGGCTACATCCTCCGTAACAAACAGCGCAAGGCCATGTACAACCACTGGGACTCCTATCCCGAGGGCCAAGGCCACGACATTGCTCGATTCATCTCCCGCCTTTCTCCCGAACAGATTAAGGAGATGGCCGAACGCGTGGAAAAGATTGAGGCAAGTATAATACAGAGCTTTTGGTACTGCTCTGATGTGTCTGATAGTGGATTGAAGATGAGGACGCAATCATCCCCGAGGATATCAAGGAACGCTACTGCGCCGTCGACGGCGGGATCTGGAAATACGAATTTCCCCACGGCGGTCCTGAGCACTGGTTCGACCCACGAGATTTCAAAGGTCTCTCCGAAGAAGCCAAGAAGATGAAGATTGAAAAGAAAAAGCAGCAGGCCGCAGAGTCGTTGGCGCTGAAAGCCATCTGGGGTGACGAAAAAGGTCCGTTTGGAATGGGCCGGTCAATGGGGTCAATGAACACTTGGTCCGACGTGTTGGTGGGGGCACAGGGAGCAAGGGCGCTGCCATTCATTCAAGAAGGAAAGCTCAACCATCTGATTGACTCTAGTGCGTTGACTGTCCCTGCTGTTTATCATTGTGCTGACTTGTAGCCTGATAGTCTCCTTCCTGATGGACGGCATCTTTTGTGAATGGGCATACTTTATCGATTTCCACCATGAAAAGTTGGAAGTATGGGGCGGAGTGCTTCTGAGAGAGATATCGTTTGACACGTTGCGAGCCGATCCAAAGATCATGCTCAAGGGGGGCTGGTGAAGTGACGAGAGCGACTAGGAATAGAGGAGGCCTTGAGAAGGTGGGTAGCAGCGGTACTAGTGTGATGTGCCCGTCGACTTATGTATCGGTACAAGGCCTTTGCAAAAGTACGTGTACAGCGTTCTACGCAGGCGTCACCACACCCCCATCCGCCCTCGTCGCAATCGACAAGTCTGTAAACATCCTGGACTCCCACTCTTCCTCTCTCGCCCTCTTTGACGCGTCTGCAGTTACAAGGAGCTGTACTTCTGCGAAGGTATCCATATCCTATCGACGTCTCCGAGCATGGGCCTCCTTGTAGAAGGCACTCCTCTCAGCTGGGATGAGATCAAGCCACTCGCCGAACATATCCGATACCACGGCATCACCCAGTTCATCAACATCTGGGACAAGACGAAGGGAAGAATTTGCACAGAGTTCCTATGGGGCGATGAGGTATGTTTCAACACGACACGTTGGTTGATTCGCTTTCACTGACAGGCTACCGCGAACCAGATTGAGTATATGGTTGCATACCTGGATGACGAGCACAAGACCGCCAGGCTGAGCTTGCGACAGAGCTCGGTGACTCTGGACAGACTACGAGACGAAAGCGTCGTCCCCACCAACGGCAAACCCACGTCGTCACGCCCAAGAATGACGGAGCAAGGGCAATATTTCAGCTCCCGTACGAACTGCTTTGTCGGTAGTGCTTGAAACTTCTTTTGATGCTCGCACCCCTACATCAGCAACACGATTTTCAACTTTGCTCGAAGTGAGGAGCACCGACGAACTTTGTAACTTTCTATCGGACTTTCGAGCATCACGTCATGCGGCTTCCACAAACTGCTTGCCGTAATGAGTCGAAGAAAGGAAGTCATTTTCTAGCGATGTTCAATCAGTTCACTTGGCACTATTCTAGGAAGGTGGATGACTCGACGTTCTCAGTAGAATGCAAGGTCTTCGCTTCTCCCGCCCCTTATAAGAGCCGGCATCCATGATTCATCTGTACCAGAAACAAGTACCACTTCGGTCCAATCTTTCCTCTCTTCGTGCAGTCTCTTTTTCCGTCGAAAGTCAAATTATACTCCAACAATGGGTCTTCTTGTCGATGGTGAACCTCTCAGCTGGGAAGCTACCGAGCTTCTCGCAGAGCACATCCGGAACCACGGAATCACTCAGTTCCTCAACATCTGGGACAAAACTAAAGGCAGAGTCTGCCACGAGTTCCTCTGGGGTGATGAGGTAAGCGCTAGCATGTCCAACTAGAAGAGGGTCGTTTCTGACAACCTTCTTTGAGATTGAGTACATGGTAGCAGCATTGGATGATAAGCACAAGACCGCCAAATTGAGCTTGCGCCAAAGCTCTGCGACTCTAGACAAACTACGACAAGAAGATGCTCTCGACCCGGATTTGATCAAAGATAAGCCCGCGGGGAGGTAAGCTGCTGCATTCCAGCTTCGAGCTCTTGATGCTCACGAATTACATACAGCGCGGAGCTTCCTACTTTTCATCACGAGTACGGACGCTACATGATCGAGTCCACCCCAGGCGCCCCTTTCTCCGACGCTCTTTCTTCTCTTCTATCCGTGGAGGCCGACATGCGCTTCCGACGCCAAATCATCTACAGCAAGCTCGAGCCTTCTGAGGTGCTGGTTACCGTCACCTCTTGGCCAAGGATGGGAGTGAAAGATGCTGCGTTTGCTGAGGCGCCTGATGATATGGGTCTTGTTGAGTGCTCGGGACAATGTGGAGATGTCGACAAGCTTCTTCGGAATAGCGACCATCCCAGGTTTGGGTAGGCTGCCTTCCTCTCCATACACAAATCACATGAACAAAGGCTGACTCGAGAAAAGCGCTATCAACGGCAACATCGTCCAGAGACGAGGAGGCAAGACCGATATCCACATCCCACTATTCATCGACAAGGAGACCCTCAAGCAACAGGGGCGCGAGGCTCCACTCTGTCGTAAGTCGCGCCGGCTTGTGCTAGATACAAGATCCTTTCAGCTCATCATACTTCTATGAATCCGCGTCAGCTTCCGACGTTCCTTCTATTGTGATGGATGCCATGTCGTACGGTATTGGATGCTGTTGTCTACAAGTCACTTTCCAAGCTTCTAGTGTCGATGAAGCTAGGCGTGTTTATGATGCGCTGGTCCCTGTCGCTCCAATCATGGTGAGTCTACATGACCTACTCTGACATGCCCTTTTCGGCTGACGATCCATGTCACAGCTTGCATTGACAGCAGCAAGTCCAGTGTTCCAAGGCCAGCTAGCCGACCATGACACTCGATGGAATGTGGTAGCAACAAGTGTCGATGATCGTACAGAAGCGGAGAAGAGTGTCAAAGTGATTTACCACCCCTTCTTCCTGCTGGGGGCTTTTGCATACTGGACAGTTACTGAATTGATACATAGCCTGTCACAGGGGATAAGTGTTCTGATGCACTGATTCGACCCCGCTGGCATTCAGTCAACCTCTACATCGCTGAAGATGAGAGGAACAAGGCAGAGTATAACGATGTTGAGGTACCCATCAATGTCCTGGCAAAGAAGAGATTGGTCGAAAATGGTCAGTCTGTAGGCAAGTGACAGTCATGCAAGCAGCTAACAAGACAGGATCAGGCGTCGACAACAAAATGGCCGACCACATCGCCCACATATTCATCCGCGACCCCCTCATCCAAATGTCCGACGCCATCGACCAAGACGACGAAACGTCCACCGTCCACTTTGACGGTATCAACACTGCCAGCTGGCCTAGTGTCAGGTTTAAGCCGCCTCCCCTCGATTCTGCTATGGGCTGGAGGGTGGAGCTGCGGACGATGGAGGTTCAAATGACGGATTTTGAGAATGCGGCTTTTGCGGTGTTTGTTGTGCTGCTGAATCGGGTTATTGTCTGGTTTGATTTGGACTTTTATGTGCCGATCTCCAAGGTAAGGCTTCTTTCTTGGACGGCCGAAGTCGACGTCTCAACGCTGATTTGAATTCTGACAGGTGGACGAGAATATGGAACGGGCTCATCAGCGCAATGCCGCCGCTATCAACAAGTTTGCTTTCCGGAAGGATATTTTCCCTCCCAAAAGTTCTCTTGACTCTGAGAGCACAGCCGATATACAAGAGATGAGCTTGGACGAAATCATCAATGGCGATGGAGACGCTTTCCCTGGACTGATGGGTGTTGTTGAAGGATACCTCAGACTTGTTGGTGCAGACGAGGATGCGATGGATGGGATCAGTAAATACCTCGAGCTCATCAAGCTTCGGGCCAAGGGTGGGCTTTGCGAGTGACTTCTCAGAGACAACATAGCTGATATCGCTCTCCTAGGCGATTTGCCCACTCCGGCCACTTGGATCCGAAACTTCATCACCTCTCACCCGGCTTACAAGCAAGACTCTATTGTCAGCGACGAAATGAACTACGATCTCATCAAGACCATCCATGAGAGGTGAGTAGCGAATATCGTCTACTCGATACGCACTTGTTGTTACTGATGTTTGTGGTATAGCGAACGAGGCACTCAATCAATCGGCTGAGGAGCTTTTGGGCCATGGGACCTCCAAAGCGTGAGAGGGTGTTGCCGTGTATTGAAATGCTGTCTGCATTCAGTGTGAACATATGAGCTTCATGCATGTCATATTGTAAAACTGTGGTCATCGCGGAGCCAAACTGATCATCACAATCTACTGCTGGGGATCGACTGCGGGATATGGGGCCGCGAAGAGATGCCATGCAGGCGATCAATGCGGTGGATGGGGCCAATTAGTGCATGGGGCCAAACAGTGCAATGATATCAGCCCGGACCAAATACCCGAAACTACTGTATATCAACTGTATAATTGCGTGAGTGGGAAACGCGGCGACCAGACAAAGGAACGCTGGGAAACAGTGCTGTTTGATGCTGTGAATCAAGGCAAAGGCCTGACATCTTTTGTGCCCCGTCCATGTGAGGATGTCATCTACTGTTGAATGGGCCGAGATGCCAAGTCAAACGTCAAAGTCAAGGGAAACTTTGAATTTCGCAGAAGAAAGAGAACAATACGCGTTCTACGCGTCTACGCGTTTCAGGGACATGGGATGGCGGCGAGAGTAGCGACCGCCAAGAAGCTATGCATGGCTGTGCAGAGGGATGCATGGAAAAGTTATCTTGACGTTGAACATCACTCATCCGCCACCCGGTCAAAAACCACACCAGTACTGTCACCGCAACACTGCAACACCGCAACCACGCTAAAGGCCCGACTTCCTCGCGACACATCTCTCATCCGCATCTTCACCCGCCATGGACGACCGCCCCCCCATATCACACCCCTACCCCCCAGACCACTTTGCCCGCCCCCAAGGCCTCGACTACCAGCGCAGGCGCGACGAGCGCCATGCCAATTCTGATATGCCTGCCGCCGCACAGGCCTACCCTCCGGCATACCTTGGCGATAACCCCTATGCCGAGATGTCTAGAGGCCCGTCGCCCAATCTCGGTGTACAGCAGCCGCTGTATGGCTCGAGTCCGGCACCCATGATGCGCTCAGCGTCCTCATCCTCGGCCCAACCCTTAGCAGACCCGGAACGCGGAGAGGCAAACTCGGCCAGCCGGAGCAAAGAGGGAGACTATCCTGAAGGGTGGACAAAGGAGGACGAGGAGGAGGAGAGACAATTTTTGAGCCAGGGGATGATAGATTGGAATGAGCTGAAGCAGTGGAGATATTGGATCAGAAAAGAATGGTGGTGTAAGTACCGTCAAAAGGTTATGTGGTTCGGGCTGACCGACGGCAGTCTGGTACATATTGGGAGCCGTTGGTATCGTCCTGGTCTGTCTGATGTCTCTGTATCATGACGAGGTTGGTATTGTCTACTCTCAAATGGCATAGCTGACCATGGCGGTAGATTGTCGACTGGCTGAGACCCGTCGCCGACTGGATGAAAGAGTAGGTCGTCAAGTGTTCTCTACTAGACGCAAGCTCACGCACAGCTTAGCCTGACTGCCGGCTGGACCATCCCCATTGCTGTATTTTTTGTCCTCTCATTCCCCCCGCTCTTTGGTCACGTAAGTTACATGTCTGCTTCCAATCTCCAGCTGACCATGCCGCAGGAAATCGTTGCTGTGCTATGTGGTGTTGTCTGGGGTCTATGGGAAGGTTTCGGTATGTGCATACTCCTCCTCGCCGCTTGACTCGTAGCTGACCATCATCAAGGTATCACATCTGCCGGTACCCTCCTGGGCGAGATCGGCAACTTTTACGCGTTCAAATACTGCCTCAAATCCCACGCCGAGAAATACGAAAAGAACAACATGAACTATGCTTGCTTGGCCCATGTAGTCAGGGAGGGAGGGTTCTTTATCATCTTTGTGGTCAGGCTGAGCGCTATCCCTGGGTAAGCACATGACTTAAAGGTGTTGTGTGTTGTGCTGACTACCAGTAGTCACTTCACGACCGCCGTCTTTGCGACCTGCGGCATGAACATCTGGATCTTCACCCTAGCCGCCATCCTCACTCTTCCCAAACAGGCAAGTCACCCTCCCTCCACTCCTGTCACCCACTAACATCCTCCACAGCTCATCGTCGTATACCTCGGAGTCCTCTTCGACGACACCGAATCGAGCTCTAAAGAAAAATGGATCTCCCGCGGCGTCCTCATCGGCGGCTTCCTAATCACCATCGCTTCCGCCTGGTACATCTGGCGCGAAATGCACAAAGTGCGCCCCATCGTCTGGCGCCGCAGAAAGATCGAAGCCGCTGCCAAGGGCATGTCTCTAGATCCCAAGACGGGCAAGTTTATCGAGAGTCCGCATGCGGGGATGGACGGGCTGGCGGCAACGGGGAAGGAGTGGGAGAATGCGCTGAGGCCGGGGAGGGCGGGGGAGGAGGATGATGCGAGGAGCCCGATTTTGGTGGAGCATGAGAGGGAGCAGGCGAGGGAGAGGGAGGATGGGTATAGGATGGATACGCTTGGGATGGACGATTATCGAGGGCAGAGGCAGCAGGGGAGGTTGGAGAGGCATCAGAGTTATCAGAATCCTTACGATATCAGGTGAGTACCGTCGCGACCCGAGGGGAAGACGCTGACAATGAGATAGCTATCAAAATTCAAACCAGATGTCGATATACGACGTCGACGGCCCTCAAGTGCACGAACAAGACATTGCCTACGGCTACAAACCAGCCTCCTCCACAGACACCTTCCTACCCACCTACAACGCCCAACCACCACCCCCGTCTCATGGCACTCATCTTCATCCTCACCAACCATCCGCCCACCAGCTCACCCACCCCTCACCGCCCGCGCAGAATCAAGTCAGTTTCCCAGAAGCGCACTCTACGGGCGTGGAGGATCAGCATACCGGCGCGGGCGCTGGGCTGCATAGGCATGGGACGGGGGCGACGGTGTATGCGAAGGAGGAGCCGAGAGTGGGGTGGCCCCAGGCTAGGCCGAATATGATTTGACCTAGCCGATAGTGGGAAAAAGGCTGGGATAGAGAGCCGGACTCTTTGTTTGTAATGATTGATACGTTATACGATGCGCGATGCGCGAGACGATGACCCTTTATCGGACTTTTGACATGATGTATTGAGTACCTCTCAGCACTAGTCCAGGGAACAGACGCCAGCTCAGAGGTGCACACTCTGAAATATCTCGTCCCTGATCATACAGATAATCTGATACATTCGGGTATAGTACAACTATCGACGCTCTATGGCACAGAGGCTATAGGTAATAAAAAAGCGTATCTGGAAGGAGAAACATGACATGGCGTGATACTATCTTCAAGTGCCGTTGATTTGCAAAGAGTGAAAACTCCCAAAGACCAGTGGAAGACTGTAGAATAGCAAGAACCAAGAAGCACAGGACGAGGCGGGTTCAATGAGGACATCATGGATGTCGGCGTTGGTTCTGGAGGTGAGCGGGACCAAATTGACTGCCTCCACTTTACTGCTCCACTGTCCACAATTTCCCTCTCTCTGCCATCTATATTAGGGTTATCTATATCTGGGCACCATGTCCTCCCCTCCCACCATCCCCTCCTCCCTCCTCCCCCGCCTCCCCAAGTCCCAGTACACCCTCCACCCCCTCCTCCCCGCCGACCTCCTCGTCCTCATCGCCCACCTCCGCACCCTCTACCTGCCCCCGATCCATGGCGGGTTCCAAGCCGCCGACGTGCTTGATGACGGTGATGGGTCGGAGCATTATGGTGGAGGAGAGCAAGGGAAGGACAAGGTCATTCAGGTCAGGAAAGAGACGCGGGAGAAGAAGAGGGAGAGACGGTTTAGCGCTGGGCTGGTGGAGACGATGGGAGGTATGGGGTTGGGGCTTGATGTGCCGTTGACAGCAGCCCCGGAGCACCCCATTGTGGAGGATCAGGAAGCAGAGGAAAAAGAAGATGAGAATGAAGGAGAAGATGCCGCCGAGGCGTACGAGTCTGAACAAGAGGAGGAGAAGCCTCATCTCGATCCATTCGAGCGAGAGTGGTCTGAAAAGTGGCTCAATGGACTTGTACGAAGAAGCCAGGGATGGCTGGAAGAGAATGAGGAAGACGAGGACAAGGTAATCGAGATCAAGGAGGTGGAAGCTGTACTGCGAGACGCTACGGCTGTCCTTGCGATGATGGCTGGTACCAGTGGTAAGTCGCTGCATCTGCGCTCAACTCTGCTGACTCTTCATCAGCTGCTGGGTCTTTCACTCGACATCTCGTCTTTCCCATGGCAGAGTATCTTGGACCAGCTCTCTCTCAAGTGCGTTCCAAACTGGAGGCCAACCCCCTGCACTCTCCCAGCACGTCCACATTCCTCGCGTCCTTCTCTCAATCTCCCACATCTCCCCTCACCCTCACTCAGCATCTCCCTTCTTCTCCCACTACCACCCGAAGTAATCTCTCCGTCTCTCCGACGTCTTCTCGCCGTACAAAGTACCCCCTACTCCCTATTCTTCTGCATGACGCGCCCATGAACGACCACTTGTCCGTCGGCGTCCAAACGTGGGGCAGTGCCATCCTCCTGGGCCGACAAATATCCCTCCATCCCGCCGACTATGGTCTCTTCCTCCCCCCTTCCATCAGCCGGGGTGTGCGCGTACTCGAGCTCGGTGCCGGTACCGGCCTCTTATCCATCCTGGGCCGAAAGCTGCTCGACCTCCACGCTATCGCAGAAAACACCCAACCAGGACTCGTAGTCGCCACAGACTTTCTCCCATCTGTCCTCGACAATCTCAAAGTCTGCGTCGACCTCAACTTCCCCCCCGCCATCACCGACTCGGGCATCCTCTCTGCCACCGACATTTCCCGCGATACCGGGATTCACGTCGCTAAACTCGACTGGACCACATTCCCTGCATTCATGGCTAGCGGCCAGAGAGAAGGGGATGAAGAGACGGCACTGTTTGTGAAAGATGGGCCGTTTGATTTGGTGTTGGCGAGTGATTGTGTGTATGATGAGACGCATGCGCGGTTGTTGCGCGAGGTTGCTGGGTGGGTGCTGAGGCTGCCTGAAGGTGAAGGCGACCAAGGCGGGACTTTCGTCAGTATCCTTTCTTTTCCCTCTGTGCTTCGCTCATTAGTCGCAGCACATCTTGTCTCCACTTCGACCGACGTTCCAACCCGAGATCGAATCCATCGTCCAATTCTTCCCTCCCCACTCCACCTACACCCCTCTCGCCGAACGTCAAGCCGCAGCCTCTTCCGCCTCCTCTTCCATCCCTCCCGAACTTCGCGGCGAAGGTCTGGGTACAGCAAGAGGTCTCAAGCTCGGCACCCGAGGCGACGGGAAACGTGCAGTCAAAGGACGGAAGGGCGAAGGGCGGACGGACGAGGCGTTGGGTTATTGGTGGTGGGAAGTTGGATGGGCTTAGAACATGTAGAGTGGTCGTCTTTGTATGTTGCATTGCATTTACCTCATCAAGATTGGCTTTCATGCGTATGAGTAGTGGTGGTGGTATTATTGACGTATAGTGACGACGCGACAAGACTATTCTCTCTTCTTCCTATCGAAGCTCGGCATCTTCTTCATCTGGGATCTGTCAGCGCCGCTCTCTTGTTGAGTAAGTGTTACTCACGACCTTCTTCTTCATATTATGCACCATCTCCATTGGCTTTGACCTCTTCTTGGTGACTTGTCGCTTAGCTTGATCCGGAGGGGCCAAAAAATCAGGGGTAGCTACCACCCCAATCAGCCAACATCCCTCTCTTTATCCTCCCAACATACCTCCCCGAACACCATTCCCCACCCCACCTCTCCCATTCACACTACCACTATTCGCACTCCCCCCCGACCTCTCCGTCCTCTCCTCCACATCCGACATCTTATCCCACCCCGCCACCCTCGCTCTCGCTCTCTGCATCCTCCTCCACCCCGGCCTCGAGCCCTTATGGTCGTACCCCCGAGGGATGAGGGCAGGCCGTCCGCCCGGGAGGGTAAAGTCGGTGAATCTTGTGGGGTCGTACACCCGTGTGGGTCTTGTGACGGTGAGAGACGGGATGTGGAAGTGGGCTGGGACGGGTTCGGGCTCGTAGTTGTACTCTTCCTCTTCCTGCTCTTCCTCCCCATCGTCCTCCACCAGCTCAGGACACTGCACCTCCGCATGAGCACTCTTGCCATCCCCACGGATTGTCACAATCTCCTCGCCAAGCCCGGTGTGGAAGAGCATGATGTTCATGCCGGGGAGGCAGTGTTGTTCGATTGTAGGGGAGTCGGTGGACATTGGGAAGGTGATGAGGCTTCTGTTGGGGGGCATCGAAGATGGGGCAGGTGGGATGGAGATAGGGGACAAGAGGGGGATGGAGAGATGATGGGGAATGGTGAAAGTGAGAGATGCGGCGGGCAGGGAAATAAAATAAGGCGCGAGAATGTTGGGTGACAAATCTTCTTGTTCGGGAGGGCCGAGGCGCTATCCTGCACATCATCATATGCGTTCTCTGTGCCTATATATACAAGGCGTATCCGCCTCTGCTTGTGAACACTCACGTTGACAGCGACTCTCGCTCCTACTTCTGTAGAGCCGCCGCCCATCCCTCTTTAGTAGCTTTCGACAATAACGCCACATTCACTTGCTCTCGATTCACAATGGAATGCATGTTGCTTTCAGAGTAATGGTATCGGACGATCATCTTCTCAACTCACAGCGAACGCCAGGGCCGCCACCAGCGAGGGACTTATGTGGGCATAGTAAACTCACTGAAATCTGAGATTGATCACCCGTACCATGGTACGAGATCTTGGCCAGACATCAAAGCAAGAAGCTTCCCTTTCTGGAACGTAGGGTCATGGGCTTCTGGTCCATAGTGCCGGAACAAGTCATAGTGGCGGAACCATTCTTCTGTATGGGCGCTGGAGAGAGCTTGTATCTCGTCGGGGGTCTTTAAAGAGTGTAGGAAACGAGCATCAGACATTGTTTAGCTTATGCCACAGTGAGGGATAGACTCAGCAAGCACACACCGCTTCCATGCCGCCACTGGGCGAGATATCACCATTGACATGAGTACGAATGGGTGCGAATACGCGGCTCTCAAAGAATCAAAGCCGGCTCCTGCTCTGATGCAGTCGATATCAACTGCTGCTCACGCCGAAAGACAAAACTCACTCTGTCTCCATGCTCAATCGAGATAGGATGCAGCGACATCAGTCTGCATTCCCTGGACGCTTCCATGGCCCTCTGCAAGGGGCCGGCAGGGTCTTGGACTGGGCTCTGGGATTCACGGGATTGTTCGCGGGAGGCTGGTACAGGTTGCTGCGCTGGCTGCTCTACTGGGATCGCTCCAATGGTGGAAGATCTCGTCGAAACAGGCATCGTTTTCGGCTTTGCGGAGAGGTGATGGAATTGGGGGACAGAGGATGGCGCTGAGACGAATAGTCTGAGAATAGTAGCCAGAATCATCGGATGATGAAGCGAGCGCGGGTTACGCCGCCTTGCGGTCTTCTCGCTACACTCCGTCGGTAGTATCAGCTTTCCACTTTGACTACATATAAACTCACCACTCACAATGACAGACAAAACAGGATCGACAGTGCGATGCAGGTCGATGAGCAGCTTTACCTCCTGGGGGTCCTGGACACGGGCAGTTCTACCAATCAGGCGGCCAAGCCAAGAAGCGAACGTAATGCTGCCCAACAGCGGGTGAGTTTGTGAGGTTCCCCAGATAGATAAGAATGCTGGTAGTACACAACTACACAGGGCTGAAACGCCATTTTGCTGATAACCCCTAGCACACCCTGAAGCACACCCTGAAGCGCACAATGCATTCCTCATCGCCACGCCGAAAGCCCGACGGCCACGACGAAGGTAGCAATCCCCATATAAAGAACAAGGCCGAACAGCGATTGATTCTTCTCCAACCCTGCTACAACCCCTCCATCATCATGTCCCTCCCCGACACCGGATCTTCGGCTGACGTCAAGACCATCTTCATCCCCTGTGCGCCCATCAGCACGCCCCATGTTCCATCGGGTACAACCGAAATCCCTCTCGGCGATAACAGTTTGACGGCATACCTCACTGTCTCAGCCGTCCTGGCTTTCGATGGAGCTCTCGACGAGAGCAAACTGGTGAAAGCTATCAGTTTGCTCTCGGGGGCGTGGCCGACCTTGGCTGGTCGTTTCAAAAGCGTTGGCGAAGGTGCCGATACCAAGTTCAGCGTGAGTCGGTTATCCGAGCTGGAGCGAGGGCATGAACGTGAACCTTTTCAATTGACTCTGGATCATAGATCGAACTCACATCCTCCCCTATCCCCTTCGAGACCCAGACCATAGAGCGCGACCAGGCATTCCCCGACAAGCTCGTCGTCCAGCCAACTATAAACCCCTACATGCCTCCCCTCGATCCGAACGTTCGTTTCCCCAATACCGACAACCATCTCTTCTCCGTCCGCCTGACCACGCTTCTCCCTTCCAACAAGTCGGTCCTGGGTGTCCAGGTATCCCATCTGGGAATAGACGGGACGATGGGTCGACACCTCGTCAAGCTCCTCGACGCTCTGTACACCCACGGAGAAGCTGCCCTGCAAAGTACGGATCCCGACGTTGTCATCCCGACGTTCTTCCCTGGTGGCGTGGGTCCTCTTCCTGCCTATGATGCTTCGACGGACAATCTTCCATTCGCGGTCCCTTGGAAGGTCTTTCCAGAAGCTATCAACAGCTACATTGCCGATTTCATGTCCTCTTCCAGGGTCGCCTTGCAGTTCACCAAGTCCGAGCTGCAGGTACTCAAAGACCAATATCAGCTCGAGTCCGGGGTCAAGATCTCGACCCAAGATGCGATCTCCGCTTGGTGGGCGACCCTGTTAAACAAGGTCGGTGTGGATGTAAAGTCTATCGTATACTTCCTTGATGTAAGTGATAGCCTCGAGAGCTTCGGTATCTGAACTGACGAGGCGATAGTACCGCAAGTGGTGTATCGGTCATCCCTCCTTCCCTCCCAACCTTCCCACCCTAGCCGCTGCCGTATCCCAAGTATCTCCCATCGACATCTCCGCCGCTTCCACCCCAGGACAAGTCGCCAAGACCATCCGAGAGCACATCTCCACGCTCCGGGCGTCCGAGAAGGACGAAGCGCTTCGCTGGCTGTCTCACGCGTCTCGCTACATGCACGAGTCGATGGTCAACGACCAAGCTGTAGTATTTGGAGGTGATGAGCAGTTTATGGCGGATCATGACTTTGCTGTTGTCAACTCCAACATCCGGTGAGTACCTCCATACAAGCATTTCTCGCGCAGATACTGACGTATTGCAGTATCGACTGGTCCTTTTCCTTCGGGTTCAAAGAGCATCAAGTCTCTTACCACTCCGAGTTCACTTGTTCTCGCTTCCTTCGTGTCTACCGAGCCAATCTTGACGAAGGGGAGGAGAAGGGAGACAAGGTTGAGGTGTACTTCCACGTACCGAATGCGCAGGCGGAGAAGGCGAGGGAGATGATTCAGAGTGATAGGGAAGAGTGGGCGGCTGCTCAACTTGCGTGAGGTCGTCGTGTACATGGTATGGATCATAGATGGTGTTTAATGCATTGACTTGTTCTGCATCCGCTATAGAGGACTTGACCTTCCATTACCCTCTTTGAGATCCTCATGCCCCATGCGATGCGACGAGCGGCCGATGAATGGAGAGGTACTGGAGTCTAGCGATGGTATCAGCCTGCATGTAAAGATCCACAAGGCAAGGAAAGACAGCCGACAAGGAGGATGGAACCTGGCCAATTGCGGGCGGGCTTCGCAGTATGCTGACATGCTCGGCCGCCAGTCCCACTCCGCCAGCAAGCTTGACGATCGATCGATCTATGGCTTCTATGGCCTGTATATGTATGGAAGCTTCATCAAGCGAGAAAGTAGAGATAAAAGTAATCAACATAGTACAGTCCCTAGTAAATGTAGACCCTAAAACATACACCATGGCTTCTTTGACCCTGGCGTCGGAAGACCGGCGCCCGTCGCGTCACGACGCTATATATGTACGAGTTGATGTGTCAAGGCAAAACATCAATTCACATCTTCTCCAGCACCTCCATCATCATGACCCTCATAGCATCAGAGACAGCGTCAAACATCAAGACCGCCCTCATCCCCTGCTCGCCCCTCAACACACCTCATGTCCCACCCGACACAACCGAGATCCCAGTCGGGGGCTTTGATTTGATGGCATTCGCTGCTATCTCATCTGTTCTGGCTTTTGATGGTCCCCTGGACGAGGCGAGACTATATAAAGCTGTACATATACTTTCAGGCGTATGGCCGACCTTGGCCGGTCGATACAAGAGCGTTGGTGAAGGAGCCGAAACGAAATTTAGTGTGCGTCGGCGATCCGAGAAGAGCGCGAAACCTCCCCGGCTGACTTTTTAACCCGTAGATTGCACTTACATCTTCCCCTATCCCATTAGAGACCCAGACCATAGAGCGCGATTATGCTTTTGCCGACAAGCTCGTCGTTCAGCCGACTTTGGACCCCTACCTACCTCCCCTTGACCCGAACGTCCGTTCTCCCAACACCGACAACCATCTCTTCTCCGTCCGGCTCACCACCCTCCTCCCTTCCAAGAAGTCGGTCTTGGGCGTGCAGGTGTCTCATCTGGGTATGGACGGAACTATGGTACGACATCTCATCAGGCTTCTCGACGCCTTGTACATACAAGGCGAAGCTGCTCTGCAGGGTTCCAACCCCGAGCTGATCATCCCGACATTCTTCCCAGGACCCGTGGGACCTCTGCCAGACTATGAGCCATCAATCGACGACGAGCCCTTCTGTGTGCCTTGCAAACCTTTCCCAGAATGGACCCAGAGTTATATTGACGATTATATGACCACGACGAGGATGGCCTTGCAGCTTCACAAGTCCGAGCTGCAAGTGCTCAAAGACCAGTACCAGCTCGGTGCCGGGGTCAAGGTCTCCATCCAGGATGCCATCTCCGCTTGGTGGGCGACACTGTTGAACAAGATTGGAGTGGATGTACAAACAATCATCTACGTCCTCGAAGTGAGTCTTTCTCCAGGGAACGTCTTTCATGTAATAACCCGGTGATAGTACCGCAGATGGTGTATCGGCCACCCCTCCTTCCCTCCAAACCTCCCCACTCTAGCCGCCGCCGTCTGTTCCATATCCCCCATCGACATCTCCACCTCCCCCACCCCCAGCCTTGTTGCCCAAAGCATCCGCGAGCACATCACCAAACTGCGTTCTTCCGAGAATGACGAAGCTCTCCATTGGATCGCGCGTACGTCCCGGTTCATGCATGATTCCGCTGTCAAAGAAGAAGCTATGGTGTTTCCGTCAAATGAGAAGGATGGAGAGGATAACAAGATTGCTATCGTCAATTCAAACTTCCGGTGAGTGTTGTGTACTTGACGCGCGCGACTGCTGACGGGTTTCAGTATCGACTGGTCCTTTTCATTCGGTTTCAAAGAGCACCAAGTCTCGTACCATACCGAGCCCACATGTTCTCGGTATCTGCGAGTCTTTCAAGCAAACATTGAAGAACATCACGAGAAAGGAGACAAGGTCGAGCTGTACTTCCACGTACCGAATGCGCAGGCTGAGAAGGCAAGGGAGATGATTCAGAGTGATAGGGAAGAGTGGGCGAATGTTTTAAGGGTGTCTGCGTAATGTCGCGTGTCTATTGTGTACTCAGCCTGTAGCGATAAGCATGATATAGATGATAAGATGGAACGACAGGCATCTAAGTGCAGAAGGATGACAGTGGACGCTGCTGTGCATAACCCCCTGCGACCCGATAGCATACTCTCATCGAACGTTACTTTGGTTCCAAGCTCTCCTTTCTTCATCAGCAGCCTCTTGCACCTTCCTCTTCACACCCTCATCCGCCACATTAAAGATCAACTCCAGCCTCTCGCCCTTCTCCTCCCCTTCCCTCGGGTTGGCTCGGAACACTCGGAGGAAGCGCGGGATGGAAAAGACGGTATGGAAAGCGACTTGATGCGTTGGGAATCCGTACGACACATTCCAATCCATTCTACTCTTCCCATCAGCCCACACAAACACAACAAAGATGGGGAGAAAGAGGACTGACCGCATGTTGGAGTTGACGCTAACTTCTCCGGGGCGGGGCAGGACGATCTGGCCCTTCTCCTCTATCGCCGCTTTTCTCAGCTCGTACGCCGCTGTAGCGATCCATCGGAGAGTTTCATCGCTGGAATCCCGGAGCTTGACGACACCTTCCCGGATGGCTTTTGCCACGAGCGCAGGTGAGGAGGAAGGGGAGGATGTGGGAGGGATGGGGATGTGTCGCATTTGGGCGACGTTGGATGCTAAGGTGGAGAGGTTGGGTGGGAATGATGGATGTTCGGGTGAGAAGGAGCGGTACTATGGCTGGTCAGCTGTAAGTCCCGGTTTGGAAAGGGGAAGCTTACATTGCAAATGTAGATCACAGTGTTCACATCCTCCACTCCCACCTTCTTTATCAAGTAGATCCACCAAGCCGACAAGGCATCCTGCTCTGAAAGCTTCACACCAGCTTCTTGCTGATACTGGTCTCTCAACAGCTTGATTTCAGACCGGTGAAGCTCAACGACAGTCTGCACCGACTGTGTGATGGCCGCCGTATACTGCTTGACGCATTCCGACAAGTCGTGGCCCTTGTTCGTGCGCCCCACGCCGAGGTTCCAAGCAGGGTCGTAAGCCGGCAAGGGCCCCACATGAGGGAAGAACGTCGGCAGATCATACCCCGCCAACTCCAACATATTCTCCCTCGCAGCCTCTCCATGGACGTAAAACGCATCCAGCACCTTTAGCAGCTTTCTCTTGGTTTCACCGTCGATAAAGACATGGCTCGTCTCTACGCCTAGGACAGATTTCCCGCTGGGGAGGAGGGTGGTGAGACGGACAGAGAAGAGGTGGGCGTCGGTATTGGGGAGATGGTAGTTTTTGCCGAGGGGCGGGAGGAAGGGGCTGAGAGTGGGCTGCACGACGTGTTTGTCGGGGAAAGCCTGGTCTGATTCGATGGTTTGGGTCTCGAAGGGAATCGGAGAAGACGTGAGTCTCAACTAGTCTTCATCAGTACACGGCACAAGTAGTGGTAAAGACTTACCGAAAACTCATAGTCGTCGCCCTTTTTGACCCTCTCATACCGTCCAGCCAAAGTCGGCCACACACCGGACAACAGCCCCACAGCCTTCCTCAACCTCTCTTCATCCAGAGCGCCCTCAAAGCAGAGCACAGACTGGACTGCTCCAACCGCCCAGAGCGCGACATCTGCGATGGGGATGGCGGTGGTGTCGGGAGAGAGCGTTGGGGTGGTGATGGGAGAGCAGGGGATGTAGCTGGTGGTGATGGTCATCTCTGAATCCTGCAGTGTAGCAGTATTGACATGTTTGCATCTCTGCCAGCACCCATAGCCACAGCGTCTCTGCAGCATCTGCAGCGTCTTTACAAGCGCCGACAGGAAAGACGCGGCCGACACGGTGACTTTCTCGGCGCGGTGACTGCCGAAACTCTATCACCTAGGCACCGTGATGACGGGATTTTGGTTCCGCCCAAAACAACTAGAGCCTTATCGACAAGGGAGATGGAGCAAACCTAGTCCCATTAGACACCACAGAGGAGAGATATCCAGAGCTTACTGCTATTACCCTCAGCTGAACAGGAGGTATCGACAATGGCCAACAACCGCCCATCTCTCATCCCTTCCGTCCCCTCCCCGGGCTCACAGGGCTTCTCCTCCTCATTCCCGCCCTCCTCCACCTCCCTCTCTGCCCACTTCCACAACCCCACCACGCCCAACCCGCCCTCCCCAGACCCAACATCACCGTTATTACAAACGGCGCGGCACGGAAGGCCGCGGGGCATGACCTTTGAAGAGGCGCACCGCGGCGGTATCATCAGTGACTTTCAGGGGAGTCTTCTGTTTGAGACGATACCTATAGAAGACGGGGATATCAAGAAACTGCCTAGGAAGCTGCGGCCGTACTATGAAAAGCTTGCGCTTCTCCACGCCCATTATGCCGAAGTAGACGCCATCTTATCTGGATCTATAACGCACAACATTGCGCTTTCATTCGCACCTACCTCTCGGACGTATATCCAGAGACTGGGTGATTTGGAAGAAGAAGTCGCTAGCCCGGGGCTGTTGAGAAGGGATAGTTATTGGAGGGCGAATGGGCATCGTGAGAGCGATGAGCAGGGAGGAGAGGCTGGGGAAAGGACGGGGTTGGTGGAGAGGGATGAGATGCAGAAAAAGGTCGAACGGCGGGAACGGATAGCCAAGCTGGCTTTGCATAGTGAGCAACTTGTCTTCATTTTGTAACTTTCTGACATATCTTCTAGTCAATACGATAGTCAATGTCCTTCTTGTGGCATTCAAAGCCGTCGCCGTGCTCTACTCTGCCTCCATCTCCCTCACCGCCTCCCTCGTCGACTCTGCGCTCGACTTGCTGAGTACGGCCATCATTTTGGGTACCAGCTTGGCCATGGGTGCTGGGGGAGATAGTCACAAGTATCCAGCGGGGAAGAGACGCTTTGAGCCTCTGGGTGTAGTGGGTTGTTTTACCTGTCTAGTATGACGGAGCTGATAAGATGGTTTTCAGTTGATCTTTTCAGTCGCAATGATTGCTTCGTTCGTGCAAGTCTTCATCGAGTCTTTCCAACGGGCCACCGGCCCAGGGGAAGGAGAAGAAATCGACCTCGGTCCTCTTGGTCTTGGGTATGTCCTTGGTCCTAGCTCTTCTCGTACACCGCTCATGGCTTGACAGAACGATGCTTGCGACTATCGGCATCAAATCCATCCTCTGGGTATGGTGCTCCAAAATACCTTCCTCCGGTGTTCAAGCCCTCGCACAAGATGCAGAGAACGACGTCTTTTTCAACATCATGTCTCTTGCTTTCCCCGTACGTCTCCCTTTTAGCACATGAAGCTGGCAAGAGCTGAGTTGGTGGGTAGTGGATAGGAAGTGTACTGAAATGGAGGCTGTTGGATCCGATTGGAGGTATGGTGTTGTCGACGTACATCATCGTAGAATGGATCAAGACTCTGCACGCAAACTTTGCCAACCGTACGCCCCCTCTTTCTCTCCTCCCCATGTACTCCACCAACACCCCTCGTAGTATCCGGCAAAGCCGCCCCCTCCGACCAAATCACCCGCGTCCTCTACCTCGTCTCCCGCTTCAACCCCGTCCTCGAGATCGCCGACGTCGAATGCTACCACATCGGGGACGACCTCATCGTCGAAGTCGACGTCATCTTGCCCCGGAGTAGTACGTTGCGGTATGCGCATGATGTGGGGGAGACGGTGCAGTGTGTTTTGGAGAGTTTGGATGGGGTTATAAGGGCGTATGTGCATTGTGATTATTCTTCTGCTAATCCGTGGGTCTTGTCCTTCCTTTTCATCTTTCGTTGTCTTTGGTGGTTACTGATGGAGAGGCAGGTCACAACATACTGCCCGAACACCACAAGCCCACCCCATCACCCGCTTCTCCTCACCCTCCTCTTCCTCCGACTCTGGCTCGGCCACACCCAAAGCCGGGCAATATCTCTCGCAAAACGGGCTTTCGAAGATGTCGGGCGGAGGGGAGGGGAATGGGCATGGGTATGGGGCGGTGCATGAGGAACCGATAGAGGAGGCGAGATGAGTAGATGCCAGGAGGATGGATGGTGATCGGTACGTTGGCACACGTTGGTGGTTGGTGGTGTGTTTTTCTGTGTTTGTGATACATGAAACAAGCATACCACAATGGGCCCGAATCCAGAAATACACGCAGCCTCTGGCCTCTTGCCTCTGGGCCTGGAGTTGAGCAAGAACGGATGACGAGAAACGGACAAAGAAGGACAGCGGAGGACGTGTAAGCGGACATGTGAGTGGGACAGCGATAAATGACTCGAGACGCGTTTGGCGTTTGTCCTTGCCCCTCTTTCCTCGGGGTTGTTGTTTCAAACGGGCCCTCAGCCTTTCGGTGGGGTGAAGGAGTGGGGGTTTATCGGATGAATCGGGGATTGGGATTGCAGTGCGCGATGCACCGTTTGGCGGGACTCTGCGCTGTGGTAGAGACAAGCTCGGCTGTTTAGCCCCCGCTTGGACGCGCCACGAGTGACCCCTTGTACCCCTTGTAGGTGTCGCTTGGCCGTCGTCGTCGTGATCTGCAGGGTGACGCAGAAAGTGATCGTTGGATGCGGGGCACACCGGACACCTGCCTCGTGGTGGCCGTTGGCTGTTGTTTATGCTGATGGTACGCGGTGGTCAGTGCGCCCATGTCTCCTGAGCGTGACACTGTGGATGCACTTTTTGTCTCTTTTCGCGCTCTCTTTTCGCATGCATACGCACCCTGCCCCCGCTGATACATGCATAGAAATGCATCCACCCCAGCACCCGCACCGCCTGGACACAGCAGCCCCGAAAAGGCAGGGACGCGACTGATTTGTGTGCCCCCCTGAAAGGAGTGTGTCCAGTTCGCCCATCGCTGTGTCACGCTCCCTCCAAACAACACCCGCCCCATTTCGCATCTCCATTTCTCTTTCGCCTTTCTTCTTGCCATCCCCCGCCTGCCTCTTGACGCTCTTTACGACCCCCCACGACCCCCTACGATCCCGCATGCCCCCCCAGTCGCCTGTCTGACTTTCCACCTCGCACCCTCCTCTTGCTGCCCCGCGTCTCTTGTCACCACAACAAACTCGATAAACAACTCCAGTACCATCAACAACCAATCACCCACCCACCCAACGTCGCTCATTGCTCCTCGCACATCCATATCAGAGCTAGTCTCTCATACATTCCACAATGGCCCAGCCCGCACTCCGTAAATCCAAATCCAACCTCCGCCAGAGACTAGGTCTCACCTCTACCCGTGCCACCCACCTCTCCCCTATCGCGTCAGCCGGCTCTACCAACCTCGCGTCTTCCACATCCACCACCGCCTCTTCTGCCTCGCGCACAGACTCTCGTTCGGTCTTTACCTACGATACCAGCTCTCCCAGCCCGCCTCTGAAACGTCCCGAGTTTGACACCATCTCGTACAACAGTGCGATGAGTGCTAGTGTTGGCGGGTTTACGGAGGAGGCGAGCGCGTCGAATTCGACGTTGGTATCGGAGGAGTCTGTTGTTGAGCAGACGTACCAGACTCCTGCGCAAAACCTCCAGCCGTACCAAGCGCCTTCCCAGTACCCACCGCCAGGCGGGGACGATACCCTCCACCCCAATATCGCCAGCGTCACCTCGGGTGCCGACGACATCTTTTCTCTCACCGACCAACAACTGTCTGACCGTTTTACTTTTATCAGTGAAATCGGGTTTGGTAACTGGGGTAGTGTCTGGCTGTGTAAGCCCAAGCATGCGAGAAGTAGTCAGCTCGAGCAAGGGGCGGTGGTGAAGCTTGGCAAGCAAGCTGCTGCTAGTGGAGGAAGTGGAGCTGGAGGGAAGGTTGCTATCAAGCTCGTTCACAGGAGCAAGACTGCGGTGAGTGGTGCCCGACGTGTATCAGGATGTGACTGACTTTTGACCAGACTACCGCCGCTCGAGTCCGTGCTTTGTGGGGCGAGATGAAGATCATTCGCTCGCTTCGACACGAGCCCCATCCGAGCGTTATCCAATTTGAGGCTTTCGTCATCACTCCCTCCTATGCTCTGTAAGTTGGCCCTGCTTGCGAATCGACCATAGCTTATGCCTTGTAGCGTGATCATGCCTCACCTTTCGCATCTTATTCCCGTCTGTCTCCCGCCTTACCGCGCCACTCCATACTTTCGCCAGCTTGCCTCTGCCGTCGGCTACCTTCACGAGCGAGGAATCACGCACAACGACATCAAGCCCGCCAACGTCCTGCTCAGTCACAACGACGTTCCCGTCCTCGTCGACTTTGGCTTTGCGCAAAAGTGGGATATCGCCACGCGAGGCAGTTTCCTCAGTAGTATCAGCTGGGGTACGCCCGAGTATCTCGACCCCCAGAGGGCGAAGGGTATGCCCCATGACGAACGTGCTTCGGATGTTTGGTCACTTGGTGTATGTTTGATGGCAATCTGAAGGGCTCAGCTGACGTAAACACAGATCACCATGTTTGAAATCTTGATCGGCAGAACGCCCTTTGAAGCCGACGACCAAGAGCAGTTCTCGACGCCTGAAGAGCTTGTCATCTACTATGAGCGTACCAAGGTCGGCCAATGGGTCGGTGAATGGAACATGCCTCCCGATATCGAGGTCCTCCTTCATAAGATGATCAACCCCGACCCGGCCTACCGTATCACCGCTATGGACGCGTACCACGACGATTCTCTCCAGCCTTCTGCCCCCAGTGTCATCATTACTCCTCACTTTGTCCGCCAAGCTGCCAACTTTGAGGAAGAGCCTCTTCCTGCTCCTCCCGCCGAAGTTGTGGCCAAGGTCAAGAGGGACGAAGAGAAGAAGGAGAAGCGCAAGTCGAAGAAGAAGGTCAAGCCTACTCAGGCTTCCAAGGAGGCGCACTCTCGCTCTGTTACGCCCGCGCTCGGCGAGTCTATCAAGCAGCACACCACTAACAGCAAGCCCAGGCGTGAAGTCAGTGACGGCAAGGAGAATGAGCGAGTGCATGTCGAGGTCGAGAAGAAGCAGAGCAAACTTGTCATCAAGAAATTGCGTGATGAAGAATATAAGGATGACAAGAATGTCGAGGAGGACCCCACTCGTGAGCTCTTACTTTTCCAAGGACGGACCATGCTAACAATCCAGCAGCCACAAAGATGTCCAAGCCTGCTCAGGCTCTCAAGGTCAAGGAACATACCGTCTTTACCGACAAGAAGGTTGTACCCCGCACTTCCAACTCTCAGCTCACCAACCTCTCTCGTCCCAGCTCGGCAGCCTCTGGCGCCAAGGAGCTTTCTCGAGCTACGTCTTCTCAGACTTTGAAAGACAAGCGCGCGTCTGGCCAGTCTTTCGTCTCTGGTAACAAGGAAGATGCTGTGCTTCGTACTATGCGCTCTTTGGAAGGCACTCGCAAGCTCTTTACCTTGCAGCAGAAGG
The DNA here is from genome assembly GCA_006352305.1 of Cryptococcus floricola. Lineage (NCBI taxonomy): Eukaryota > Fungi > Basidiomycota > Tremellomycetes > Tremellales > Cryptococcaceae > Cryptococcus > Cryptococcus floricola. The sequence continues at coordinate 1,541,910 of CM016932.1, read as the reverse complement.
AGAAGGCGCAGGAAGCTCTTGCTTCTATCAAGCGACCTGCTCCTAGTCCTCCTCGGCCCAAGAGTCTGGACTCTGCTGTAGAGAATGAGAAGAAGATTGATGAGCGAAGGAGTCTTGGTATCGACCGCGCTTTGCTTCTGGGCGTCAAGGAGGAGGACGTTGATGTCAAGGTCAAGGAAGGTGGTATCGAGGTAGATGTGCATATCCATCACCAAGAGAAGGAAAAGAAGGTTGCACAGAAGGAACCTCCCATGTCGCCTCGTACGTTCTGTCTACCTGTCTCGAGTGCGCGCTAACGATATATCAGCTCGGGCACAGATCTCCAACGCATCTCGCATGCCGACGCCTTCCCCTCAAAAGTCGAGAAGACAAAACATCCGTCCTCATGCCGAACTCGACGCTACCACTGGCAAAATCTTCCCCGCTTCTGACGACGAGTCACCGCTCTCAGAGCTGCGCGACAAGGTCATCGTCTCTGACCAAGAAAAGATTGTCCGATTCAGGCAAGCGTCTGGCGCTCTGGCGGATGCCGTGGAAACTCTCAGGTCGACCTCGCCTACTCCCAGGCCATCTGCGGAGCCTTCTTCCTCTCGGGAACCTACGCCCACTCAACGTCACAGTGCCGAGGTCAAGCCTACGCTTAGCTATCGCTCTTCTCGAGAGACTGTCAGGTCAATGCCCATCTTGTCTCGTACCAAGTCCATCGAGGCTCTTACCATGGACAGCCGACTCGACAAGATGTCGTCTTGGATCAAGAATGTCGAGACCATCATTGAAGACGCTCGCAAAGCTGTTTCCGAGGGTCGCGAACCCGGCTTGCCTGTGCTCAGTCTTCCTACGGAGATTACTGGCGAGCAAGAACACCGTTTCGGTGTCACTCCCGACAAGCCCAGCGCTATCCCCGCGCATTTGCGTACGAGCTCTGTCCAGGTTGAGCCTTCTACTCCTCCTCAGTGGATGACGTACACCGAGGCCGAAGAAAAGGTCAAGGCTGCGAATGCATGGATGGAGGAGCAGGGCAGGAAGAAGAAGGAGAGACCTTCTGTCAACCACGTTCTCAAGCTGTTTGGTGGTGAGAAGGAAAAGGCTCCCGGGTCGAGGTCTGGTACGCCCGAACCTGGTCACTTTGTGGCCCTCAAGCCTCCAGCGCACGCCCTCCGAGGTGTTCCTTCGACCCCTGCTCTCCGCGGCGCTGCTACCATCCGCCAGCCTTCCAAGGTGCCTCACCGCAAGTCCGAGTCCAACCTGCGCAACTTTAACACCATGCCCGTCATTCCCTCTCCTGCCAGCTTCCGTGCTGGGCCTCAGTACGACGCTGAAGCGGACGACGATGACCTTGGTACAGAGTATGTCTTTGACAGGCGGATGAAGTATGAGACCATGCTCTCGAGTGACTCGAACGTCTCGAGGCAAGGCGATGGGTGGACGGGTACTCTTCCCAGAAGAGAAGTCAAGCCTTCGTCTTCTATGGCATCGCTCCGTGAGCGTGCTAGGGCGTTGCTCGGCGACTCTTCGCGCCACCACGCGACCTACTCGGACGCCACATACCCCACTCAAAAAGTCGAGAAGCGCTCATCACGCTTGACGCTCCGTGGCGAGAAGAGGGATAGCGAGATCCCTGCCCGACCCAACACTCCGGCCGCGGCTAGTGTTATGGGGGTGAAGACTGGTGCTTCTGCTGGTGCTCCTGCCGGAGATAAGAAGAAGGGCTGGGTAAAGAGTTTGAAGGGGGCGATGGGGATGAAAAAGTAGGCGTAGAGACACTGTAGATTTTCCGTCATTTACGATTGTTTGTTATATATTATCGGCTTGGCTTCTCTACTCTATTGTAAGATATTAGATACCTTCGTATACATTACCGACTCGCATACATGCTCTTGAACGAACTCTCTTTTCTTACCAGTTGTTTAGATTTTTGGCATCGCTACTTCGTTTTGATTTCCGATCTCCTTGATATGCAGACCCGTGTACCGCTCGCCTTCTTCTTTGATAATCGGTTGGGATGGAGACTATGCATGACAATATACAATACACCTCGACGAATCTATTTGATGAACCTTTTCGAGGTCAGCGCGTTCACCACACCCGTGTGTCGGACTCACCTGTTCATAAACTTTTTGTGGAACTCGCTTCTCAGCAAGTCGTTCACAAACTCTCCCTTCTTTGGCTTATCATCAATCCCAACAGCCTGGTTCTTGAAGATCACATCGTCATCCCATCTCTTTTTGACTGCAAAGCCTCCTGATACGGAAGAAGCGGTGGTGGACCCGGGGGTGTCGGGGGCGGTGCCGAGGGCGGCTTGGAGGTTCATGAGGGGATTTCCGGTGGCGATTTCGGCTTCGCGAGAGACGGCGTTCTTGGCGGCTGCTTCTTCGTCCTGAAGTAGAGGGTTAGCCTGGTGAAAGAATGGATGTGGGTGAAGACGTACGAGACGGGCTTTCTCTTCAGCTCTCTCTTGCTTGATCTTGGCGAGCTCGGCCATGAGCGCTGCTGTATCGTCTTCATCGTCCGAGTCGTCATCGCTGTGATAATTGTCAGCCTCAAGCATCGATTGATGGCTTCAGACTCACGAGTCATCACTGTCCTCATCTTCATCGTCCACCGCCTTGCCCTTGCCCTTGTCTTTGGGCGCCTCCTCCTCATCTTCACTACCCGACTCGTCATCCTTATCCAGCTCCGCCGCCTGTTCCAAAACCTTCCTCCTCTTCACCGCCGCCTCATCCTCCTCCCCATTCCCTTCTATCCTCAACTGCCCCTCCGGCCCAGGCGCCAACGCCGGCAGCCCCTGCGCCTTCCTCTTCTTATCCGCCGCCTTCCTCTCCGCCTCTGCTAGCTCCGCCTTCAAATCCCGCCTGACGACGTCCCCCTGGTTAGTCTGCCCCGGCTGGCGGAATTTGAGTTTGGTGTGCGCGGCGAGGGAGAGCTTGGAGATTTGCTGGGAGCCGGATTTGGTTTCGCGGCCTTGGGTGGGGTTCCATGTGGGGCGATGGGCTTGGGACATTGTGGATTGGGGTGTTTTGGGAGTGTAGGGAAAGTGAGGGGTTTGAGATGCGTCAAAGTGGAAGAGGAGATGAGCGCGGAATTTTGATCCCGTTCTCTTACATCTCGTGACGTTTCCATTTGTATATCTGGCCGTTCACCGTTATAGAGTCTTCCTCGTGCATTCAACGAAGGTGAACGAAGTTGGGGGCTACAGGGATATATGCTTCATGGCGGGGCATACGATGGCTGACACCGAGTTCCCACCGCACCCGCAGCCAGCGTCCTCAGCCCTCAGGCGCGTCGTCAAATTCTGCGCACCTGCTGTTCAATCGTCAATCCAGTATCCTGCTGCTACCATACATTGTTCATCGAACTTGCAAGACATGTACCCCCCAGGCGCCCAAGCACCATCAGCAATATGCACCACTACCGAACCTGTCGCATCTCCCCGCTATGAAGGCTGCCAGAGACGGCATCATCTGTCTCGGCTTGGTCGACCACGGCAGAATTACAGATGTAGCTCCTTCTAAGATCTCAACTAGTCATGGTATAGTCAATGAAGGCAATGGGATGAGGAAGGCGGACGAACCGAAAGAGGGAGAAGCAAGCAGACGTCGAAAAAGAAACCAAGAAGACTGGCATGTGGTTTCAATCGACGATACCAGCCTGCTTGATACTGTCCGCCTAGTGTATCTGGATGGAGATCCTGAGATGTAGAACTTGGAAGGAAGGCGTCGTTGCTGGTACGCCAGAGATGGAAAAGTGCCACGTTGGGTGACGCCGCGCTTGGGCCTCTGCTCCCGGCATGCTACACGACTATACGCTGCATCAACTCTTTACATACCGCAGCTACAGCTATCTTCTAATCTTTATGATCTCGCGCAACTACATATCCAGATGCTCAACAGGACATGCCTCAGTCGTCTTGAGCTGGCTAGCAAGAGCCTGTTCAGCAGTATTGTCATCGCATGATGGCGGCAGAGGAACATTCTTCTTCAGACTGATCGCTGGTCTAAAAATCACCAGAGGATTGCTGGTCCTCCAAGCTCTCAGGCTCTTCGACGACAGACTCGGGAGCGACCCAATCATATACCAGTCAAATGCCAAGGTCTTATACAGCCCGTTTCAGCTTCTACTGATGGTGATTCAGAGTGTGATACCTCAGCAACGAGCACCTCTTCGTCACTCAACATCGTTTGAACGGTGCCTGCTATAAAAGCGGCGCCTATTTAGCCGAGGGTGACACCCCCGACCCCCGACATATCAAGTGTAACTCACTAATGTGCTTCAGTTCTCATTCTGCATCGCTTCACATCCCCCCGTCCTCTCTCGCCGCCCCGAGTTGAAGTGCCGGGCGCGAACAGACTGCGATGTCGGGCGTCAAGACCATCCTCATCCCTTGCGCCCCCATCAACACGCCCCATCTCCCCGCTGGCACTACAGAAATCCCCATCGCACCATTGGGCCTTGTTTCAGGCCACCCGATACTATGGTTCTACGCCTTTGAAGGAGTCATTGATGAGGCGAGGTTGGTGAGAGCTATTGGGCTGCTTACGAGTGTTTGGCCTACTCTGGCGGGAAGGTACCAGCGGGAGGTTGGGGAAGATGGTGAGGTTGCTTTCTCGGTAAGCCGTTCCTGTACGAGTCTAGAGGCTGTATTTGACCTTGAGTACGATGCAGATTAGACTTTGCGCTTCCCCCATTCCCGTCGAGACTCAAAGTATCGAGCGCGACCAAGCTTTTCCCGATAAACGCTTCATCCAACCTACCGATGACAACCCCTTCATCCCAACCCTCCCAACCAACTTTCGTACCCTCAACTCCGAATCGCATCTCTTCTCCGTCCGTCTCACAACACTCCTTCCCAGCGGCATGTCGGTCTTGGGGTTCCAGATGTCTCACCTGGCGCAAGATAGCGAGTCGGGCGTGAGAGTGCTCTTGCTTTTGGAAGCTTTGTATCTACGGGGACAAGACGCGCTGGATAGTATCCCGCCCAACGCCGCGTACGCCCTACCAACCTTCTTCCCCGACGTCGGTCCTCTCCCCATGTATGTGCCTTCCCAGAATCAGGGCGAAATCGTCCCAAGTCAGCCGAGCGCTGCGGCTTTACAAGCCTACTTGGATGCGAAGAAAGACTTGTCGATGGTCTTTGTCCAGCTGAGCATGTGGGAAGTAAAGATTCTGAAAGCTCAGTACCAGCAAGATGTCGGGCTTTACCTTTCTGATCAGGATGTTATCTCAGCTTGGTGGATTGATCTGCTGAGACAGGTGGGTGTCGACGTGCAAACAGTCATCTATGTCCTCAATGTGAGAGCGAATTTATAAATTTGGGTGCTTGACTGAACGCCGCCTAGTATCGGAGATGGTGTATAGGTCATCCTTCATTCCCAACCTCATTACCCACCCTCAGTGGTACCTCCTCTCTTACCCGCCCTATCAATATTTCGTCTCAGAATTCACCTGCGCGAGTTGCATCGGCTATCCGAGAGCACGTCGTCCAGCTTCGGTCATCGCCAGATAAAGTGCTCGAATGGATCAGTGATGGTGCTTATCGCTTCCGCCAAGCTGCAGTCGAGGGGAAGACGCCTGCTTTGATGCCGGAAGGACAGGTCAAGATCAACTCGAGTATCCGGTATGTTCAATTCGACATACTTCGTATGATACACTCTTACTGACGTGGGATGTAGCTCATACTGGCCTCTGTTTGGATTCAAGGAACACGAAGTCAGCTATCATACGCCATTCACCGCCCCGAGGGTTCTTCGAGTCTTCCTGGCCAACCCGGAGAAGCAAGGCGAGACGAGAGGAGAGAGGATTGAGCTCTACTTTGATGTGAACAATGAGGATGCGGAGAAGGTTGAGAGGCTTGTTGAGAGGGATAAGGCCGGGTGGAAGATGAAAGTGGCTGGCATGGCACGGGCAAGATTATAGCTTGGAAATCACTATTCACCGACGTTCGGCGTACAGCGCCCGACACGGGATTCATAGACATGTATACACAGCAACTTTCTATGATTGTACATGAATCACGCATACATGACACTTGCTAAGCGGCATTGAGATTTAATCCCCTCGCAGAACCAAACAACGATCGGTACGGCATCGGCCGGCGCTCGGTGCTCGGCTAGCCGCGCGCCAACAGCGAGCGAGCTGGACTGCACCCACTCACACGGTGACATCGATGAGAACGTGTATTTGTATCTCCATCCCGTTCTCGTTCGTCTCCCATCAGCCATGTCCCTCAAGACTGCATACATCCCCTGCTCCCCCGTCAACACCCCCACCCTGCCCCAGGGCACCACCGCCATCCCCATCGCTGACGCCTCTCTCTGGCCTGTGGGGTCTGTCCAGTCTGTCTTGTCGTTCGATGGTCCGCTTGATGAGAGAAGGCTTAAGAAAGCTGTAGGGATACTATCGGGAGCATGGCCGACTTTGGCTGGTAGGTATGAGAAAGTGAAGGAGGGAGAGGAGGACAGGTTCCAAGTGAGTGTCTTGTCGCTGACGAGTATCTCGACTGACGCTTTCGCAGATCAAACTCACCTCTTCTCCGATCCCATTCGAGACCCAAACCATCGAGCGCGACCAAGCCTTCCCAAACAAGCAAGTCGTCCAGCCCTTGCTTGACCCTTTCCTGCCTCATCTCGGCAAAGACTTTCACCGTCCCAACTCCGACGCGCACCTCTTTGCCCTCCGCCTTACCACCCTGATGCCCAGTGGCAACTCGGTGCTCGGAGTCGAGATGAGTCACGTCTTCTCTGACGGCGAGACGAAGAGCAAGCTTCTCCATCTGCTCGACACATTCTATGTATATGGCGAGAAGGCGGTTAGCGACCTTCAGAAGTACTCGGGTTATGACTTGCCCACGTTCTTGCCTCACATCGGGCCTTTGCCGAGCTACGACCCAGCGTGGAACATTCCTGGTACTATGAATGAGGGACACGACTTTTTGCCAATGATCCAAGCTTATACCGCCGCTATCACCCAGTCAGTGCAAGTCGTCTTTGACCTTCAACAGTCAGAGCTTCGAGCTTTGACGGATCGGTACCAGGAGGAAGCTGGGATTCATATTTCGGAGGCCGATGCTCTTTCGGCTTGGTGGATTGCGTTGATGGCGAAAGTGGGGGTCAGTGATGTGAAGAGTGTAATCTATGTTTGTAGCGTAAGTCATAGGTATATCAGCCAATGGAGGTACGCTGACGATGTTTCAGTACCGCACATGGTCCCCCTCACACCCGTCCTTCCCCGAGAACCTCCCAACCCTCGCAGCCAACGTCGCCTCCATGACCCACCTTCCCATCCCTCTCTCGTCTTCCGCCACCCCTGCCGCCATCGCCAAGTCCATCCGCGAAGGCGTCTCTTCCCTCCGAGATTCGCCTGAAGAGACTCTGAAGTGGCTGTCTACTGCGGGACATCATCTGAGGAAAGCAGCGGAGGAGGAGAAGGGTCAGATTTACTTGCCGGGGGAGAATGAGGTCAGTATCAACTCGGGTTTGAGGTGAGTCTTCCTTCTTCTGTTGTTGAGAAGCGTCCAGTTGATGTGAGTGTAGGATGGACTGGAGCACCTCGTTCGGATTCGAACCTTACCAAGTGTCGTTCCACACGACCTTCTCCGTCCCGAGGTTCCTCAGGATCTTCAGAGCGAACCCGAAGAAGGGAGAGGAGAAGGGCGAAAGAGTGGAGTTGACGTTCAGTGTGGCTGATGAGGAGGTGAAGAAGAGGGTGGAGCAGCTCGTGGCAGAAGAGAGGCAGAACTGGAAAGGAGACTGAGACTGCTGAGAGGGTGTCGCGGCTCCTTGATCTCCAGTGTCAACATACAACTGAGCATGAGGTGGAGCGGGAGAAGTCTGTCACAGATGTAAGCGTGCTTTGGTGTAAGATATCGGCTACTCACTGAATACATTGAGGGAACGAAATGTTCATAAAAGCACGTATGCATATTAGGTTACGCGTGCACAACATGGTACTACGAAATACGTCAGACTCAAAGTCAGAAAGCACAAATCCTCAACTGTAATTAATAAGAACCTCTTCAGACTATACTATATCCTCTCGTGGCTGAACCAATTCCAATTTCCGCTCACGCCGCCTCGCCACACCCTTCACAGCATTTCGAGCCAGGCTTGCTGGCCTTGATTACGCCCTTCCAAGCTAGCATGTTCCCCACCATACCTTTACCGTAGAGGTGCTCGTAGGTGTCTTGGGTGACCTTTTGGATATCGGCGTTGGTATTGTTGAATTCGATCAGCTCGACAGCTGGGAGATAACGTTTCATCGGGCCTTCCCTACCACTAACGTCAGCAGTTGCGCGTCTCACTCCCATGTCAACTCACAGCTCGAATCCCTCTGCACCTCCACAAAAGAACCTCACCAACCAATCTTTGATAGACACCTCATGCCACGCCACTTCTGCCTCTTCTCGATTGTCCCACTTTGTTCCCCCATACACCCCACCCTCGTTCCACCACGCGTCTTGAAGTCTGGAGAGATACATCTCGATATGCGGTACGACGTAGCAGTGCTTCACCTCCCGAGGGAGGACGTTGTGGAGTACCAGATGCTTGACGGTAGGTGTAGCGAGCCTGCCACCACACTACACGAACCGCCACACCGCCTATCGCCGAAGGCCCGTCCGTCCGGTCTACCAGGGCCATATCCCCTTATAGACGCTTTTCAGTCCCGCTTACCCTAGCTTTCTCTTGTTGTTGCCTGTAGCGTCCAATGCATATAAGGCGAAGGTCTGGGGATTCCCCTCTTTCATTCCCTTTTGTTCTTCCCTCTACAAACCACGAGCTCGCTTCTTCACCAACCTCTACGCATCTTATCTCACAGAAACTACGAACTAATCGCGAACCCGCGACGACCGTGTACACGCGAAGCACCGTATCGACTTACTTTCGCCCATCGAGCCCTTCAAGGTCTTCTTGGGACAGCACAGTCATTACATCTGGGGTCTCGTCCCGCGTTTGGGTCGCCCGTTCGTAGACGTTCGTGTCTCGCCTCTGCATCAACCTTTGATACTCTCATCAGTCTGAAAAGTGCTCTCGTCGTCCTCGTACGGTCTGAGTTGCTTCCGGCTCTTGTCAGTTTAGTTCTCATACATTCTCGCATCGGTCTGAAGAGTACTCTCGTCGTCCTCGTACGGTCTGAGTTACTTCCGGCTCTTGTCAGTCTTGTTCCACTCTCATCGGTCTGAAGAGTACTCTCGTCGTCCTCGCACGGTCTGAGTTACTTCCGGCTCTTGTCAGTTTAGTTCTCATACATTCTCGCATCGGCCTGAAGAGTACTCTCGTCGTCCTCGTACGGTCTGAGTTGCTTCTCGCTTTTGTCAGTCTTGTTCCACGTTCTCTCGTCGTCCTCGTACGGTCTGAGTAACTTCTCGCTCTCGTCCAGTCTCGTTTCCGCTCCCGTCCCATCACCCAAGGCTTAGCTACCCTTGGAGTCTCCTCTTCTCGGTCCGTTTCGTGCATCCCACCACACCACCCAACAGCGCTCAACAAGGCGGTCAAGCGACCCTTGTTCCAAGAAGTCACGCCCTTCTAACTCAAACGCACTTACCACCAGTGAACACAAGGCGGTCACGCGACCCTTGTACCAGAAGCTCTACCCTTCTAACCTCTACGCATCGACCATGGCTCCTACCACCAGGGGCGCCGGAGCTCCTTCCCACACTGACCCCATTGGCGCCGACGCATCAGACTCCTCATTGACAAGTTTGGCTACCACCATCGAGACCGGTGGGCCCTCACAGGCTCAGTCCCAAGCCGGTTCTTCTTTGGCCGAAGCTGGACATCAGTCGGAGGTTACAGCGCTCGGTTCGTCCTCTCACATGTCCCCACCCCAAGACGACAACGACTTGTCGCCTCCTCATTCGGCTCAGACAAACCCCCCGGGCGGTCGAGACGAACCTTCGGAGGATGCACCCGTTCCATCGCCATCCCAAGTTACTCCCACTTCGGGAGCCCGAGATGCCGATCGCCAGAATCACGTTCCTGCGCGTCGTACCTCTCTTGCGCCGTCCGACGCGCCCTCCACCTGGCAGTCGGATCTCCAAGTTCTTTCGCAGAACCAAGCGCTCCTCACGCGCCTGCTCCACAGTATGCATGAGCAGAACGTCGCTAGGTCCCAGAGTTTGCCCTCGACCCACGCGCCGTCCCCTGCCCCCGACGTACCCTCTCACCAGCCTTTATTTGACCGTAAGCGTCGTCTCCGTCCGGCCGATCTCATCAAGTTTGGCGGTTCGGACTCCGAAGACGTCGACATGTGGTTGGAAAGGTTGACAGCCTCCCTCGAGCACGCCGAATACCCCGAGTCCGAGCTCATCGCCAACCTTCCTTTCCTCCTCGAAGGCAAAGCTCTCAACTGGTTTACCGACCTGGGCAGCATCCGTCGAAACTACCAGACCTGGGAAGAGTGGCGTATCGTCTTCAAGAAGGCTTTCCGGATCCCTGACTTCGAAGGAGTCATGCGTCGTAAGTGCGTCGCGCGCCGACTTCAACCTTATGAAGGGTTCGCCGACTACTTCGACGATAAGCGGCGGCTCCAGCGATGGGTTTATCCTGTCGGTACTCCTACAACGGACCTTATCACCGACATGGTTGAAGGCATACCCCTTGCGATGCGTGCTCTCATCAAAGCTTCCACCCCACCCGGCTCGTCCTTGGACGATTTCCGTCGCATCATAGTCGATCTTCAGCCGAGTTTACGCTCCCAGTTCCCCACTCCGAGTCACAAGCCGAACCGATCTCAATTCGGTGACCAACAAAGCCGTCCCCACAACGGTCAGAACCGCCAAAACCCGCAGTCGCGAGGTCCTCCTCCATCTGCTTGCAGAGCCTGCGGCGAGTGGCACTGGCGCGAGTTCTGCCCCCTCTCGAGTCCTCGTCCTTCCAACGGCTCGCCTTCGACCTTCTCTGGTCGCCAGCAGCATGGCTCGGACGGTCATCAACGCCAAGACAACCAGAGGCGTCCGTTCACTAGCTCCGGGAACAACTTCATCTCTCGTCCTTCCAACGGCCGTTACCCCTCAGACCACCACCAAGGTAACCGACCATACCATAACAACCACCACCACAACAACAACAACACCAACCATGCCCCACCACATCCCCGCGGTTCGCTGAACGTGGTGACTACCCAGTCTTCCATGGAAGCCGAAGCCGGGTCCGTCGATCTTCCGTGTGCCGTAACTTCCGACGACGTTCCTGCAGGCACGTCTTCCACTGCCGCGTCTGTCGGTTGCAAGAAACCATTCGAGCACGTCGACAAGACCCCCACCTACGCTCTCGGCCGCTTCAGCATAGACAAAGAAGGGTCAGAGTTGCACAAGGTTATCATCGACTCCGGCGCATCCATCACCCTACTTAACTGCGATTATGCAGACCAGCACCTTGCTGCCTACACCCGTCACCCTCTGTCGTCGAACTTCCAACTGTCTGGTATGGCATCCGTGGCTACCGCGTGCTACATCACAGCCTCGATGCAATTCGAAACCAACGAAGGGCAAGACATCACTATCGAAGCCAATTTCTTCCTCGCAAAGACGGAGAGCGCAAAGATTATCATCGGAAATGACGTCCTACTCCCACTTGGTGCTAGGATTGACCTCGATTCGCTTCTGCTCTCTTTCAGAGACATGGAAGGTACGATTCCAGTCACTGCTTCTACTCCTATCGCGCTTCCCCCCAACACCGAAGACCAAGTCCCAGTCAACTCTTCTCCTGATCCGGTCGAATACCCCGCTTTCCGTTTGAAAGCTCCCGTGGTCGTATACCCTGGCAGCCGACGCCGCGCCGAAGTCGTTGTCGGAGAATTGCCTCCAACCGAAGCGTATCTTCTCGAACCCGTTCATCTGGGCAGATTCGTGCATGTCGCACGCTCCGTCGGGTCTACCACCTCTTCTCAACACTTCGTCATGATCCTCAATTCAGGGAAGAAGCCTATCTGCTTGAGCCCTGAGCGTTGTAAGCTCGGTCGACCCACTCCGGCCATCTCCTCACCTGCCACGCCGCAGGCGAACGCGGTGGAGCACACCGACAACATTCCCCGTCCCTGGGAGTCCGACGACCCTAGCATCGCGGACAACTCCTTCCCTTTGAGTGACATTCAGCTCAACCCAGAACTCAGCCCCGCTCAACGTCAAGCTTTCGAAAAGGTGTTGCTGTATAACAAAGATGCCTTTGGATACGGTTCACGTCCAATCGGTTCAACGACTCTCACATCCATGACTATCCCCACTGGCAACGCTCTACCTGTGTCATCTCCTCCCTATAGGGCCTCTCCCAAGGGACGCGAGATCATCGACACTGCCATGGCCGAGTTGATGGAACATGGTATCATCAGTGAATCAGAGTCTCCGTGGGCGTCACCGGCCATCATTGTCCAGCAGAAAGGCAAATCCAGATTTTGCATCGATTACCGCAAGGTCAACAGCTTTACCACTCCCGATCAATACCCTCTGCCCACGATCGACGACATCCTCTCCCAGTTTTCGGGAATGCAGTATTTCTCCACTTTTGACGCCAACCGCGGGTTCCATCAAATCCCTCTCGATGATGACGCCAAGGCGAAGTCGGCGTTCCGAACGCACAACGGTCTCCACCAATGGAACTTCATGCCTTTCGGTTTCCGTAACGGTCCCGCTGTCTTCCAGCGCTTCATGGATCGCATTCTGGCGAAGTACAAGTGGTCCGTTGCCCTCGTCTACATAGACGATCTCATCGTCTACAGTCCTACCTTCGAGAAGCATCTCGAGGACGTCAATGCCGTTCTCGGTCAGATTCGTCGCTCCGGTCTGACTCTCAGCGTTCCCAAGAGTCACGTCGCGTTCCAGTCGATTGCCGCATTGGGTCATTCCGTTAGCAACCTCGGCATAGGAGTGCAATCCAAACAGGTCGAAGCCATCCGCGATATGCCCACTCCCTCTGCCGTGCCTGACCTTCAGCGATGGCTGGGCATGGTCAACTACTACCGCAAGTTTGTCAAAGGATACTCTCAGATTGCCGCTCCCCTCTTTCGTCTTCTAACCAAAGGCGCTGTTTGGGACTGGTCCGCCGAATGCGAGTCTGCTTTCCGTCAGCTCCGCGATCTTCTCATGTCAGCTCCGATTCTCGCACACCCGGATCACAAGAATCCATTCCTGGTGTACACCGACGCCTCTACTGTTGGTCTCGGTGTCGTGCTTGCTCAAAAAGACGACCAAGGTCGCGAACATCCTATTATCTTCCTCAGCCGCTCCCTCTCTCCCGCCGAAACTCGTTACACAGCAACCGAGCTCGAGTGCTTGGCTATCGTATGGGGTTTACGTAAACTCCGCCCTTATCTGGAAGGCGCAAAGTTCTCGGTTATAACCGATCACAGCGCGCTGCAATGGATTATGGACTACAAGGGTCACAACGCTCGTCTCCTTCGATGGACTGTTGATCTCAAACAGTGTGACGGCTTGATGAGCATCGTCCACCGTCCTGGGAAGATGCACAGTAATGTGGACACCCTCTCTAGAGCTCCTCTCCCGGCCACGCCCGAAGATCTCGCTTTCGACGCCGACACGCAAGACACCGTTTCCCCTACCCCCGAAGCCAACACCATTTCCATCAACGCTGTGGCTCTTCCGAACGAGTCGCACTCGGCTCCGAAGGTGAAGTCCTCGTTCTTGGCACGATTTCGCGCCGCCTATGCAGCCGACCCCCGCTGCAAAGAGATCTTGCGAGCCGTCTCCCAAATCCCTCGCCCAGGCGTCTTTCCCCGCTTCCACGCGTTCGACAACATCCTCTACTTCCTCGATCCCAACACCGATCACTACCGCGTGATGGTTCCTCGGGACAGTCACCTCCGTTCGGCCATCATGTCGGATCTACACGACTCCCCTGGCGCCGGTCATTTGGGCGTCGCAAAGACACACGCTCGCGTTAGCGAAGTCTACTTCTGGCCCAGCATGAAGCAAGACATCACGTCGTGGGTCAAGTCTTGTGTCTCCTGTCAACGCAACAAGCAAACCAACAAACAACCACTCGGAGAATTGCAACCGCTCCCCATTCCCACCGAGCGGTGGCACACTGTCACAATGGACTTCGCTGGTCCCTTCCCAGCCGCAAAAGGCAGCAAACACGACATGGTTCTCGTTGTCGTAGACAAGCTGTCCAAACGAGCTCACTTCATCCCCACTTTCACGACTGCCACTGCAGCCGACACCGCTGATCTCTTTTTCGACGAGGTCATCCGCCTCCACGGCATTCCGCGCGCTATCGTCTCAGACCGCGATAGCAAATTCACCTCCGCCTTTTGGCGCGCCATTGCCAAACGGTTCGGCACTCGCCTCGCGCTCTCCAGCTCGTACCACCCCCAAACGGATGGTCAGTCAGAGAGGATGGTTCGCACCTTGAAAGAGATGCTCCGCCATTATATCTCCCGCAACCAGACGGACTGGCGCCACTGTTTAGCCGCTGCAGAGTTCGCGTACAACAGCTCCGTGCATGCGTCTACGGGTATGTCTCCATTCGAGCTGGATCTCGGCTACAAACCTCGTTCCCCACACAGCCTCCTGTCCCCCCCCACAAACGTTCCTCGCGCAGAAGATTTCATCGACCACCTACACGCTCTCCTCAAGCGTGCTACAGACTCCCTGATCCGCGCCCAAGATGCGCAAAGAAACCAACACAACAAGCACCGACGGCCTGCTGCTTTCAATGTTGGCGACCGAGTCTGGGTTTCCACAAAGTACTTCCGCCCCTCCTTCTTCCGAGAGAAAGGTTCCGCAAAGCTGCGTGCCCCATGGGCTGGTCCTTTCCCTGTCGTGGAAATCGTAAGCACAAACGCTGTACGGGTAGCTCTCCCAGGCGTAAGCCGGGCCCACGACGTCATCAACGTCCAGTACCTAAAACCCGATCACGCCACCCCATTTCCCGATCGTGCCACTCCCCCGCAACCCGATCTCCATCTGTCCGCCGAAGAGTATACCATCGACTGCCTTACCGCACACCGGTATGCCAAGTCGGGCCACGGTCGTGAATACCTCGTTCGATGGTCCGGTTTTGGCGACGAAAGCTTGACGTGGGAACCAGAGAGGACCCTCGCCCCCCAACTGGTGTCGGAATACTGGATGGAGGTATCAGGCGAAGCGGCTCCCGCCTCGCACTCCTCCAACACTGGTCGTCCGAAGCGTGCAGCCACGTACAAGCCCAAGCCGTACAAGTCCAACCCGGCCTGTTGAAGAACCGTGATGTCACCACCACGCGCCGGCCTCCACTTTTCTTTTCCCGCGCCAGATACCCGAAATTTTCAACCGTTCCTACGGGCTCTCCCGTATTCGCTCTAATATTTCCTTTCCCCACATTTCTGTCCCATCAACCACGCCACCAACGCCGTAGCCCCCCCTCTCATATAATATGACGACCTTCCTCATCTCCTCCCTACTCTTCCCCTCTCACCATCCATCACATCATGACCACACGACGTCCTATTCCCTCCTTCCCTCGCCCAAAAGAGGACATCACCGATGAGCTCCTAATGGGCACGAACATTCCCCAATTCCTGGGTTTTTGCCTGCAAAACGACTGCATGCCGCTCTTCGGCACCCGGATCTTTGCGGAAAGGGACAAGAAAAACATCGCCGAATATCGACGAGTGGTGGCAAGATTGCTCCTCTTCGTCGACGGTTGCGAGCATGACCACAGCATCGGCCAGTCTGGACGTGTCAACCACTCCTCAAACTTCCAGTACGCCGCCCGAGTGTGGTCTGAGGTGCCCGACGACAGGGACCTCGCCGCCATGAACGTGGCCTACTTGGCGGACCCCCCATCTTCCTTTGCTGTCCGATCCTCCTCTGTTCGCTCCTCCTCCAGCGACTCTCCTCCCAGCCAGTCCCCCCCTCGCCGTTCCGCCTCTCCTGCCCGTCCGTCGTCTCCCCGACGTCGTCGGCGGAGCTTCTATGACTCTCCGCCTCGCCTTCCTCCGAGCCCCGCTCGAAGACACTCCTTCCACCAATCCCCAGCCCCCCGTACCCCTCCTCTGCCTCCCCCCTCCCGCCCCCCTTCCCCCCGGCCTCCCACACCTCCCCTCCCGTCCGCCTTCTTCATCCACACGGCCACCGTCGAACAATCATCACGACGGCGTGGCCAGCACTATCTCCGATACCACTATATCCATCCGACGACAGGTGTGGCACTATGTGCTCGCCTCGACTCCCATCCTCCGGATCTGGTCCCCGCAATCCTCGCCTTCTGGGACTCGGGCCGGTCCTCCCATGTTCCTCTCTTCCGCGAAAAAGCGCTCGCGCGCTATCGCCATCTCCTTCTGTGACTTTTTCTTTCCGTCTTCTTTCCGTTATCACATCGTCGTCCTCTATAGGATCTCCTTGTGTGACGTTTCCGCTCTCACATCGTCGTCCTCTATAGGATCTCCTTGTGTGATGTTTCCGCTCTCACATCGTCGTCCTACCCGGGATCTCCTTGTGTGACCTTTATTTCTTTTTAGCCCTCGGGACGCGGTCTTCTTCGAGCGGGGGGGTGATGTAGCGAGCCTGCCACCACACTACACGAACCGCCACACCGCCTATCGCCGAAGGCCCGTCCGTCCGGTCTACCAGGGCCATATCCCCTTATAGACGCTTTTCAGTCCCGCTTACCCTAGCTTTCTCTTGTTGTTGCCTGTAGCGTCCAATGCATATAAGGCGAAGGTCTGGGGATTCCCCTCTTTCATTCCCTTTTGTTCTTCCCTCTACAAACCACGAGCTCGCTTCTTCACCAACCTCTACGCATCTTATCTCACAGAAACTACGAACTAATCGCGAACCCGCGACGACCGTGTACACGCGAAGCACCGTATCGACTTACTTTCGCCCATCGAGCCCTTCAAGGTCTTCTTGGGACAGCACAGTCATTACAGTAGGGACGAACCGATTCCGGGTGGCGGGGAAGAGGAGGAGGTCCTTGGAGGCGAATATGCTGTTGCCGCCTGGGCAAGAATGGACGCATCGGTGGGTGGAGAAGAGGCAGCGGCTGGCGAGATGCAAAGCACATTCGGCTGGGAGGGTGGGTCTTGTGATATCGATGTCGGCTGCAAAGTCTGCAGTGTACACGACCCAACGGACGGCGGGCAAGAGTCTGAACTCGGGTGACAGGGGGACGTGCTCTTGTAGATCAATAGCGAGAAGGTCTTGTAGGACAGCCAGCAGGAAGGCTGCAAGACACTTGAGCGACATGACGTCGTGCACGACCAACACTTCTGTGTTCATCAACAGACAGCGGTATCTGCCTCCCAATCTCCTTGTGCTCGACTCTTGCTGTGTCGGCGTGGGGACGCAGACGACAATGAGCGAGCTCCATCGGGCCTTGAGCTTGGACAGAGCTGTTTGTGAGGTGGTAGGGGCGGGGGGGTGAGGATAGACGAGCGGTACGTCAGATGGAGTAAGGCGTCCAAAGATATTGCCGGTATGGGCGAAGATGAGTATAGAGTCGAGTTTGACACCCCGGAAGAGAGGACAGAAGAACTGCCGGCAAAAGGTTGGGTCTAGCGAGAGCCTCTGGTAGGTAAAGGAGAGATAGATGGAGCGGATCTCTTTGTTGAGAAGGAGGAGGACCGTGCGCTCAGCAAGGGTGGAGTCTTCTGCAAAGTGGGCCATGACCTGGCGGACGACGTCGTAGCACAGATCATGCTCGGGTGTTTTGACAGCTGTACGCGGGGAGGAGCGTGCTGTCTTGGGGGAGGGTGCAATGATTTGGCGATGGCTTGCAGGAGGAGTATCGCATTTTGGGGAAGGATGAGATCTGGGTGAGGAGGCAAAGAAGCTGGAATGTCGCCGTTTCTTCTCTAGGGGAGGGGGCGTGGATGGGACAACAGCATCGTCTCCCGCAGGACGCAGGGAGAGGCGTCGAAAAGACGCCATGAGAAAGCGGAGGGCTGCAGAGATGCAAAAGAGAGATGCAAAAGGGGAATGAGTGCAGAATGATCGACGTGATGTGGACATGACGTCCTTCCAAAACATCAAGATCACGCGCCGATCGTGCATCGCGTCAGCCTCCCCGCAACGCATTCATCTTCGTGATACTTGGCCCTTTTTCGAGATATCTCTTGTGGAGGGGAACAGTCTTTACATATTGCGCAGGTAACCTGAGGAACGACCAGCTGCCTAATCATAAGAACCGAATACGTCGCGTTGGGCCCTTTTTCCTTCCCCAAATTTCATGACTGCCCGCAACCTTGACACCGCCTCTCACCCGGCTTGTTGACCCGAACCTCACCCTTCCAGGCCCACGATTCGTCTTCCAGGCCTCCCAATGCTCTTCGAACGATATCGTTCATGTCCTCTTTGTCAACGTTGGTGTTGTTGAACTCGATTAGGCGAACTGAACCAAGGGACCGTTCTAGAGTCTTCACTGGAGCTTAGAGTCAGCATGTCATTCGCAGGTATCAACAATGAGAGGAACTCACGCATCGAAAAGGTCATCTGAATCGGAGAAGAAACCATTTATCCAGGAAGTGATTTTATCCGCGTGCCATGCCATCTCCTCCTCTTCATAATCACTCCTCCATGACCGTTCCATCATCCCATTGTCTGCCTCGTCTCCCGTCTCATACTCCGTGTCTCCTCCATCCTTCTCCATCCTACAAAGAAAGAACTCGAGGTGCTCGGCCACAATGCTCGCTGTTAAGGCGTCCAGTTCGACATTGTGCATGACCAAATGGCGGGTAGTGGGAGAGTAGCCGCGGTCCCAGCTTGGGTGATACAGGTTGAGGTCGCTGGCAGGAAGAGGAAGCTGAGGCCGTTCGTGGTGATCTCGTCGGATGTAGACGCATCGATTCGGAGAGAAGAGACATCGACTGACAGTGTAGAGGGCGCAGTCGATTGGGGCGTAGGGTATGGGCGGGATCAGGCTTCCCATGGGCATCGTCCTTTGGCGAGGGCTGGCTGTCACCGCTCGGCGATCATACGCAAAGGATTTGGGATAGATTACCCAGTTGACGCGGGGCAGCACTCTGAATTTGAAGGAGAGCTCCTTGTGCCCTTCAGAGTCGGTCTGGAGTAGATACTCCAGCGCAGTTGCAAGGAACGCCGCGAGATACTTCAGAGATACGGCGTCCTCAATAGTCAACACCTCCGTAAACTCATACAGGCGCTCAAACTTGCTCCACAGGAGTCCTATCCACCCCTCGATATTTCCGAAGTATGATTCTTTGTAGATAGGCAGTTTGTGAGGATCGGCAGATTGAGTGGTGGTATCGACGTCGGCGTAGGGGAGGCACAGGAAGGCGTTCAGGGCTTTGTTGGAAGGGAAGAGAGGCTTGAGAACTCGCTTGGTGACTGTCCGGTTGAGGGTGAGATGCTGGAAGAATTGGCGGACGTATTTGAGATACATATGTTGATTAATAAGGAGCACGCGAGTCTGTACGACGTTGTTGTTCCTTTCCACCAGCCGTTCGATGATCTGCAGGATGATGTCGACATTGAGAGTAGGTTTCCACTGCTCTAGAAGTTGGGCGACTGGAGCAGTATGCAAGGCCAAAGAGGAAGAGGGGTTGGCGGAGGGGACATTAATGAGGGCATAAATGTCGGGTGAGGTATTGGTCCAAAGCTCTTCGAGGGTCACGTCGTCGCCTAGTGCGATAAGCCGGGCAGTGTCGTAGTGAGAGTCGGGTGGCTGTGGGGAGGAGTTCATGACGTTGATTGGAGTGTAGCTGGGGGCCAAAGAGGAAAGAAGGAAATACGCAAGTGCAGAGAGTGACCTGACACACAATTCTCACCATGAAAACATCAACAACGCGTCGCGTCGAGAAACGAGTTTGGTTCCGCGGGATCAAATCGGCGCGCATTCACCGTGATCATCTCTCCCGAAATATGCACCATAACCAAAGCCAGCAATCAAACCATGGCCGAGGCAGCTACATCCTCTTTGGGTCTAGTAGGGGATAGCACGGGGAAACAGATAGTGGTCAAAGCGCAGTACTTTGTTCAGAGACCCGGGCATCTTCCGCGTGAGTCGGCCTTTCACTTTCCACACCCCGCAGCTAGCATCTAGTGTGCACTGGCTGACGACGCGTTTTTCTCTCTCGGTCTTGCTCCATGTAGAACCTGCAACCGTTCTGGACATACGGGCGAATCGAAAGGGTGCCAGAGATGTGTACATCTCTTTCCCAGGGCAAGATAAACGGCTGGATAGCTGGATACCCGAGAATGAACTCGGAGAGCTAGTGACCGAGGATGCGGGGAATACAGAGGATCATGGCAAACGGGTAAGACCCTCTCCACATTTAGTATCCATTGTAGTAGAAGACATGCTGATACTTGACAGAACGGCGCTGCCTCGGGCACTCCAGAACGCAGCTTCAGCGAAGTCTCCGACAATCCCAAATTGCACGCTCCTTCACCTTCCATCGAGTCAAGCCCGGAGCGAGAACATGCCTCGCTGACACGGCTGCGAAACTATGAGGAAGTGCGATTCGGCGAGTATTTGATCAACACTTGGTGAGTTACCTCGGCTTTCCGCCAGTGATCAACGACTGATTTCAGACAGGTACTACTCGCCGTATCCGATAAACCAGACAGAAGCCCCGCCGGTACATCACAATCCCTCCGAAGCGCCGTCCTCTCGCAAGCGAAAGATATCTGAAACGAATGGTACTTCTGAGCATCAAGCTTCTTCGTCCAGACTGCCTGCCCAGTCTCACTCTACGGCTGGGCCATCCAAATCACAAGAAGGACTTGCTCATCCTGATCGGTCGCAAATGAGCAGACTAGCGAGCGATATGTTTGCGGCAGGAGCGGAGAAAGGTGAAGGTGGGAAGAGACGCTTATGGGTTTGCGATGTGAGTGCTTTGTGTTTTCATATCTTGTCGTGAGCTGACAACAACCAAAGCTGTGCTTCAAGTATATGAAGACCAGAGCAGCTTGGGATCGGCATTGCGTAAGTGGTCTTTCGCGTATCAAGCTGCGGACTAACATCCGTGTAGATTTCATGCACGATGATGGAACCGCCAGGAAGACGAGTGTATAGAAGGGGAAGCTACACGATATGGGAAGTGGATGGCGCATTTGCACCGGTACGTTCATGATTCTCTGATGAGGCTGCGCTGACAGACCACAGTTGTATTGTCAGAACCTGTCGCTATTTGGCAAGTTGTTCATCGATCACAAGGTAAGCGTCTCGCAAATGAGGTCGGACTCTGGCTGATGCTTTGCCAGTCAATATTCTTCCACGTCGAAAATTTCCTCTTCTACATCATATGTGATGCGGCGACGAGTCGCCGAGAACAGGCCATGGCCTTCTTCTCGAAAGTAAGTCACAGTCAAGATGATCCCGTGCAGAGCTGATTCTTGGCATAGGAAAAGGTCTCTTACGACGACTATAATCTAGCGTGCATCGTTGCCTTCCCGCCATTCCAGAATCGCGGCTTCGGCAAGCTTCTCATCGAATTCAGTAAGCCTCACCCTCACCATCCCTATGCAGCACTAACATCCCAAAGGCTACTACCTCACCAAACACCCCGCCACCCGCTCCAAATCCCTCTCTGCCGGAACCCCCGAGAGACCTCTCTCAGACCTCGGTTTGAAAGGCTACACAGCTTACTGGGTATCTGTCATTCTCCGCTTTTTGAAGTTGTTGGTGAGGGATGCTGAGCCTGTGGCTGGTCAGTCGCCGGTGAAGCAGAGGGGGTCGCTTGCTGCTTGGGCGTCGCCTGTCAAGCCTGGAGCTCCCAATAGTAGAAATTTGAGGGCTAGGAAGGAGGCTGTGGACAAAGGGGAGAAAATCGTTGCCGGCGATGTCGGTGAGTCTTTCGTGCACTTGCGCATATTCAATGCTGATATACTTGGAAGATGTACTGAGGATGCCGATCCCAGGCCATTCCGGCCAATTCAACATCGCCCTCGCTCTCTCCGACATTGCCAAAACCTGCCATCTCCGTATCGACGACGTAGCCTTCACCCTCTCCGAACTCGGCTTCCTCCATCATCGCCGCGCTGCCACCATCCCCATGCGCAAACGTACTCGTAATACACATGATATACACGTAGAAGAAGGGCAAGGTGGAGAAGTGGAGGAGGAAAGAGTTGAAGATGAGGATTTGGGCGAGTGGAAGGGGATGGAGGTGGTTATCAGTAAGGGTATGGTGGAGGAAGCTTGGAGGAGATGGAGAGTACGGGAGCAGGGGGTTCTGGAAGAGAGCTGTGTCTTGCTGTAGCAGGGGGTTTGATGCACAGAACCTCCCAGTCGTCAATCTTCCAGAGCGGTCGTTCAACCCACCTTCTTAAAGCCGCGGCGCGGGATCAATTCGGCCCGGCTCAGTTGGGCCCACTCCATCTGAGCCGAGCTGAGCTGGGCTCAATGCGGGCTTCAGGCCCAGCTCAGCCCAGCTCAGGCCCATGAAAGCACTAGGGGGTAGGGGCAAAAATTTGATAGACACCGCGTTGCAACATTCTCGTATTGTCTCTCGAGACCCCAGCCCCACCACGCCACCACCCATCCACCAACCATCCACCAACATGTCCCAGCGCCCAGACAACAGTACCCTCTCCGACAGTGCTTACCCTGACATTGTACACCTGTTCTCTCCGGGTCATTTCGACGAGGAGGTAGAAGACGCCGCACCACCTTTCCCCGCACCCGCCGCCGCGAACCCCTCCCTCAGCCACAGCCAAACCAATGATGACTCATCCATCACTGGCGCCTCGTCGGCCATCGACTTCACTGGCGACGTGGGGGAGATAGAAGATGAAGACGACGAGAATGCTGAGGAAAACCAGTTTGAGGCGCTAGGTCTCAAGGTTTTGAAGAAGGGGCAACGTGGGAAGGGGAAGGGCCACGAGGATACGGACGTCGTCTTCAGAAGCGCCTTGGGCGAGAAGCGCTACACCTGCACGGTGTGCGAGTGAGTCTTTTCTTACCCGGTCCGGTCCTCGCAATGTCCTCAGCTGACACTTTTTGGACGTCTAGATCCCGAACGCAGGGCAAGGTTGATGCTTTTGGCTGCAACACAACCACTCTCCGTCGGCACATCATGACGGACAAGGAGCACCTCCTGAAGTACATGAATGGTTGCAACCAGAATGACATCGAACTGGACCCAACGGTTGCACGCAAGTTGGCCGAACATCTCCAGGATGATGCCTTGTGAGTGGTTTGCGTGTGATCTGGGAGTACAGGGGTAGACATATGCTGACACGCGTGGTAGCGCTGGTAAAAGTGGCAAGCAGATGACGCTCGACGGACTGGTGACCGTGCAGCCCAAGTCGACAGTGTCTGGCAAAGACTTTCTGGCGGCACTGCAGGAGTTTGTGGTGCAGACCGACCAGGTATGTCACGTTGATCCGATTGAAACGCCCCATCAAACAGAGAGCGCAGCGCTGAGACTCACTTCAGCCGTTCAGCATCGTTGACAATGTCGAGTTCCGCAGTCTACTTGACATGGCGCTTAGATCGCGGAACATCAAGGGGAGCGACGTCCCACACGGCACAGCTTTCCGCAAAGGTCTCTTGATCCAGACTGAGACCATTAAGCAAGAGTTGAAGGAGCGGCTGTTGGTAAGACCATCGTCTGGCAGAGGTAGACAGAGGTAGTGTGCTGACAGGCCAACACAGGCCTCATCGGCACGCAAGTCTTTGACCTTTGACGGCTGGACCTCGGGCAACATGACGTCGTACATCGCTGTCACTGTGCATTGGGTCGACGCGCATTGGAACATGACGTCGGACCTGCTCGATTTTGTCCAGCTCCATGGCCACTCGGGTGCAAATCTGGCCGATGTGATCTACAAGTCGATCAAGGAGTATGGAATAGAGAATCAGGTGAGTCTGTTTTGTACTGGTGAAATGTTCGGGGAGCTAGGAGTAGACGATGCTGATTCCCTTCACCCCACCGCAGCTTTTCCTTCTCACCTCCGACAATGCATCGGTGAATGACCGAGCCGTTAAGGACCTCTGCCGTATGTTGAGAGAAAAGGACGGTGTTTTCTTGAATAGTAGAGTTGCTCGAGGCCGGTACGTTTCAGAGTTATTTCTCGATCTGATCAACTGACATCTTGCCGCAGCTCCTTTTCACATGCTATCGGTCTCGCTCAAGGCCAATTGCTGAAAGGCATCGGATCGTCTATCGAGCCGGTGCTGGAAGAGGAGACAGGCGCGGCTGTTCTGAGCTCAGCCCAGTGGCTTGTGGATGATGAGGAATCTGTCGACAAGCTCTCAGTTGCCGTTTGGACCGGTTCAAGTCAAGGAGAAGCTCTTGACGGGGAGGTCCTTCTGACCAAGCTCAGGACGGTCACGGCCAAGGTGTGTCCTTACGTTGACGTACCAGTCGAGTTTGTCAGCTTTTGCTAACTGTATATGCTGTAGGTCCGAAGCTCCCCTTCAGCCCGCCAGTACTTCCTCGCGTGCTGCATCAAGATGAATGTCGACCCTCTGATGCTGCGCCCTTATTGCCCCACCCGATGGCAATCTTGGTACGAAGTCCTCACGCGGTTCCTCAGAGTTCAGAAGGTACGTATCGCCGTTTGCGGTCTGTTTTCGCCTCCTGATGTCCATGACTGTGGTCATCCACTCCTCCCATCACAGGGTTACAGCTTCTTCGCTTCGAGCGCCGACCATAGTGATGAGATGCCGTCTTCAACGAAGAGGGACGGGTACTGGGGCAAGTTCGCCATATCAACGGAGGAGTGGGCGCTTTTGAGAAAGGTACATGAAGTCATGGGTGTGAGTTTGGCAGAGCCTGAGATAAATGTGCGCCAAGTATCCACTGACATCGCGATACAGATTGCTGTTGATCTCCCTCAATTCTTTGGAGGGGAGACTTATCCCACGATCTCTTTAGTCCTTCCCCTCTTGAAAACGCTTCGCATTCAGTGGGCGGAGTTCAAACTCGACGGCAACACCCCCCCTATCCTCGTGCCTGCAATCGAGGCCGGGATCCAGTCCGTCGAGAAGTATTATGATTTGGCGTTGGATTCCGAAACCGCCATCATTGCTACTTGTGTGTATCGTCATCTGAGATGGCTACTACGGAGTCGACAGCTGGCTAATGAATTGTACCTACTCAGGCTTGAACCCATTTGTCAGGGATGAGTGGTACACCACCGAGATCGACCCCGCCAGACATGGAGAAGTGAAGGAAATGCTGGAGAATGCAGTGAGTTTTGTCAATGGAATCGTCTGATGAGCTTTTATTGAAACACACCTAGTACAACCGCTATGCGTCCTCCATGTCCCCCATCTCCTCCGTGACGGTACCCACTGTCTCCCCAGATATCAATGCGGCAGACGAGGGCCAGAGGCGTCTACAGCAGCGGAGAGCCGATAAGGCTCGACGAAAGCAGGAGCAGATGCGGTATGGGACCTCGGAGCTCGACATCTATCTGGGTGAAAACTGCCCTATCGCCCCACCGAACTTTGCAGACCAAGGCCGCGGCATCCTCGCTTGGTGGAAGGCGAGTTGTGTCTTGCATGCGTGTACCGCTCACCAACCCAGAAAGCTGACCAGACTTGTTAGGACAACGAGGCCAAGTCTCCCATCCTCGCCAAGATGGCGAAAGACTATTTTGGCGCGCAAGCGTCATCTGTGCCGTGCGAGAGGATGTTCTCCGCCGCCAAACTGACCGACGACGATTGCCGGCAATCGATGAAACCTGAGGCATTTTCTGCCTTGCAGAGGTTAAAGTACCACTCTGCTGTAAAGGCTAGATTGCAGGAGGTGGAAGCGGCAGAAAGGGCTATGGTGATCGACGACGACCATGACGAGGATGGAAATAGCAGCAGGAAGAGGACGGCGGAGGGGTCTGTCAACAATGTGGCTGCCAAAAAGACCAAGCTTGATGTGCTCGACCTTACTTATACATAGATAACGTGCAGGGGAGTATAAGAGTATACTTTATTGGTGACATGCATTGGTGGCATGCTCTTGTATCAACGGTATAGTGCTATGTATAGCACCTGCTGGCACGTGACCGGGCAGCTCAGGCCCAGCTCATTTGGGCCCAAGGGGGTGCGGAGAGCCAAAGTAGGGCGTGGTACTGCCCGAGTGCAACAGGAGGTGCTTGAGCAAGAGTTTTGAGCTTATTCAGACTTTCCACCTCCCTCTTTACTCCTCTTACAGCTTAGACATTGATGTGATCTGCATTTCTTCTCCCTACCCACATCGCCGACTAGCTTGTGGGTTAACGGAGGTAATTCAGGAAGCAGGGGTGCTGGATAAGGCTTTGTTACTGCTGTTATATGTGCCCCAATACACGGAACATCCGTGACGAGTCATTCAACATGCCGTGCAATAGCCTCACGGGATCAATTCTGGTGTGTGATTTTCGTTGTCGCGTCTTTCTTTGTCTTGCTCATCATCAACAAAACGACTCGGAGCGAATTCCATCTTGCATTCCAGCCATATTACCCAGTATGCTCGACACTGCTTTCAACCCTGATCCCCCAGACGCCGACAACGATCCATCCGACCTCACTCGAGACGGCGACTTCTTCTACAAGTTCACCACCGGAGGCGACTACCCTCCTGCACCCAGCGATCCATTCCTGCCCGATGAAGATCTACTCTCCTTTTCTCTCTCTGTCGACTACCCCTCCTCCCAGACAGACCTCGCGCAAGGCTTGGCGCCGCCCAATGCGTCACCTCCCTCCCGGCCTGGTGTCACCCTGAACGACGATGTCATCCGCGAGATCACGGGAGAATTGGCGTGTGATCTGAACCAGAAGGAGACGGCTGTCCTTCTCCGTCTCAACAGAGACTTCCATGCAAGATTCACCAAGAAGGTCTACGGCCACTTCGACCTCGACTTTACCCTCTCCAAGAGCTTCTTCGGCAAACTGTTCCCCGAGTCTTTAGACGATTTTCTGGTGCGTGCCTACACCAAGATCGACCTCGTCAGTCCTCCCGGTACCCGCACCGACCTCGCGCCTCTCTACTGTCCCATGCGTGATGAATACGTAGGAGAGGTCTTTTCCTGGCTCGACGACCTGGGAAATCGGTTCAGGAATCTCCACGACCATACCGAAGCGTTGGTTATACGCGATGTAGAGTCGCTCAAGTATATCGCCGTCTTCCTCGTCACAACGCTACACCTTCTCAAAGGTGCGCCGTTCCCAGCCCATCACACGATTGCTTTTGAGAAGAGAGTCTTCCCCAATCTTGGGTGGGTCGTCTACCCCAGACCTTTCGCTGCCGACTATCAACGCTTGCATCCGGACAAAAAAGAGGACGACGACCCGTATGATGTCGAAGATTTGACGACACCAAGAAAGACGACTTCGCCTATCACCTGCGCTCTCCATCTCGCGAGTCGATGCCTCTTCAGCCCCCACCGATGTGTACACCCTCTCCATCCCGAAGAGTACCCATTTGCGACTGCCGACCTCGTGCTGTACGACCCTACCTACGACACCGGATACCTCCCTACTACGCATCATCTAGTCATCCACAATATAGACCTCAGCAACCTCAGATGCAACTTTATCGTCGAGCACCTCGAATTCTACCTAATAGGGATATCTCAACACCAATACGATCAGATGACTGGGCACGATGATGATACCGGAGAACAGGAGAGCTGGGAGGAGGTGGAGCGACGGTGGCATGAGAATGAGATAGAGAGTTGGCTGGGTGGTTTCTTTCACGATAGCCATCACATCTACGATGGGTGAGCAGGTATATATCCAGTCACATTGCATACTTCTGACGCTGCTTGTAGATTCCTTTCGGTCGAGCGCTCTCTCGGACGTGTAAAGTTGATCGAGTTCAACAACACCAACGCCGATATCGACGAGTGTTTTAGCAACGTGGTCGAGCAGCTAGGTGGTGTCCCCAGAAAGCACGCCAGTAGAGGATTTGATGAGCGGGAGCATATGAAGAACTGGGCTGGAAAGGTGGTCGCAAACAGGCCAGGGACGAAGAAGTGCGAGGGGTGCGGTGAGTCGGCCTAGTGTTGGTCTATGAAGGGGTAAAGACGGACATTTTCGGTATTCAGTCACCTATTTCCTTACACTATACCACATTGTACGGAATGCACATCGTATCCTGTCTTTGGTGGATCCACTTGGTCACGAAGAGTCGCTCAACGTTACCCCACGGGCCACCGAAGTCGCCCGGCGGAACCAAATGAAGACCTCCACCTCGTCGGCTAGGTACGCTGGCTCCCGGTGTTTTCCAATCGGCTCCTCGTAAACTGTCCCCATTGCGAAACATCTATCTTTCCTTTTCCTCTCGTCCATCCCGTCTCAGCCATGCTTTCTGCCCTCCGTCCTCTCGCCCGCCCCCTCGCCAGGTCTTGCCTCGCCAAGCCCGTCGTTGCCTCCAGGTTCGCCGCGCTTAGGTTCGCCTCGACCAGTAAGTCCTCTCGCGTTTGTCTTGGCTGGTATAGACGTGTACATGAGCTGATCACTATCTCTCTCTTCACCAATCTGTGCTTCCACTCCTGTTTAGCCAAGTACTCCACCGACCACGAATGGGTAACTCTCGACTCTGAGACCAACATCGGTACCGTCGGTATCACCAACTACGCCCAGAAGGCTTTGGGAGATGTCGTCTTTGTCGAGCTCCCCTCAGAAGGCACTGAAGTCGCCCAAGGAGGTACGTCCAATTCATCACCACCCCTAGCTGTACTGTGTTTCCCTCGGGTCGCAATGCTATACTTCGCTTAATGATAAGATCTCAAGCTGATAAGGCACCCCTTGCAGAGACCGTCGGCGCCGTCGAGTCTGTCAAGGCCGCCTCTGACATCTACGCGCCCGTCTCTGGTGTCGTCGAGTCCATCAATGAGATCCTCGGCGAGCAAGCCAACCTGCTGAACAAGTCCCCCGAAAAGGACGGTGCGTCGCATTCTTATCTCTGTGTGACGGATGATGGATTGGAAAAAAGGATTAGGCTAAATATTTGGAATAGGATGGCTTTGCAAGGTCAAGCTCTCCAACCCCGCCGAGTTTGACGACCTCCTCGATGAGGCTGCCTACAAGGCCCACTGCGATGGCAACTAGTCGCTGCTCTTCCAAAAAGCTCAGTATCCATACTCCTTGCGCGCGTCCATCCCATCATCATCGACATATTCAACTGGTCACTTTTCTCTTGTATTTTTTTCATCCTCCTGGCAGGAACTCGTCGGAGGCGTATTGTGGGATATGGGGGGGCGGAGATGCTGGCATGCATACAGGTTGTCAGAGGCGGATCGTCACTGGTTGACGTGTGCATTTTCATGGGGAGCTCAGTTGGCAGCTTGACGACTCTTACGACAGCTGGGCCTCGTTTAAGGGTCAACAAGAGGCCGCAATTCCCAATACGTATCGAAAGTCGGGTCTCTCACTCCCTATTGACGGAGTCTCGAAAGACCGGTCGCGACAAGATGCCAAGTATAGCTGGCGGAGATTTGCTGTTGTCCAGGACTTTACGGAGATCATCGCCTACCTCCCTTTGTCAATTTTCAGCCTCCTTACTGTCCTTCTGTGAATCTTGAAATGGTCATCGGCCAACGATCCTTTTTGCCATACTCAACTCTGCATTTAGAATTGAGAAAGCATAATCACAGAGCTCAAGTATAGAGTCATGGAGGGTCCGGTATTGAACTATACTATGTGAAACGAGCGGCGGAGCGGTACTTGTACTCAGCGTAAAAAGTAGTACGAGTCAGTCCGATCACTTTGGAACACCGCCCCAACTGCAGCCCTATAAGAGGCGCGTCGTAGCCCTCAGATCTCCATACAATAAACATTGCAGTCCACAATACACCAAGCATATACAGTATGGCGAGCGAATCACACACATTCTTCATAGACGATGCCCTCAAAGGGAGGATGTTGAAGAGGCTTGAAGACAGCAAAGTGCAAGACTGCTACACTGAAGGGGAGGCTGATCCATCAGACGACAGCTTCGCTGGCCATTTACAGATGAGTGAGGATCTCAAGTCAAGAATGTTGAAAAGTCTGGAACAGAGTGAAGAGAACCACAACAGTGAGGCAGCATCTTCTTTCCAGAGGACCAGCAATGTATGGAAGCTGACCTAAATCGGCGCAGGATATGACCGTCTGACAACAAGCCAAGACGACGACGCGAAAGACTTTTTCTCTGACCGTGTACAAGGGCCTGTCGAAAACGAAGTCCTCATTGATGCCACGCAGATGTCAAGCAACATTGGACAGTCTTCGGCAGAAGGGTCCCAGATTTCCCCGCTCGCGATCATGCCGGGTGCTCCAATCTTTAGTCAGGAGTATGGTACATGGTACGTACCCGCCACCGATAAAAATGGGACTAGAGTGTTTAGGCCGGCCGATGATCTGGAAAGCGGCTACACAAGTATATACGACGGCGTGCGCCCAGATACATGTCTAGGATGCAAAAAGAAGCGGCCTTGGTCATCAATGAGCAGATCGCTACTTTCAGCGAATCAATCAATAGGCTCTCACTTGCCGGAAGGAATCCAGCTCCTGAAAGAAGAGGGTCCGCCTAGAAGGGAAGTTTGGAATCGCAAGATTATGAGCTCGTCTGATCATGATTCAAGGGAGAAGATGAAGACGAAGATTGAGCAATGGCATCGGTGAATAGAGAGGCAAGGAGGAGACAATAGCATCTACTTCATGCACAGTTTAGAAGATGCATGCGCAGGTAGGGATAGTGACTCCTCAACGAACACGCCGGCGGCCGCCAACGCTTTCGACGCGACGCGCTCTTCCATTCTCCTCTTCCATCTCTTTCTCTCCCAAAATCTTCCAAATGCCCCCTGCTGCACCGGCACCGTTCCACACCCTTCGCACCCACTCATCACCTCTCGCTACTCTCCACTTCTCCACCTCCCCATCGAATGGCCTATTGTACTCTGGGGATCAGGAGGGCTGGATATCGGTCTTGGATCTCAGGGTGCGGCGGGTGGTGGCCTTCTGGAAGGCACATGAAGGAGGCGTGCTTGGGCTGGGAGAGTGGGAGGGTGGTGTAGTCAGGTACGTGCTGCTACTGGGCCTGGGTGAAGGAGCTGATGGACATTAGCCATGGCCGGGACAACATCATTCTTTTCCATGAGCCTCTCAAAAGACCGTACATTGCCATTCCCACTTCCACAAACCCAGATCCAACAGCATACGGGCCCAAGATTACAAATGCGCTGCCTACAAATGCTCTCAACTTCTGCCGCTTCTCTTTGATCCAGCTGTCGCGGAATGGGACGGAAGGCAGCAAAGGAAAAAGGAAAGAGTCTGAGGGGCTTATGGCTGTACCCAGTCTGATCGACTCTGAGCTCGTAAGCGGAATCTTTTTCATAAGGGTCTATTCTAACGAAGGCATAGGTAGACATATATCACGTTCCCTCGCTAAAGCGGCTACACGCTTCCATAAACCTCCATTCTCAGCCCGCTCCGCCGCCCTCTGGCGTCGACCTTCCAGGGACATCCAAAAGCGGACTGGTCATGTCACTCAATCTATTCCTCCCGGATCCATCTGCTATATCTACTGAGGATCAGGTGGGCTTGATGATAACCTACGAGTCTGGCCACACCGCCATCCTCTCGACACCCGCTTCTTCTCTGTCCGAGGTCTACGACGCAAGAATGTCGAAACGACCCAATCCCTGGGATTGTAGATGGATGGGGAAGGGGCATAATGAGGCTATCATGGCTGGGACCTGTGATAGTCGGGGGAGGAGGGGGTGGACTGTTAGTGCAGATCATCGGTTGGTGAGGTATGAATTTGATCAAGTGAGTGTCCTCTTCTCCCGGTCAGAGTATGCTGATATTCCGACAAGGTATGGGACGGCAAACTAGGAAAAGACGATGAGGACGTGATGAAGTCCTATGCTACCAAACAGATCGGAAACTCTTCAATAGCCGTCTCTGGGGATGATAGAGTCGTAGCAGTGGGCGGCTGGGATGGCAAGTGAGCATCTCTTCATCAATCAACCTCTGTAATTGTGCTCACTATGTTCGAAGGATACGGCTGTTTTCCGCAGCGACATCGAAGCCTCTCGGAACCCTTTCTTCCCATAGGGACAGCGTATACGCCCTCGCTTTCGCCCATCGGCCCTCATCGTCTCCTGCCCCTCTGCTACCCGAGCAGGATAACCTGACACAAACAGCAGAATCAACTATCGTCCCCTTATCCGACGACGCCAGCGACGAAGACGATGGTGATTCGGATGAAGATATGGACGGTGTGCCGCCCAAGGAAAGATGGATGGCGAGCGGAGGAAAAGACGGGAAGGTTGCGCTGTGGGGGCTGATGGATTTTGGCAAGGGCAGTGCTGGGGCATGATCAAATCCGCGGCATGGACGAAGTACAGTCATCATTTACATGCAATATGTCAGCAATAGCAAGCAATACAGGATTATTACAATGGTTATAAAGTGGCGCTACAAAACCCAAGATAGAAAGAATGAACAACATAGACCCTTTTGACTTTACTCTATACTTTTTGAGTCTTTATGCCTCTCTTTGACCTCCATTTTGCAAATCTTCTTCAGCTTCTAGGTTCAACCCCAAACCCATGGTCATCGGCGCCGCCAGCACCTCTTCCATATTCAATGTCCTCGCTCTCTCCCTTCCCCCGAAACCCCTATCTCCCGACAAACCCGGAAGGTCATCCCCGACATTCCTCGGACTAATCTCCATATCCCCCACTTCCACCTCCAACTGCTGCCCCTTCTCCGCCTGCCCCACCTTTTCATCCTTCTTGATCCTGCTCGCCTTTGGATCTATCCACCCTCTAAACTGACTGACACTACTGAGCGCTAAAGGGTAGAGCGCAATCAATGCCCAGGCCACGACGGACGGTATCAAGAGATGCCGTACATGCATGTGGTGGATCCTGATACCGTACGCCACGGCAGGCCAGACGGCGCCGGCAGAGGCGGCCATGAGGAGAGCGGCCGAGGTGGATTTGATATGACGGCCTTGGTTGCGCGAGGTGATGGCAAAGACGGTGGGAAAGATGGCGGATTCAAAGACTTCGATGAGGATGAGGCTTGCGTATGTGCCGTGCCCTATCGGAGCAAGGATAGACACAAGGCCCGTTATCATAGAGCCCAGGGCGCAGAAGAGGATGATGAATCGAGGTGGGACGCCAATGTAGCAGAGGATGGCGGCTGCAAAGCGGCCAATGGCATGACCACCTCGACTGATAGTGCGGCCCCAGAGTGTGTCAAACCCCGGATTGATGGTACGCGAAAGAAGTGGCCAAAAGTAACCAAGACTTTCTTGGGCGCCAATGTAGAGCCAAAGCGTGAAGACTCCCATACACAGTAGTACGATCCTGGTTGACAGCCCGTACCATTTGCCTTGATGCGAAAGATACGCCCGCATTTCTCTGTCCTCTGTGTCCTTGTCGAGCGCTTGGTCGGTGGCTTCGGCCAAGGGGACGTAGAAGAAGACGATGGCAAGGAAGAGGACAAAGATGGCAACGGCGAGGTAACACCATTGCACTCGAAAAAGTTTTTGTTCCGAGACGTCGCCGTCCCCGAACAACGCTTTGGAGGCAATGATGGGCGCCACAAATGCCCCGATAGCCTGAAAGGCTTGCGAAAAGTTGAGCCTCGCCTCCGAAAACTCTCCCGGGCCTGCTAGTGCCACAAACGGATTTGCCGCCGTCTCCAACGTCGCCAGCCCCATCGCAATGATGAGGTTGCTCACAAAGAACCCGCCATAACTGCCCAAAACAGCCGACGGCCAGAAAGCCATAGCCCCGATAGAGTAGATGGTGAGACCAGTGATGAAGGTAGATTTGAAGCCGTACTTTTTGAGGACCCAGTAGCCGACCGAGGGCGGGGCGATAAAGTAGGCGAGACCGTAGGCGCAGTTGAGGGCGAAAGCCTGGTGGCGGGAGAAACCGTGGATCTTTTGGACTTGGGTGTTGAGAGTAACGATGAGGCCGTAGCCGAAACCCCAGAGGAAGAAGAGGATGCTGACTGCGTTTTGAGTCAGAGGGTGAACGAGTGTATGTGGTTCGGACGTACCAAACAAGACAGCCTTCCTCGCCTCCTTTGCACTCAGCTCTGTCAACGACTTCTTCCCTCCCATCTGAACAAAATCAAAGAACACCTGAGTCGGCTCCTGACTCGCCTCGGTCGACGCCGACGCCCGATGTCGTCCAAACAATGCCGGATACTTTTGCTGCAGCTTTACAGTCGCGCCCGACATCTTCTTTGGCGCTTTCGATTGTGGTTGTGCAGGGGGATCGCTAGCAAGCATGGCAAATAGGTCGAGCTCGTTGTCCCAAGGCTGGGGTCCGGAGGAAGTGGATCCGCCATTGACGCGCCCGGGGTCTTCGCCGGCGTGACTGACATTCTGATTAG
Source organism: Cryptococcus floricola (assembly GCA_006352305.1). Classification (NCBI taxonomy): domain Eukaryota; kingdom Fungi; phylum Basidiomycota; class Tremellomycetes; order Tremellales; family Cryptococcaceae; genus Cryptococcus; species Cryptococcus floricola. The sequence goes on along the minus strand of CM016932.1, from coordinate 1,507,690 downwards.
TTATACCAGTCGCAGCAGTCCCATTGGTAGCCCCCGACGACTCTCGCCCATCTCGTAAAGGCTCTTCGTCGGACGCCTCTGCTCTGGCGCGCCCGCCGAAAGTGAAGGATCCGAGACCGCCGGAAGTGATGGTAGTCCTATTAGGATCTTTGATGATTGCTGGCAAGATGCGCAAGACCAGAGGTTTGAGTACTAGCACGCAGCAGCACATCAACCCTACAGAGACCTCGATTGAAGACCACAAGAGCGAGTAGCTGATATGGTAGCCATAATTTTTCGAGCTTTCGCCAGAAGTGGTGGAGAGGGCGTTGCTGTTACCAGTAGCAAATTCGTCCTTGAGCGCGTTCTGGAGATAGACGACTCGGACGACGTCCACCACGGTGACGAAGCCACCAACGATAAACGTCGCGACAAGCACCACCTTTTGTCGAAACTCCATCCTCAACCGTGTCAAAATTGGCAGCGGTAAGAGAAGGATAGCAAAGTCGGTGAGGATGTTGACTGGCGACGACGAGAGAAAGATCGAGATGAGGTTCATACACGTCCCTCCGTCCGTATAGGCCGCGCTGACAGGATGGCACCTGAAGATCATGACCAGCACCAGCGCCGTACCTGCCATATTGACGACCGCCATCGTAGCTATTGATGCCCAACGTAGGAAGAAGTGGGCTGCGGCCATGCGGACGTAGAGGATGAGGATGGCAGTCTTGGTGGTGGAGAGGGCGAGGTTGTAAAAGATGGTGAAGGCGTAGATGGCTTTCTTTTGAGACTCGCTCTGGTAATCCGAGAGGACTGTCCTTACATTAGTTGTCGTTAATACCACTCCCGCGTTCCCTCACCAGAATCCATCTTGCCCAAGCCAGCCTGAGCGCCTATCATGACGGAGACCGAGACCCCCATAGAGAAGACCTATCATAGTATGAGCTCCGTCCATGTTTCAAAAAGTTACTCACCCAAGCGGCAACAGCAAACCAATCATCGAGCGTGTACCTCTTTACTATCCACCCCTTTGACAGCATTCTCATCCCGATGAATGCCGTCGCAAAGACAGAAAGCACCAAACTGACCACAAATACGGTCGTATGCCTGTCTGCAAGTGCATTTTGTACTTCTGCCATCTTTTAGTTGCTGTAGCGGGCCGCTAGCGTCAAAAAAGACGGGAAGCGAAGAGAGGTCGACAGTAGAAGTGATTTGGATGCAGTTGTTAACTTGTTGGTGGTAGACTTGGCATGTTGAGGCTGAGGGTGGAGTGAGGGGTGATTGCAGGTGACAATGTGGGGCTGATCGGTGAAAGAAGCTTTGGTGGCAACGAGTTTTGATGTGTGTTGTTCGGTCCGGGAAAAGGTCGTCCGCTGTGACAAGAAGTTATTGGTGGGAACGAGGGTATAGACAGTTGGGAGGAAGGCGGGGTGTACAAGGGGTGGTGGCAGTATATGTACACTTGTAGAAAAGAGAAATGAAAGAGGAGATGAAATGATCGAGGAATAATAATTGCACTCCGGTCCGCGCTACTCGTCCGAAGAGTCGACGCGTCAAATAGCATGACATCAGAACCAATCACAGATAAAGCCGAACTACTTTTGACGTTACATTATGCATCCCTGTCGTCTCGCTCGTGACTTTATATACTATCGTAATGACCACTGTACATCCTCAATCGAATACAGATGGAAAGATCTCGCGAGCGAGGGCGGATTGTCCGTGGTGGTGGTGAAGAGGGGTCTATCCAGACTACCCTTGGTCAGTACGCTTTCCCGTGTTGAAGAGAAGGACTGACCTCATTATACTGTCCATATTGTCGTACCGACCACTCTCAAGCCCTGCTCTCCGCCATCGCAGTCTTCTCAGTAAAAATGGGATACTCGAATGGCCCTTTCTCAAAATCCTTATCAGAAATCACAATCGTGGGCGTAAACCCCGACATTGTGCTCGGCGTCTCCACCTGTGGAATCTTGTCCGAACTGCCCGCACTCGACCCGATATTGGAGTGAGAGTCCAAAGCCGACTGGGTCCTCAACGAGCTTCCGAACCCTAAAGAGCTTCCTCGGCTCGACCAGTACGACTCGCTCCCAAGTCGCTTGCCCTTCCATTCCTTGTTCGCAACATGTCCTCTCTTGACGGCGGGAGCAAGACACATCAGGAGGGGAATGCCCAAGAGAGCGATGACGGTGCCGACAAAGACGATGACGAATGTGGAGACGGAGACGCCGACGCGGTCTGAAAAGGACTCGAGGCTTCCGGCGGGCTCGGCGAGGGTACTGTTGATAGAGGTGCCAGAGGGGGCGAGGGAGCTGAGAGTAGAGCTGGGGCTCAAGTGGGGTTGAGAGTGGGTCGCGCTGCTGGGACTGGCAGAAGGGGTGGGTGTAGGTGCGAAAGAGGAAGAGGAAGAGGTCTCGGCCGAGGCAGTCGGAAGGGTTGGTGTAGCAGATGCCTTGGAGGGGATAGGCGTTACAGACTGACTCGCGGCCAGAGAAACAGCAGAAGAGCTGACACTGACAGACTCCGTCGCAATCGCCTTCTGTCTCACGAAAGACGCGCTGACCGAAGCACTCTCATCGTCGTTGGCGGATGATGACTTTGACGCTGAGGTGGCAGATTCGGTGAAGCTGACAGACTCTGTCCCATAGTCCTCCTCATTCTCATCCTCGTCTTCCCCATCATCTTCGTCATAACCCCCACTCTCCTCCGCGTTCTTGGCCGTGCCGGTAGGAGACACCGTAACAGACCCGCCCTGAGCCAGGTATCGCCCATCAACATCATCCCCGTCAGACACGTCGATAGGGCGCGAAGATACAACAGACAAAGTGAGGAGGGCGAGCAGCGTGAGAGATCTCGTGAGCATTTTTGGAACGTGGTGTGGAAAATGAGCTACTATACGAGGGTCAGCCAACTTTCTGATCTATCGGCCAGGTAGGAGAGGGAGAGAGTGTGCTTACGAGTGGTGAGAGGGGTGCTTACTGTGGATATGCTTTGACGAGGCTGACTGCCGGAGAGGCGAGAGGCTGTGGTTCATGTCAGTGGTGGGCCGGTCGGGTGGTCGGTGTGGACCGACCTTGGTGGACTCGGGCGACGGTGGTGGGTGCTTGGGATTGCGGGGGAGGAGGAGAGAAGAAGGGAAGGGAGGACAGCGGGTTTTTGTTATAAAGTGTGATAATGCAAGAAAGAAGAGATGCGAAAGGGAATGCAGGATTCGATTGCAAGGGCTTTTTATAGTATCGTGTGAGAGATGTAGAGCACGCAACTGCTGCAACGAGAGGACTTGGACCCCTGGTATCCCCTGAGGTCGTACTTCAGCTCTAACCAAGAAGAGCTCGTAGACCGGAGCATGGGAGGAGCAATTGCTTGATATGACAGCCGGGTCGACAGGACGATCCAAAGCCACACCAGAGTCCAACAGCCGGCGCCGGCCAATGCCTAAACCGACGTTAAGGACCACCATGCAGACGAGAGAGAGGTGCTCACCACCCTTTCCCTCCCCAGTTTTCATAGTGGGGCGTTCTCCATGGCTTCAAAAGCCAAAGGCGAGGAAAGAACAAGCAAACGCGTCAACGCGTCTCATCCTCCCAATGTTTGGTTCCGCTTTCAACATCAACAACATTCTGCGCATCATTCTCAACGTTGAATCAACCACCATCACCTGCGAATCACTAAAACAATGCATATGAAAACACAATCCCAAACGGCAGTTGATGCCTCTCTTTTCGTTTCTAAATTTTACACCCCATGATCAAATTCTTTACAGCCCAAACTTGTCCAGCCCAATATACTCTACCCCCTTACCCTCCTTGACCTCTCCCATCACCCACGCATCTTCCCCACCTTCCTTCAAGCTCGCCAGCGCCGCCTCAACCTTCTCCTTGCTAACGATGATGACCATCCCCACACCGCAGTTGAACGTCCTCACCATCTCCTTCGCCTCGACGTTACCGGCTTTCATGAGATACTTCCATACAGCCGGGAGCTTGTACGAAGTCAGATCCAGCGTCACGCCGAGGTCGGTAGAAAAGACTCGAGGGATGTTTTCGGTGAATCCACCGCCGGTGATATGGGACATGCCCTTGAACAGGCTCTGCCTGATACCAGGCAAGAGGCCCTTGATGTAGACCTTTGTAGGCGTCAAGAGCGACTCGCCGACGGTGATGGACTCGTCCCAAGGGGCGGGGGAGCGCAACGACAAGTTGTCGTGTGCGAGGATCTTGCGGATGAGGGAGAATCCGTTGGAGTGGGGTCCGGAGGAGGCGAGGCCGATGAGGACGTCGCCGGAGGTGATGTCGGGGGTGGGGAGGATGAGGTTGCGCTCGACGGCGCCGACGGCGAAACCCGCGAGATCATAGTCGTCGGCGTGGTACATCCCCGGCATCTCTGCAGTCTCTCCTCCAATCAAAGCGCAGCCAGCTTGGAGGCATCCTTCAGCGATACCAGTGATGACATCGGCAGCCACGGGCACGTCCAACTTGGAGCACGCATAGTAGTCCAAAAAGTACAAGGGCTCGGCACCTTGAACGATGAGGTCGTTGACAGACATGGCGACGAGGTCGATACCGACAGTGTTGTGTTTGCCATAGTCGAGCGCGACACGGAGCTTTGTTCCGACACCGTCCGTACCAGAGACGAGCACGGGGTCTCGGAAGCCAGCGGCAGCAAGGTCGAACGCACCGCCGAAACCGCCAATGTCCGAGTCGGTACCAGCCCGCTTGGTAGCCTTAACCACAGGCTTGATCATGTCGACGAGGTCGTTACCGGCATCGACGTCCACACCCGCAGCGGCGTAGGTCAAGCCCTTGGCGGGAGTGACCTCGACGGGAACGGAAGAGAGGGCGCGGTAAGCAATGTCTCGGCGGTAGGTCTTGCCTTCGAAAGCGATTTGGTCGACGCCAGAGTAGGCGAGGTCGACGGCGGCGCGGAGGGTGGGGGCGTAGGCGGAGACGGCGAGGACTCGGCCACCGTCTGTGAGGGTGGTGGTGTTTTGGAGCTTTGTACCGGCGTGGAACACCTCGACGCCTATGTGATTGTGAGTATAGATAGATTGTGGGGGAGGGACATACCCTGAGGCCTGGAGCCGAGGTCGATGGGGACGCCCTTGGGGTAAGAGCCGGGGTAGCCGCCAGAAGCGAGGATGACGGAGATGGCAAAGCCAGGCTTGTAGTCGAGCTTGACAGAGTCCAATCGTCGCTCCACACAGGCCTAATCTCGTCAGCACGAACCATCAAGAAACAAGACACTCACAGTCAAAACCTCGGCCAGATCAGTCTCATCATCCAACAACAGCATCAAAGCCTCCGTCTCGGGATCTCCAAACCTGACATTGTACTCCAACACCTTGGGACCGTTGGCAGTGAGCATGAACCCAGTGAAGAGCATGCCGACAAAGGGGTAACCCTCCTCTCGCATACCCTTGATCGTTGGGGCCAGAGCCTCCTGGACACATCGGTCCATGATCTCCTTGGTAGCGATGGGAGCAGGTGCATAAGCACCCATACCACCAGTGTTGAGGCCAGTGTCGCCCTCGCCGATACGCTTATGGTCTTGGGCAGCGGGCATGGGGACGATGGTGTAGCCGTCACAGAAGGCGAGGATGGAGATTTCAGGTCCAGTCAAGTACTCTTCCACCACGACTTCGTCTCCGGCATCGCCAAACTCCTTGTCGACCATGACGCTCTTGAGCGCAGCAAGAGCTTCCTCGTTGGTCTCGGGGATCAACACACCTTTACCGCCAGCCAATCCAGACGCCTTGATGACGGCCCGGCCAGAGGGGAAGGGGTTCGAGTTGATGTAGGCGGCAGCTTCAGAGTACTCGTTGGAGAGGAAGGATCGGAACGCCGCAGTGGGGACGTTGTGCCTCGCCATAAACTCCTTACTCAGACTCTTGGAGCCTTCGAGCATGGCAGCAGCAGGGGAGGGGCCAAAGACGGCGATACCGGCCTTCTTGAAAGCGCCCTCGACACCATCGACGAGCGGCTGCTCAGGCCCGGGAACGACGAGGTCGACGTTCTGGGCTTGGGACCACTCGACGATGGAGGCAAAGGCGGGAGGAGCACCCCAAGGGAGGGCGAGGTTCTCGACCTTGCCGCCCATGAGGGCTGTACCACCGTTACCGGGGCAGACGACGACTCGAGCGACGCGGGGGGACTGGGCGAGCTTGAAGGCGAGGGCGTGCTCTCTGCCGCCGGCTCCGAGGAGGAGGACGGTGAGGTCTGATTTGGGGGCGGGGAAGGAGATCTGGTGGGACATTGTGGGATGGGTGGCCCCTGGAGAGCGTGGCTCGTGGATGGGTGGCTTCATATTCAGTGCGCAAAAAAAAAGATAGATAAGATGGAGGCAGGCACGGCGGGGAGGGCCGCTGCTGACGATCGTCGTGTTGACTTGTTGAGCCATAGCAGCAGAGTGCTGGACAGTGTAGTGAAAGCGATTGACATGGAAGGAGCTCGTGAGTCATAGAGTGAGTCGTCTGGAAGGGCAGGGGGTGTGCATGTAGAGCTAGGAATCGAGCCTCCTGAGTGAGGGCAGAGGCTGTAAGACCCGGAGCTGTCAAAGTGAGCATCTACATACTGCCTGCTTTATACCCTGGTAGGAGCGCCCTGAGCATTATTAGAATACACTGCCAATACAAGAGAGATGGCATGGTTGAACGAGGAATGAGCCAACGCTCAGTGCCACGCTCGGAGATATAGTGTGGTGATGACGTAACAGGCGCGTGATGGATCGCGCACCCCAACGTGTTCGCCTCTGAGTTGTTTTCTCTCCACAACAGAATGTGAGTACTCCGCTGCCATGGCCCCACTGACCCCCCCAGGTCTGGCATCAAAACCGTAAACACAAAGCCCTTCTCTGGTACGCACACCCCGCTCCCCCTGGCCACCCCTGACACCCTCCCCAGGCCAGAAGCCAGGGACCTCTGGTCTCCGAAAGAAGGTCAAGATCTTCCAGCAGGAGCACTACACCGAGAACTTTATCCAGGCCACCTTCACCGCCATGCCTGGAGGTTCCCAGGGCAAGACCATCGTCGTCGGTGGTGATGGCCGATACTTTGTAAGTAAGACACTGCGCAGGGGCCCCGTAGCGGGACATCTATTAGCGTGCCGCCTAGAGGAGGGTTGCCCAGGGCTGCTGTCGATATGCTACGGGACTACCCTGCTGCTCTGATATCCCTGCACGCGCTGACACGTATCAGTCTCCCGAGGCTTCCCAAATCATCCTCCGTCTCGCTGCCGGTAACGGTATCAAGCATGTCATCATCGGCAAGGACGCCATCCTCTCCACCCCCGCCGTCTCTGCCCTCATCCGATCTCTCAAGACCGACGGTGGTATCCTTTTGACTGCTTCTCACAACCCCGGTGGTCCCGAGAACGACTTTGGTATCAAGTTTAACACTGCCAACGGTGGTCCTGCCCCCGAGGAGGTGACCAACGCCATTCACAAGGTCGCCGACTCTATCTCCGAGTACAAGCAGGTCGACCTTCCTGAAGTGAGTCTAGACTTTATACTTTGACCTCGTCTAACAATTCTCCAGTTCGACCTCTCCAAGCTCGGAGAGTTCACTCACGGTCCCCTCAAGGTCACCGTCGTCGACCCCGTCGAGAACTACATCAAGCTCTTGAAGGAGATCTTTGACTTTGACCTCATCAAGAACTGGCTCCACACCACCTCTCCCAAGCCCACGGTCCTCTTTGACGCCCTCAACGGTGTCACCGGCCCCTACGGCCGTGCCATCTTTGTCAACGAGCTCGGCTTGGACGAAAACTCTATCCAGAACTGTGTCCCCTTGCCCGACTTTGGTGGCAGCCACCCCGACCCCAACTTGACCTATGCCCACGAGCTCGTCGAGCGAGTCGAGAAGGAAAACATCGAGTTTGGTGCTGCTTCTGACGGTGACGGTGACCGAAACATGATCTACGGCAAGGGCGCTTTCGTCACTCCTTCCGACTCTGTCGCCATCATTGCCGACTGGGCCGAGAAGGCCATTCCCTACTTTAAGGACGGTGTCAAGGGTCTCGCCCGATCCATGCCCACCTCTGGCGCTATCGACATTGTCGCCAAGTCCAAGGGTCTCGAGGTGTTTGAGGTTCCCACTGGATGGAAGTTCTTTGGCAACTTGATGGACGCTGGCAGGCTTTCTATCTGTGGTGAGGAGAGTTTCGGTACTGGTTCCGACCACATCCGTGAGAAGGACGGTGTCTGGGCTGTCGTCGGTAAGTCCCCATCTCCATACCCAAACCCATGCTGACTATCTACAGCCTGGTTGTCTATCCTCGCTACCGCCAACAAGGAGACCCCCGGCGTCGGTATCAAGGAAGTCCAGCTCCAATTCTGGAAAAAGTACGGCCGATCCTTCTTCTCCCGCTACGACTACGAAGAGTGCGAGTCCGAGGGCGCCGAAAAGCTCGTCTCCCACATCCGCGACACCTTTGCCGCCCCCGGTTTCGTCGGCTCGTCCCTCAAAGCCACCTCCTCCGACGCTTCCTTCAAGGTCGCCGAGGCCGACGACTTTTCATACACCGACCCCATCGACGGTTCCGTCTCCAAGAACCAGGGCTTGTACATCAAGTTTGCCGATGGCTCTAGGGTCATTTTCAGATTGTCTGGTACCGGCTCGAGCGGAGCTACTATCAGGTTGTATGTGGAAAAGTATAGCCAGGATGAGAGCGAGTATGAGAATGATGCGCAGGTGGGGTTGAAGCCGTTGATTGAGGTCGCTTTGGAGCTTTCCAAGTTGAAGGAGTTTACTGGCAGGGAGAAGCCCAGTGTCATCACAGTGAGTCGCGTCTATAATCGTGTGGTTGGGTCGGTGCTGACTTGTTCTTGTAGTAAGTGTAATGGACAATGTTGGTATCTACGAGTTGAGAGGATTGGATACGATGATGCATTGGATTGATCTGAATCTCTGAGAACGGGCGAGGAGCTTGAGCATGTGAACTTTTTGAACAAGGAATGAGTGTTTGTGTTGGTTTATATCTGATGAAACCCATCATGCTGTTATTGACCATCGACTACGCAAAGCGCAAAGAATAGTCGCAATGCAATGACAAGGGGACAAGAATGGCAAAAAGCCACCGCGGTTGGGGTGTGCGCCGTTCTCATTCGATCGTGTAGATCACGGCGCTCACCCCTACACGATCGAACCACCCCACAATTGTTTGCGATTACGTACGGCATAGGCACCCTTCACCGTCTCGTCAACCACTCTCGCCATGTCAACTGTTCTTCTTCATCCGTCCTCCTTCCTGACTGCACTACTCGTCTGTGTGGTCGCTGCAAGGAGGCCGGTAGGGCTTCCCGAAAAGCTCAGTATGCCCCAATCAGGAAGAAACCTGAAGCACCTATCGTATGTCGCCTGCGCTTCTTTACGCATGATCATGACTGACGCTATGACTATTAGATACAATATGGCTCTTGGGAGGACCTCCAAAAGGATTTTCTCCAAGAAGTAGAAAAACATGACTCTCAGCGACCTGCAGAGCATCATCCCATCGAGAGCCTCCATTTCCATGGTCAATGCGTTCTAGATGACGGCCTCCGACCTGAGAGTGGCGACCACAAGATAGGAAAGACTTGCTTACGCCGACTGGGACTTTTCCTGGCGGGTGTAGGCTCTGGTTCGGACTATCGCTTTGGGTGAGCTCCTTGATCGCACTGGGCCTCCATTCGACAGTAAAGCTCACGAGCAGCAATAGATATCATGGTATACAGGCCTCTAAGGATCACCTGAGTGCTCGTTTCCGTTGCTGTCAGGATGAGCAACAAGCCGACCGACATGTCCCCGCTTCTTCAGGAGATCCTGCAGACCACGTCAAGAAACGTCGACCTGGGCGACGAGGGATGGACAGGTTCCACTGTGGGTCTTCTTTAGTCATCAATGGGAGGGCAGGGCAGGGCAGGGGAGGGCTAGCGCTGAAGATAATATGTTGACAATATGCTTGTAGTGCCTCCCCCTACGGAACTGCCGACATTCCAAGCGGTATTTCCGCAACCAACCGCACTGTTCAAGACACTTGTTCAGTATCTGGATGTGGATGCCCTCATTTTCCATTCCGAAAACGATACACCCTTCGTCATTCCGTTTGCGGAGACACAAGATTTCGCTGCGTCCTGGGCGACATCGTCCGTCCGATGAGCAAGGTCGTCGCGCGCAGCCTCTCTGTGTCGGGGCTGCTCTCTCCTCCGAAAAGATAGGCAAACGGGACCCAGCTACCTCACGGACACCCGCACTAGGCTAGAGGTATTGTTGGGCCAAGCCGAGCAGGAGGTGGAGGGCACTAGGGTTGAAGAGGGCCAGGATAGGACTGTGCACGAAGAAGCTCTGGGACGACTCTTGTTCTTGGAGTCCGCATGGGATGCCACTACGGTGCCTTCTGAAGACGCAAGAGCGTACGACGCTGCGGCTATCCGGGTGGAGACCGCCATCAAGTTCCAGGTCCAACGGCTGGAGGACAGCATTGAGGAGCGCGAGGAGATGGAGAGGGCCCAAGCGGCGCAGGACACACGAGGTAGGGAAGGGGCTGGATTGGCTGGGGACAGGCCACGAGGTGAGAGCGATGCGGTGGCGCGTCTGGGTGAGTCTCTCGCTCTCTCTATCGAGTCCATGGCGGGCAACGGGAAGGTGAAAATCCCTGGGCATTGGGCGGAAGAGTTGAAGCAGAAAGGCCTTCATTACGACTGGGTACAGGAAAAAGCACGCCTGGCGGCTCTGAAAGGCACACTCTCCCCCTTCAAGCTCCCCTACATGGTGCACTCCATGATGCCGGTGGCCGCGCGCGTGGCCCCTCCCAAGCGTAACGACACGTTAGGGGGGGGTGCGTTAAGGAGGTGGAAGCCGCTCGAGCCTTTGACGAGTGCCGGAAGGGGTGCGTCTCCGCAAACGGAATGACGAAGGGTGTATCGTTTTTCGGAATGGAAAATGAGGGCATCCATATCCAGATACTGAACAAGTGTCTTGAACAGTGCGGTTGGAGGAAAGGGCAAAAAGGCGCGGGGTGCAGAATGATCCACCCCAACGGAAGCGTTCTGGGAATTTTTTCAGATTTTATCGTTGATTCTATTGTTGAAGATTATGTATGTGATGGGCTTCCAATGGAACACATCGTGGTGATAGCAGAAGATACAGACTAGAACATCCTTCAACTTTATACTCGTATCCGCGGCAATCTCGGATAACACCGCCCGTCATGTCCATGAACCCGTATCATGCTCCATAACTATGATACATATGCACTATAAACCTCACAAAATCCTAGCTGGGCTCTGTAGGCATGCTTGCTGCTCGTTTGACTGCGCCCCGGCGCGTCGATTACGAGCTCGCTTTGCCCGATCCCCCCTGTTCTTCTCTTCTTTTTCTTTCCTCTTCTCCAGCGCTTCACGGTTGTCATCCCTATACTTGGGATCATATAGACCCTGGAATCGATCGGCCACCTTGTCGAAGCTCTCTTTGGGATTCGCTCGCTTGTGTATTGGACTGCCGAGTCGATTGCATCGGCCATTGTCGAGGTACGTGGAATGCAAGTATAAAGATGTATGGAAAGAATATGCGAGATTGCTGGCGGATACGCTGCTGCGTAGCGATCAACGGCGACGAGTACATTCCCATCTCTCTTGTTGAAGGTTTTGTATAGGTTTCATGGTTAAAAAAGAAGAAGACATATGTAAAACTACTCTGGATTTGTGGGCAGCAAGGATGTTTTCCCTTGGCTGAGTATCGGGAAGGGTACCACGGACGATAAGGGAACGAAGCTGTTGGTCTAAACCAAGAGCTGCCTACGATCATTACTAATCTATACGACACCCCGACATATCCGACACTAACTACGAGGGTGCCCGCACCCGACACTAATCGACTTGACTGTCCGACTAGCCATGTCCCTTTACATCGCCCCCCCCCCCCAGAAACAAGGCTCGTCCCGAGCCGTCCTTCCTAGAATTTCCCGGTCTTCCTACACACTGCCTTCACTCCCTTCACTTCCCTTAGTTGCGCCCAGTACTCATCTATCGCCCTTCCCTCCTCCTCTGTCCTCGACACTCCCCAGTTCCTCCACGCCAGTTTTATCTGGTCACCGTTCCTGTTTTCCCCGAATCCCTTGGCCCAGCGATAAATGTATCCGACAGGTAGGAACCCGTAAGACATGCCTTCCTTTGCCCGGGCATCGGCCCTGGCGACAAAGATAAGCGGCGAGGTGGGGGGTGGTGGCGAGGGAGAGGGTGTGAATGTGGGGGCGGGTTGGAGAAGTGCGGGGTCTATGGTGGTGGGGGGTATGGGTGAAGGAAGAGCCCCGGGTGTGAAGTCGAAGAGGATGGGGTAGTTGTGAAAATAGGAGGATGGAAGGAGGTGGGACGGACCCGCTTCGGTGGGTTGTGTGGGTGGTGCTGGCGGGGCAAAGATTGCCGCGAGGTCATCCCATTCAGATGGGGGGACTGGCTGGCTAGGCCATAAGCAGTCGTCGAATGAGAGGAGGTGGGACATGGTAGTAGTGTGGTGTGTCGTGTTGGATGTTTGGTTGGTAGATGGGATGAGGGAGGATATGTGGGATTTGAATGTGGTATTTGCTTCGGTCAAAAGGACTGTCTTCGTCTCCGCATGGATAATCGCTTTTTTGGATGAATCAGCAATGATGGATTGTTGAATGGCAATGACAAAGCTCACCTCTGTATCCATGGGGTAAGAAGTGGTGTTTGTCCGCGACCCAGTGACTGAACGCATCGAGGAGATCGACCACTTCACGGAAAACGGGAGAATACACACAAGTTCCACTGAAGTCCGTGATGGTGGCCTTGCTTTCGCTTCCCAAAGAGGGGGCGATGGAGCAGTTCTCCATGCACAAGGTTTCGGGCCGAGCAAAGATTGGTCGAACCAACCAAGACCGGGGTTCTCTGGCCCCTACTTCCCTTATGGCGAACCAGGACGAGACGGTAAGCTCTGATTGATGGTGGTTGGTAAGCGCAAGCCTCAGTATTGTACAAAGATGATATCTCACCCATATCGGTGTCGACCTCTTCCTTGAAAAGGTTGAATAGGGCGCCCAAGCGTCGAAGGTAACCCAGCTGTAGAAGCTGGCTCCCAAAGGCGTCTTCTTTGAGCGAGGTAGCCCAGTAGGACTTCCCGTTCCAAGACAACTAATGACAAAATCAGTAAAGACATCGCCTTCGCTACTGCAGATTGCAAAACGCACCTTGTAAGTAGGTGTACGACTCGTTCCAACGTGTCTTGTCTTGGGCTTGTCCTCGTTGCTAAGTACCAACGACGGATCAGCTCTGGCAACCAGTGACCCACAAACAACACTCACCTGGCGTCCTCAAATTCGGTCCAGTCGACGATAAGAGCATTACCGTCGCTCGACACACTGCTGTAGTCGTTGGACGTCTCGGTGATATCCTGCTGGAAGTAACGGTCAGAAGTAGTACAAACTGAAGGAATGCGAGAATGAAATATTCGGGGGGCTATATCAGATGTATATATATGTATTCATGGCGCACCGTGCACGGGAATTGGTCTGTGCAACTTGTGTTAAACGGACGGTCACGGTGGAGGCAGCGGCCCCAGCGCCGGAGCGGCGACGCCCGAGTGTGGCGGCTTGTATATAATAAGGACGGACTCTCGTTGAGTATTGATAGTATAGTTTCATGTGCAAATACAACTAAAGTCTTCCCTTGAAAATCCCTTCCCAAAACTCATCCACACTCCTGTCACCCCGATCACGTCCACCACCAGCTTCATGCGCCCCAACACTATTCATGACAACATCCACCATATCTCCCACTTTTCTCCTCCAGCTCGTCTGGTCCTCGGGCCATCCCTCGGCGTGGGCTTGGACCCAGAGTTGGACGATGTGGTGGCCCTTTTTGAGGTAGTGCAGGGTACGGGCTTGGGGGTTGGAGATGGCGGCGGAGGGGGATGGGGAGGGATGGTTGTAGGCGTAGAGGTTTATGAGTATGCAAGTCACTATCTCGAATCAGCTGGACTCTTCTTTGTTCGACGGAAGGCGCAGTGAGCGTACCAAGAGGATAAACAGTGATACCCCAAACATCAAGATATAGCTCTCCTTCTGCGGTTGAAAGCCAGTCCAGCGCCGTTTCTGAGCGGTCTATGAGGTTTAGCAAAAGGAGAGAAGAGGGACGGTAGGTTATATGAGCTGGGATGGGACGAGTGGGGAAGAGGAATGGTCGGAGGAGTGTGAACTGTATTGTCATCAGCACCCATCATCTAACCTTTCATGAAGGAAGGAAAGCAAGATAAGAGGGAAGGGACGCACTTCCACCGCACAGTACATCAGGTTGAAAAAGTCGCCCGCTTGGGGTAATCTTGTCCGCTCGCTGACTGCCCAAGAGGTGGGCAGATCTTTGGACCAGGTGTCGAGATCTGTTAGGGATTGGAGGATGGCGCAGTCGGTGGTACGAGCGAGTCCTTGGGGGCTGCTCGTTATGCGTACTTTTCACTTCAGCTTCTGCACTTTGATCATAGTGAAAAAGAACTCACAGACCTGCCCAAGGATGATACTGAGCTTGGTCAAATGATATAACGGCGCAAAACACGCCGGCCCCTCTGCATGCGCCTCATCATGATAATGGTCCGGCCATTGGAAGGGTAGTGGACAGTCACAATCTTCTAGGTTGATGTTCTGCACTTGGCCAAAACGGAGAGCTGTCCATTTGTCGGCTATGACACAACCTCCCCAGAGACGGGCACGGCGGTGGATCTGGGCTATGGGGATGACTTTTTTCGTCGACTTTCGGTGGACAGCCTATCTGTTGTTAGATCGAAACCACAAGAGATGGTAAAGGGACCCACGAGCTCAGTGGCCATTCTGATTGCTGTACCCGTCCTCTGCCACATAGCACTAGCCGCCCTCGACTCCTCATACCCATGCAAATCATGGTTCATCCCCATCAACACCAAAACCTGACTACTCGCTATCGTCGACTGGCTTACCAGCCTCTCGCCTTCGCCGTCACGAAGGTGTTTGTGCAAGGCAGATAAGAGGGCGTGTCTGATGGAGCTAGGGGTGAGGCGGGAGAGAGAAGAGAGAGAGCAGTGGAGGAGCCGGATGATGCGGGGGATTGATGTTGGAGGAGAAGAGTTGGGGTCCCAGGCCGAGTAGCGGTCTAGCCAGCCGCCAGGTGGTTCTTTGCTCTTCGTCAAGGCGCTGCGATATCGTCAGATCAGGTTAGAAGGTCGCGGGACTTGCCTTTCGGAGGCGGAGATGACGGGGAACATGGAAATGAATGTCGGAAGGCTTTGGTAGTACACTAATCATCGTCAGCTGAGTCTGATAAGAGAGGGGCGACTTGCAAGAGTTGAGAACTTCTAGCGAGACAATTTCATCCGCTAGCCTTCCCAATACCTGCAACGACGTCTGCCCCCTTTTCTGTAGCTCTCTCCCGTCTTCTCTACCCAACAGCAACCCCGAACCTTTCCCGCTCCCCAACGAGTCCCAATGACAGTCGTACTTGCTTTCCAAGCCGTCCAGGCCCCGCTCCCCACCGGGAGTAGATATGAGCGAAGAATGTATCAGCTGAGTAAGACTGGAAGGGCCGAGGTAGGTCGGTTCGAGACCTTGAGATTCTTCTTCTTCCTCGGGGAGACCTTCGCGGGCAATCTTCTTGCGTTTGTCCTGAGATGATGTTAGCGGTAGTTTTGAGGTACGATGTAGACTCACAACGGGAGCAGGGGCGACCCGAAGACACTTAATACCATAGTCCTTACAGTGCTTACACTCTTGCTGCCCCTGATACTCACATCTACTTGCCGTCAGCCCTTCCTCTTGTCGATAGAGCAATGATGCTGACCTGATCCTGCTCTCGCGACAACTATCGCATGCCCTCAAGGTCTTTCTCCTCTTTGGTGGGGGGGACTGGGGCATTTGTGTGGTTCCCTGCCGGCTGCTCTCTTACTGAGATTGTAGATGGTAATGCATAATGGGCCAGAGATAAGCATCACAGATAAGAGATCCCGATCTGCAGTACGTAATCCCCACCCTCGGATGGCCGCCACAACCCGGCGCAATCCGCAATTCCGCACCCATCAGTATCACCCAGTCTTCCTGTTCTGTTCACCCACTTCGCCAAAAATCATCCCCCCTGCCCACTCTCATATCACTCCGCCATGGTGCTGTTAAAAGTCGGAGAAGTCATCGCGGACAGGTTTCAGATCAAGGATGTGATCTCTCACCGCGACCATAACGGCAAGTGCTTCCTCTTCTCACACGAGCAGAATCTCACCCTTCACGCAACAGTAAGCATCTACACCGCAATAGACATTCCAAGCTCGTATGTGGTTGCTCTCAAGGTCAATCACAAGGCCGACTTAGTTCACTACGAATTTTGCTTGTACACTCGCTTTCAGCACCTGGATGGCTTTCCGCTCCTCCTGTGCGCAGACTCGCACGAAAACCATCGTCCCCGATATGGCGCCTTCGCTATGGAACTTCTGGGTCCATCTTTGGACAAACTTGTCTCAAATGCGGAAGGATCCCAATTTACCCTCAAAACAACCCTTCAGGTGATTGATCAAGTCATCACCCGCATCCAAGCTATACACACACGGGGCTTTTGCCATCGTGGCATTAAACCCGACAACTTCTGTACTGGTCCTCCAGGAAGCGCACACGAGTACAAGGTGTATATGATCGACTTCGACCTCGCCAAGAAATTTAGGGATCAGCGTACCAAGCTGCACATCCCTTACCGAGAGAATAACGACGTCGGCAACCCAAACTGGGCGTCGTTAAATGTGGACTTGGGGGTTGAGCCTTCTAGGCGTGATGATATGGAATCCGTGGGGTATATGGCGGTTGTGAGTACCTACGTTTGGAAGGCAGCAGGCCTAAGCTTACACATGAATAGTTCTTTCTCAAAGGCTGTCTACCTTGGCTCTCCGTGCATGGATGTCGCCCAGCATACCCAGAGCACCGTAAAAGTAAGAAAATCAATGTTTCCATGAAAAAATATGACCAGAACGCTGATATTCTTCTCAGAGAAGGACACCACTCTCGAATATCTCTGCCAAGACCTCCCCGAAGAGCTCGCAACATATATCGCCTACTGTCGTTCACTCAGATTCGACGACGAGCCCGACTATGAGTATTGCCGTGGGCTCTTTCGCCAAGTGTTTGAGAGAGCCGGTTTCAAGGATGATGGCGTCTATGACTGGCCAGCGTCTGAGATTGAACTGGACATATGGGAGAACGCACCGTCTCCCGGGAGTCCTCAGGTTTCTGCTTGGGGGGACGGCGATGATGCAGACCTCGAAATTGCCGGTCCCGTCGATCCTGTCGATCCTGTCGATTCCGTCGATACCGCCAATGCCGCCGATACTGTCGAAACCGTCGATACCGTCGATACCGTTGAAGAGGCGATCCCTTTCCTGAAACGACAGAAGAGACGCCATCCTGAAACGACAGAAGAGACGTGTCCTGCGCCTTGTATAGATCTGTGAACTCGCAAGGGTCTCGTGACTCATTGAAGGAGGCTCCTCGTCTTGTTGGGTTTGTCGATTAGAAGCATGAGGTATTTGGTGAGAACTATTGTAATACTGTTGTATACGTGAGCAGTCGCATGTAAAGTCTAGCAGGCTACAAGTCTTCTTCACTCGACTCCAAGAGGTCAAGCCTCGATCCGGCGGGAGGTTTACAAAGTCCGGCAAATGGTGCTGTTGGCGAAGCTGGAAGGGGGTGAAGAGAGAGGGCGAAGAAGTGCTGGAAATGAGAACGGTAACAAGGCCCACAGGTCTCGAGTTCGACCAACTGGTCAAGCGTGTATCTCGTCTTATTGTATGTTGCCGGCAAGAGAGTCTTTTCTTTCGAAAGGCGATACCCCATTCGTGCAGCCCTGCATACAATTTCAGATTTTACATTTCCTACCCAAAAAACCCAAAGCATTACTCCAGAAACAGCACTGAAAGAAGTCATCTATCATTCTACAACTCAAGAAAGCAGCTCTAGTAGCAAAGTACAACTCTCAAAACACCCAACAAGCAAGCAAAAAGGAGGGATTAGATGTAATACAAGTAATGAGGATTGGCGTCTCCCAGCTCTGGCCTATCTTCCGCCCCGGCAGCAATCGCAGCGCGCTTCTTCTTGTTGCTGTACCATGCGTATCCCGACTACGTTTCGTATCTTGTCAGTATTCCATTCCACTCCAACGGGTATCAGGAAAACATACAAGGATACCAGTAAACACGATAGACATCAAGGTGATGCCGATATCGTAGTGCAGTCCTTGCAAGTATCGCGGGGCTGATTGGGTTGTAAAGATGAATCCTACACATGCGCCTGCAGAATCTGTGTTGATAACAAGCGTCAGCAAGACGGACGGATGATGCGAAGGAGGGGAATGGGACGTACTGCCGACGAGTTGGATGAATCCCATAGCGAATGCACGACGATAATGACCCGCAAAGTTATCGGCCGCCCACCTATCACCCCATCAGCTTTTGCCTTCCATCTAAGCTAGAGGGGCACTCACAAAACATTCAAAGAAGTAGACCCATAAAGCCCCACACTAGCGATAAACACCCCCGCATACCGAACCCCAACTTGCGGTGCCGTACTCAGAATGATGTAACCGATCAAGCAGAAGAAGAGGGATCCAGCAATCATGGGTCCACGCATTTGGAGTTTGTCTGAGAGGCGGCCAAAGATGACGTAGGCGATGGCGGCGAGGGCGTAGACGGGGACGGTGAGGAGTTGGGCGTCGGTGGTGGAGGTGAAACCGAGGCCGGCGAGGAGGGAGGGGATGAATGTTGCTGAGAGGAGGTCAGTCGGTGTCCGAGACAGGAAAGAGAGGGAGACTTACTGAGGGAATAGAGGGTGGAGTCGATACCGAAATGACTGACGGCGCTAGTATCAAGGTCAGCTCGAGCCCACGAACTGATAGATGGAAAGAACATACGCAACCCAGAGTCTGAAATCCTTCAACACTGAATAGATAGCACCCCACGAAAAGTCCTCTTGGTGGTCATAGACAGACTTGTTCCTCTCTTGCCTGATGCGGAGGATCTCTTTCTCGTGCGGTTTGAGCCAGCGGGCTTCGGAGACGTTGTTGGGGATTTGGTACCAGGCGATGGGCGCGAGACACATGGACAGAAGTCCTTCCACGAGGAAGCTTATAAATGTCAGCTTGGAATCATGAGAAAGAAGAAAGACTCACAGCCACTGCCACCCTGAAAGGTTGCCCTTGATGTGCGACAAACCATAGGCCAACAGTCCTCCAAACCCACTACTAATCGCTGAAAACACAAAGACAACAGTCTGCCGACTGACGTATTCGTTTCGGTTGTACGTCATGGTGAGGTAGAGGGTGCTGCAGGGGATCATGCCGGCTTCGAATGCGCCGAGGAGGACACGGCAGGCCATGAGTTGGTCGTAGTTCTTGACAAAGGCGGAGCCGATTGTAATAGAGGCCCAGCAGATTGTGGTGGCGGTTACTTGGGGGATGTTAGTGTAGTCATTTAAGGGGAGGGTGGTACTAACAGAGGTATCGGGGGGTAATTATCTTCAAGAGGACGCTCCCTGGATAGATGTCAGATGAAGTCAATAGTAAAAGCGTAGGGTCACTTACAGAAAGGCTCAAACACGACATACGTCGCATAGACTACCGAAACGGCAGCACCGTATTGATTCCCGATCAAGCCAAGGTCGTCGGAAAAGCTTGTGAGTTTCTTGGACTAGATCAGCTTGACACTTATATGATCTTGAGTGGCCACGTACGGCGTTACCGATATTGGACCGATCTGTGGCAAGTTAGCAGGCGGCACATACTCATAGTACGCGACTCACCCAGGAAAGACATCATGTACAAAGCCCCAAATACCGGGATGAGATTCCAGTCGATCTTTCTTAGCACCTTGCGCTCTGCTACATGGTCAATCTCGGGTTCGCCGCCGAGCTCTACATCGTCCACGGCGACGTCGACGACTGTGATCTTTTCTGGGTCCTGCTTCTCGTCTGGGGTGTGGGACATGGTGGATGGGTGACATGGGTCGGTGGTGATTCGCTGTGTTCTTATAGAGGAGAGTCGGTGATATCATGTAGATAAGGGAGATAAGAATACCTCGTTAGATCCCGAGCACCCGTGTTCGATTCCATCTAGTTCTCGGCGGCCGACCGAGTGCCTGGGGGGCTCTATTGGACGTTGTTTGTGTGAGAATACGCTCCATGTATGCATGGCAAGTATACACGGGAGCTAATTGAGGGAACTCGGGCAGCATCAGCTGCATCGAGAGCATCGCGCACGAGTACAGCAGCTTGTAGCATGACCTGCGCTGTCGGATTCCTCCGGGTTCCCGATAACGACACGGGTCATTGATAGATCTTATCGCCCCGCCACCCCGTGATCCCGGCATCCCGACAGCATTTTCCCATCCCAGCAGCTATATATGACCATCGCGAATGCCCCCATCCATATCCTCCCGCCACTCCATCACCTCCATACTTCACAATGTCCTACCAGCCACCCTCCACCCAAGGCAAGCCCTTCGTCCCCGACTGGATCCCTCCCCCTGCTTCCAAGACAGAGCAAGACTGGGCCCAGCTCCACACCATCGAGCTCTCCCTCCTTGACTCCCCCGACCCCAAGGTCGTGCAAGACCTTGTCGAGCTTGCCAAAGTGGCCATCAAGGAAGACGGTTTCTTGTATCTCAAGGACTATGGCGTCTCATACGACCAGGTGAGAAATCTCTTCTTGTCAATAGACCAGATACTTACGGGCTTCTCAGTTGATGCGCCAGTTCTCCATCGCTCAATACCTCCACGCCAACATCTCCGAGGCAGACAAGGCCAAGCTGCTCTGGGATCCCGAGACCGGTCTGTTTGAAGGCTACAAGGCGCCCTACGGCTGGAAGGTGTGTCCTTCTTCGGTATCTTTATCTTGAATATGGGAGCTGACCTACGACTCAGCGTGAGAGAGCTCTCCCCGACGGTATTTCCCAATTCAACTTCTACACCCCCGAATTCGAAGACCACAACAAAGTCCCCGAATGCGTCTTGCCTTTCATGGATGAGATCACCGCTTTCTGCGAGGTACGTCTCCTCTCCTCCATCTTTTCTCGGAGACCAGAGCTGATGGGAATGGTAGTACTTGACGAAACAAGTGAACCGCCGCCTTTTGACGCTCCTTTCCAAAGTACTCGAGCTCCCCGACGACTACCTCTGGAACAACGTCCAGTCCCAAGGCGGCCCCGTCGCCGAAGGCTACTTCCGTCATGCCCTCTTCCGACCGCCTCCCAAAACGACACGCGAGCTCAGTGGCGGTCTGCGTATGAACGGTCACACGTACGTCCTTCTCATAATGTCCTCTCTTGCTCTGTCTGACGATTTGTCGTAGGGATTACGGAACCACAACCCAGCTTTTCTCTGTGCCGATCTCTTGTCTCCAGATCTGGGGTAGGGATGAAAAGTGGCATTACGTCAAGTATGAGCCTGGAGCGCTCGTAATCAACATCGGCGAAACCCTCGAGAGTACGTCCATCCCCTCTATCCCGTCTCACCTCCATCCGTACCCATCTTACTCGACACAAAAGCTGACTCTTCACAGTCTTGTCTGGAGGTCATTTCAAGGCTACCCGACACAGGGTATTCGAGCCTCCCTCCGACCAACTGGAGGAAGAACGTCTCTCCCTCGTGCTCTTCAACGCTTCCATGGGTCACTTGCGTATGACGCCTTGTATGGGTACGTTCCTCTCCTCCTTCCTTACCCCTCTCTCAGAAGCTGACAAAACCGCAGAGTCACCCCTCCTCAAACGCGAAGGCTGTGTATCCTCTCAAGGCGTATTCAAGGAATTCCAAACCGTCATGGCCTCCGGCATCTCCGTCCCCACCAACAAACAATGGCGAGAAGCGCAGATTGCGTCGATGAGGGACACGACGGTGCCGCAGAAGGAGGTGGAGATCAATGGGAAGAAACATAGTGTGAGAGAGTTCTTTGGGGTCAAGGTGCTGTTGCCTGTTTGATTTGCTTCTCATTTCTTGTTGACTGTTGAGAGATGTTTGGGTCTTGGTTCATTGTTGAGTTTCTGTTCTGATCGGTCTTCGTTGTATAAGTGGTAAGATAAGAAGTTGTAGAAGAGCAATGCAGAGCGTATTCGATGTATCAAAGGAACACCTAGTGGTTCAATGGCACAAGGACGTGCATAAACTCGTGGAAGACTGTCACTGCAGCCACCATCAAGGGCCCAACAGCAACATCTGGCGTGTCAGCGAATCCAGATGCTCAGCCATACGGCTTTTCGTCTTGGGCCGAGTCGAAATAGGCGACAGCTCGGCCAAGTCTCCTTCGCTTGGAGAAGTGACGGAACAGTCGTCTTCGGATTTATCACTGTCCTGGAGAGTCTCGAGACTTCATTTTCAGACTTAACAGCATCTTGAGGTACAGCCCAGTCGTAGATACCGTCATCCTTGAAGTTCTCCGTCTGGAAAATTTGGCGAAAGAGTGCACGACATTAGGCATAGTCAGGCCGCTGTGAAGTCGAGTGATCGGCAATAGGCGAGGTATATCATAAACTCTTCGGGGAGACCTTTACAGAGTCTTTCGAGGGGAATGTCTCGCTCTGGAAAGGATGTGAGCCCATTGGTCACCGCGCGTCCGATCTCAAATGAGTACAATGGCCACAGACTTACTTTTCCATTCAGCGTTGGCCGAGTCAAACAGCCACAACAAAGTGCCCTTGAGAAGGCACTAGTCAGTCGTCAGTGGACTATATCAGCCTTCGAAGAAGAAATGGCTACTCACAATAGCAAGGTAGCCAGCAGACTCCATATCATCTCGTCTGCTACTCTCAAGTCCCTCCTCGACGGCCAACGACCTCCAACACACATTCGCAGCGCCGTCCGCCGAATCCAGCCTATGGTTCCCGAACTTGCTGATATACGTCTTCCCAGCATCAAAGTCGATCAGATACACCTTGCCCTTATTCCTGCTTCCTGGAGGACCGATGCAAAAGTTGTCGGGTTTGATGCCGCAGTGGACGACACGGCGGTCGTGTAGAGCTTGAATGCGGGAGATGACTTGATCCATGACCAGAAGAGTCGTTCTCAGGCTGCATTTGCGTCCTTTTGTTTGCTCGATGACAGTGTCCAACGAAGGACCCAGCCGTTCGATGGCGATAGCTCCAAACGCATCCCTATCGGCCTTCCATAACCACTTCACACGCGGGAATCCGTCAAGGTCGCCGACGCTGTATTTGTAGAATCTTGCTTCTTGGTAGATCTTGCGGACCTTGTAGCTGATTTTGAGAGCAACCTCTTCCCTCGTTCTGATGTCTATTGCGGCGTATATACTCACTAGGCTGCGGTCAGTTTTCGCCCTAGCCTGGAGGGATGACGGCTGCTTACCAGTGGAGTCCCGAAGATTGATCACTTCTTTGATCTCGTACTTGTTCCCAATCCGCTCTCCGACCTGTTTGCGCGCCGTAATGACGCGTTTTGGAGGAGGATGAGGGTGATTTCTGTTGTTGGCGACTGAAGCAGAGAAAGACATCACAAGCTGATCACGGAACACCGACTACACCAGCCAGGTACGGAATGGAACGAAGCAGATGTTCTGCTCCCGGCATGCTACACAACGACCTGGAGAGTATGAGGCTGGCTCGCTGGGAGTGGAATGGAGAGTGAAGAGATCAAGGAGTCTAGTAGTTGCATGTGACTGTTATCGTATACAGCAGCTATCATCTGATACCCCATGCTTTGTTCGAGACACTCAACCAAATCGAACCAGTCACGTTCGGATCTTCAAGACCACCTGGCGCGATCGCAAGCTCATATACGGGGTAGAGCAAGCCTCCTTGACCTCGGTCTGGCTAGCAGAAGGCCCGTCCTCGGTCGTCTCAACATCGGTATCGTCGCCTCCCGATGCAGAAACCTGAGGACTCCCGGGAGACGGTTCGTTCTCCCGTATATCCGGTTCAATCTCAGAAGCTGCCCAATCATAGACGCCATCATCCTTGAAACCGGCTCTCTCAAACGCTTGTCGAAAGAGCCCACGGCAATAGTCATAGTCGGGCTCGTCGTCGAATCTGAGTGAACGGCAGTAGGTTATGTATGTCGCGAGCTCTTCGGGGAGGTCTTGGCAGAGATATTCGAGAGTGGTGTCCTTCTCTGAGGAGAATATCAGCGTTCTGGTCATATATTTTCATAGAAACATTGATTCTCTTACTTTCACGGTGCTCTGGGTATGCTGGACATTCATGCCAGTAGCGCCAAGGTAGACAGCCTTTGAGGAAGAACTATTCATGTGTAAGCTTAGGCCTGCTGCCTTCCAAACGTAGATACTCACGACCGCCATATAGCCCACGGATTCCATATCATCTCGCCTAGAAGGCTCGACCCACTTGTCGACGGCTAACGATGCCCAGGAAGGGTTGCCAATGCAGTTATCTTCTCCATATGGTATATGCAGATGGGTTTCGGGGTCCCTGAATTTCTTGGCGTGGTCAAAATCGATCATATACACCTTGGTCTCGGTCTTGTTCCCTGGCAGGCCAATACAGAAGTTGTCGGGTTTGATGCCACGATGGATGATATGTCGTTCATGTAAAGCTTGAATGCGGGTGATGACTTGATCCATGATTTGAAGAGTCGTCTTGAGGCTAAACTTGCTTTCTTCCGCCTCTTCGATGAGAGTATCCAAAGACGGTCCTAGAAGGTCGATGGCAATAGCGCCGTAAACATAGTCACCGTAATCATCGTATTCGTGCTCCCAAGACCACCTCATGCTCGGAAACCCCTCCAGGTCTCGCATGGAATCGTTGTAAAACTCGGTTTCGCGTCGGATTTTGTTGACCGCGGTATTGAGTTTGAGAGCGACCTCTTCCTGGGTTTGGATGTCTGTGGCAACGTAGACGCTCACTATTCCGCACAAGCCGATGAGGTTTCATTTCTGCCAGGAGCAGAAGGGTGACTTACCTTCGTGGTCATGGTGAGTGATCACTTCTTTGATCTTGTATCTCTCCCCTATGACTACACCAATATCTTTCCTTGCGTACATGAGGAAGTGCTTTCAGCGGGGAGAAGTGTTGAATGATGATCGTCGAAAAGAAGAAGATACAAGATACGGAATCGAGCGGGACCAGAAGATGCGGAAACCTATTGTGGCTATGGGATGGTCGACGACGTCATCGCTATATTTGACTTGACATGTACCGGGCCAGGTAGTCAGGCGACATCCACGTATGAGATCTAAATATCTGTTTGTAAGAACGTGAGCGCGCATATCTCAAGTCGGAAACTCTCGCTCGAGACTACACTAGTCCAAAGACACACCATCGGGTTGTGGATATACGCTGCATAAACTCTTTACATACCGCAGCTACAGCTATCTTCGAATCTTCGCGATCTGGCGCCACTGCATATCCAGATGCTCAACAGGACATGCCTCAGTCGTCTTGGGCTGGCTAGCAAGAGCGTGTTCAGCAGTATTGTCATCGCATGATGGCGGCACAGAGGAACATTCTTCTTCAGACTGATCGCTGGTCTGAGAATCACCAGAGGATTGCTGGTCCTCCAAGCTCTCAGGATCTTCGACGACAGACTCGGGAGCGACCCAATCATATACCCCATCATCTCTGAAGCCCTCTCTCTCAAACACTTTCCGGAACAGTCCTCGGCAATAGTCGTAATCGGGCTGTTGTTTGAAGTCGAGTGATCGGCAGTAGGTGAAATAAGTGCTCAGCTCCTTGGGAAGGTCCATGCAGAGCTCTACGAGTTTTGTTCCTGCTTCTGAAAAGTATATGAGCAAGATACACTGGTCATGATGTATCATCGGAAAAGTGTTTCGTTAAACTTACTGCAACGCCTTGCAGATACACCAGAGTTGTTGTATTCAGTGAACCAGGGCAGGTAGCCCTGAAGGAGGTACTGCATCCAAGCTGTCAGCTGGAGCAGATTGTCACAGACGAGAAAGCCCTACAACAGCCAGATACCCAGCAGACTCCATATCATCCCGCCTGACACCTTCATGTCCCTGATCTACAGCTAGCGAGGTCCAGTACTTGTTGCCGCCACACTCATCCTCGTCGTCTATGTGAGAACCATCCGAGGTGACATATGCTTTCGACAGATCGAAATCGATCATATAGACTTTGCTTTCTGTCTTGCTACCTCGAGGCCCGATGCAAAAGTTGTCGGGTTTAATGCCCCGGTGGACAATGTGTCGTTCGTGTAGAGTTTGGATACGGGTGATGACTTGATCCATCACTTGAAGCGTCGTCTTGAGGCCGAATTTTGATTCTTCCATGAGGTTGTCGAGAGTGGGCCCCAGGCGGTCGAGGGCAAGAGCACCATAAATATATTTTTTTCGAGCACCATAAGCGACGCCGAACCACTTTTTTCTTGGGAATCCTTCCAGGTCTTGAATCGAATCTTTGTAAAAGGCGGCTTCGAGTTTGATTCTGTCGACCGCGTAGCTGAGCTTGAGAGCGACCTCTTCCTGCGTTTCGATGTCTGTTGCGACGTAGACGCTCACTATTCCGCACAAGCCGATGAGGTTTTGTTTCTGCCAGGAAGAAGAAGGATGACTTACCTTCGCGGTCGCGGTGGGTGATCACGTCTTTGATCTCATATTTATTCCCTATACGGGCACCGATCTTTTTTCCGACCATCTTGAAGCACGCTCAGCAGGAATCACTTTTGAGTGCTTCAGTGACAAGTAGAAGACTTCATGATGAGGAGACAAAGACGGTCCGACGGCATATGCGGAATGGGCGAAGCAGATGCGGAAACATGTTGTTGCGGCGGCTATACGACGATCGCGCTAGCCAACTGCGTTTCGGACATGCTACCGACACGACCATGCGAGGCTGAACAGGCCACTATGAATGATGCATCTCGAAAGGAACCACCATTCCCATATATTATTAGCTGTGTTTCTTTCTTCACCTCGTCACGAAATTATCGTTCAACATGTCACGCCCACTCCGCTCATGACACAGCGACCACATACAACTGTCAATCCCTCATAATCTGGCGAGTTTTAAACCCACACACTGGGAAGGACCTGCTTCAGTCGTCTCGGGCTGGCTGATAAGAGAATGTCCAACAGTAGTGTCATCGCCCGAAACAGCCGACGAACAGCTCTCTTCAGACTGCTCGCTGTTCTCAACATCACCGGAGGAAAGTTGGCCGATCAGCTTCTCCGATTCGCCAGCACTCTGCGGGGCCATCCAGTCGTACATCCCATCATCCCTGAACCCTTCTCTCTCAAACACTCGTTGGAAAAGCCGGCGGCAATAGTCATAGTCGGGCTGCTGGGTGTATTCAAGTGAGCGGCAGTAGGCGAGGTAAGTGATGAACTCTTGAGGGAGGTCTTTGCAGAGATCGTCGAGGGAAGTGTCCTTCTCTGCAGAGCTGTGAGCTACGGGTCGTCACTTCTTATTGAGGTAATGTCTTACTATACCCCATTGTCGAATGACTGTTGCGAGACGAGTGACCATGCCAGGGCAACCACCCCTTGAGAAAGTACTAGATCCGGACCGTCAGGGGATATTAAGATTTCAAAGTAAAGGAGACTCACAACGGCCATATAACCAGCGGATTCCATATCATCCCGCCGAATCGTCTGCCGCCCTTCATCCACGGCCAACGACGTCCAATTCCGGTTTCCCTGATTGTCCCCCCAGTCTCTGAAATGGTTCCCATACGGCGAGATGTATTCGAACACATCATCAAAGTCGATCAAGTACACCATGCCCTCGCTCTTGCTCCCGATGGGACCAATGCAAAAGTTGTCGGGTTTGATGCCACGATGGATGAAATGTCGTTCATGTAAAGCTTGAATGCGGGTGATGACTTGATCCATGATTTGAAGAGTCGTTTTGAGGCTGAACTTGCCTTCTCTGGTCTTCTGCATGACGCTATCCAAAGACGGGCCCAAACGATCCATAGCGAGGACGCCATAAGCACCATAGCGATGTTTCTCCTTCCAGAACCACCTGAGAATCGGAAAGCCCTCGAGCGGTTGGACTTGGGATTTGTAGAACTTGGCCTCGCGCTTGAGCTTGTAGTAGTTGGAGCTGAGTTTGAGAGCGACCTCTTCTTGCGTCTCGATGTCTGTCGCGATGTAGACGCTCACTGAGTTGTAGTGAGATTCCGCTTCAGCCGGTGTGGGAATGGCTTACCAGTGGAGTCGCGATGAGTGATCACCTCTTTGACCTCGTACTTGTCGTCAAAGCGTTGACCCACTTTGACTGTCACCATAATAGAGTCGTTTGAGGGTGATGAGGTGTTATGAAGAAGAAGACATCACACGCTGATCACAAGAAGCGCGACTACCAGGTGCAAGCGGAACCCAATTCTGGTATGATATACAACACCGTCTATGGCTCATGGACATCTTAGGCACCCTTGCCAGACCAGGCTACCCATAGACAACCATGTATGGGAGTTGGAAGAGACAGCCAATCGCTTACCTCTCACTGCTTCACGCTGTCGGCCGTCGGGCTTCCGCTATCATGCTTGTGCCTGGAGCGCTATCCATCTCTCGCATCTTTCATCGTTCTCTCTTCCATCACTATCCCTCCACGTCATTCTTCCCCTGCCTACACCACAAATGAATGCCACCCGCCAACTCTTAAAGCCCCGGCTGTTCTACGCCTACCTCCCCGATACCGTCGGACCCAATGTCCTCGCTACGCGTCTCAAGGCCAGGCCTGCCCACTTGAAGCGGGCTGAAGAGGACAAGAAGTCTGGCAAACTTGGTATGTACTTTTCTTAATCTACGTGACATGTCACAGAGGCTGAACGAGTATAGAATTCGGCAGGGGATTCTTGCCTCCCCCATTACATCCCCTCTACAACGACCCAGCCCTCCCTGTCGGTGCTCAGCCCATGGCAGGCTCCATCATGTTCTTCCGTATGGAAAGTCTTGAAGAAGTGTGGGACAGACTGAAGGGAGATGTTTATTGGACGGAAGGTATCTGGGATCAGGAAAAGACGCAAGTTGGAGAATTTGTCAAGCTGCCAGGGGACGACGCTTGACGCTACTGACTTGTTTTCCTGGACAAGTTTCGCATCAGATGAATGGAAGTGGTGTAATTGATACATCGTATATGAAGCCCCTCTATCAATGTTCGTATTCTCTATGAAAAAGTATCACGGGCCTAGTCTACTTTCAGAATCTTTGCCGAACATCTCTATGTGAAAGAAGAAAAAATGTATATGGAATCCTTTTTTGTGGTATTGGTATCTTCTCCCTTGCTCCTCTTCTCCCCTCCCCTCTCTTGACCTGACATCCTCCTAATCTCCCACGCTCTCGTCAAACTGCAATCCACAGGGGCGTCTCAAGCCACAACCGCCCCTGCACACCTTCAAGCCTGACCATCCAACTCCATCCCCACCCCTCCAACCCCAAAGTGCACCGGACTGCTCCCCCTACTCATACTCGGCAACCTCGTCCCATCCCCCGCCAGCCCTAACGGCGCAAGCTTGTGTGGTGGGCTAAAACTCCCACCCGCTTGCTTGGACGCTTCCCTCTGCTGCATGATCGGAGTCATACCGAATGCGGCGCGAACGCCGTGGGCGATATGGTTCTGGTGGTTTGTGGATTGACCATGTACTGGCGAAGACGCACGCGAGGTAGACGGGCTCTGGTGCGCAGAGGTAGGCTGAGAAGAGTAGGAATAGTTTACACTCGGCGCTGACGAAGTGTACCCGTTCCCACCAGAGTTGGCATTCGGAGGCGGCAGCATCCTATCAATAGGCGGTGGCGGGATGGACGGCGCATTCAATATATCCTGTACACTCTTGCCCCCGCCGCCACTTTGGTTTGCAGCGCTAAGAGAGCGGTTGAGTTTCGGAGGAGACATGCGGCTCTTCATTGCCTGGGGGAGGTAGGGCGAGTTGGGGGTGGTGGAGTAATGGTGGGTATAAGGGTGCGATCGGTTCTTGGCGTCTCGGGCAGAGTGCGAAGTATGACCATGTTTGCCAGAGTTGGCACTGTGCCCTTCTGGCGAGCCTGGCCTGGACGGATTCCGCGAGAGGCTGTGCACAGGGCTAGTAGCTCTCGAAGGCGGCGCCGTCAAGGCCTTGCCCTGCTGCCATAAAGACATCTGACGCATGCCGCTCAAGACTGGACTCGTAGCTGGCGTAAACTCGAAAGGCGCATGGGGCATGAGCTCGCCCATGTGCTCGTCGTCGCTATCATCGCTAGACGACGGGCTGGGTGCAGCAGATTGGTGCGCCGAGGCAAGACCGCCACGATGAGAGTGGAGATCGATGGTATAAGGCCGGAGGTGGTTGTTGCTGCCATTGTTGGGAATCGGCATAGCAGGCGAAGCCGAGTGAGAGTGCGAGCGAGAGTGGGAAGCGGACGAAGCAGGGGTGCCGTATGGCCCGAGCCGGGCTCGCTGGAGAGCTTGCATGTGCTGGTACTGCAAGGAAGCGAGCTCTTGCGAAAGGTTGGGTTGGGGCTGGTTCATGCTGTAGTGGTTGCCCTGCTGGCCCGAAGCGAATTTGGTGAGGTCCTCGGCGGAATTATGGTTCGACCTCCCATCTCGAGGCGTGTTGGAGTTGCTCGAATGATGACTCCCATCTCCTCCTCCTCCACCTGCACCATGCCCAGCTCCACCAAGACCAGGTCCACCAAACATATTACTCGGGTGCGCAAAAGTCAAACAGTTGGGGCAAGCCGCAGTCTGCTTGGCAAGCTTGAGTCGCTTGCGATAGCTCTTGTGGCACTCTTCATGGCAGCACGAAGGCGGGACGAGGTACGTCGGGTCGGAGAGAGAGCCAGCTGGTACAGCCGGCAACGTTCCCGTGGCAGCTTGCGGCGCCGAAACGGGATACACCAACGAATTCCCATTCGCCCCACTTGGCGCCGCACTCATCGACATTCTCTCGCGCTCATTGGAAAACCCATACGGCGCGCCACCCCCGCCTCCGGACCCGCTCCCAGGTGTACCGACAGGGCTGTTGCCGTTACTCTTCCTCGCGCCCGCTATTTGCCTATGACGCAGCTCCCACTCGGCGCGTCGGAAGGCTTCGTGGCGCTCGATCTCGATGAGCTGGTCGGAAGCAGCCGCGGCGAGGGCAGAGATGTCGCTGATACCGCCGCTGGGGCCAGACATTTGGATAGAGTGGAGGTTGTAGGGATAAGCGTTGCGGTCGACGTCCATATTGTACGATGGGCCGAGGTGGCCCATGGGATGGGATCGGTGGTCATCGTGATGATCAAGCTATATCCCCATCAACATCCGCACCAGCATCAAATGCAAGAGTACTCACCTCATCATCCTGGTACTTGTGTTTACCCTTGTTGATACCATTTGAATCATTCGACGTAGGCAGATGGATCCTCGCATGCCTCGTCAACTCGTCCGATCTAGAGAACCGCTTATCACAGCCCGGATGCGTACAAGCATGTGGTTTTTCACCCGTATGCGTACGAATATGTCTCGTCTGTGTTTATCGCGTCAGCGTCCCTCCTTATCTCCCCTCCGCAGATATCCGGCGAACCTGGTGTTCTAATCTGTAGAAAGCCCTATCACACAAGGGGCACTTGTATGGCCTGGGGATCTTGCTCTTGTCCATATTCAACGCGGCCTCGGTGAGGGCCTTGACGGTCGGGTCGTTGGGGTCGAGACGGCCCGTCACTGGGTCGGGCACAGGGGCGGGGAGGTTGTTGAGATGATTATCGCCAGAGGCGTTTTCATCAGCGGCCATTGTGAGGGGCGTATCTGGCATCTATCTGTCGATGGATAGATGAGAAAGAAGGCGGCTGGGTGGAATGCGGGTAGAGGGCCGCAAAAGGCGGAGGCGGGGGCAAAGGAGTGTTGCTTTGAGGAGAGGGAAGAGAAGGTGGCAATGCCGGATGACGTGCTGGCTGGAAGGATTCGTGTCAGCGAGGGTCGGGGGCGCGGCACGGGAGGGCGAGGGGATGGGATGGATGCGGATGAAAGAAAAGATGGAATCCAAAATTGTGGGTTGACGGTCGATGATGCAGAGCAAAGAGGGGCAACTCCGGGGGCGGGGGACGCGGTTCGGCAACGTAATTGGCAAAAAATAGAGAAAACGGCTATACCAATCTTCTTCTGGAGAATCCGTCGCACCGGATGATGGGATGCTGGAGAGACAGGGAGACAGAGACGAACGAGGAGGAAAGAAAGAACGAAGCAGACGCATACGAAAGTTTGACTTAATAAGGGACGTCGGTTACGGCGCCACCACCCCTTGAAAGCCTTATCACGCATTACCCAGCCCCGACGTCTCCTCCATATCCATGCACGAAGCAGCCCACGGGCAGTACGGGGCGCGCACGGTGGTGGAGAGCCCCATATAGACGTCCCCAGGGCGATGAAGCGGGACGATGCATTCAGGTCACCGTTATCTCTGCGCATGACAGGATGGCGCGGTTTTGACGAACGTGAGGCCATGCCGCACCGCACCGCATGCTTGGAGTGCGTATCGCTGCCGACTCTCCCAAGACCCAAGATCCATACACCAGGCCTCCCCGAGCTACCCCCCATGGAGCCATAGACACGTCTCTCCTCTGACAAAAGGCATACACGGCTCAGACCCGACACGGCCAAAGATACCGCCAGGGCCCCGGACGACAAAAGCGGCAACGGAACGCAGTTCGAAAAGTACTCACTCTCTCCTCTATTTCTCTTTCCTAGGACGCTGGATGGGGAATACGCTGTTGGTGGGGGCGGATGGATGGCTGGGGGGAGCAGTGAGGGGAAAAGCGGAGAAGAAAGAGATGTAAGAATTGCTGGAATTGAAGTTGTTGTGACATAAACTGGGGCGGCGCGGGGCTTCATCTTTTGCCGCTCCTGGGAATCCTGGCCCGCCCTCGCTGCCACGTTTCGGGCACAAATGCTGCAAAAATGATTCTCCGGGAAAATAGCGTAATCAGCCCTTCGTGCTATCGGCGTATGACCGGGTTCGGCCGTATGAGACACGTTATATCCGGGTCAACTGGTGAACGCTTCTATGCACCGTGTCGGCCCATCTTGTTCAACCGGACGTGGCACTTGCCCCTTCACCATCTGCCACCTCCCTCCTCTTCCCTACTCAGCATGCACAGAGAGGGAGACCCACCTGGCCACCTGCCACATGAGCCATGACACATGCCGGGATGTGCCGGCGGACATGCATGCTGCCGGATCCGGACACCGCCACCCAGGGCCGTCCGTCGATCCCAATTGATCGCCCCTTTCCGTCGGCGTCGTTCCACGAAAGGTCTATTTTTTGCCTCCACAAATCTACGTTGAGTGATGCCCATCCCCTCTGCCTCTCTCTGACGGTATCCCCTTCATTCAACGTCCCGAAAAGCACCCCTCCAATACCCCACACATCCTCTCATACAACACACTCGCGTCTCACCCCTCCTCATCCCCGAAATCTTCCGCCGAAAGCAAATTAGACGTAGTGTCATAAACGAGACACGCGTAAACAAAGAGGGACAACAAGCGGGGGCAAGCGACAAGCGATCTCTTCTTTTCCTTCCATCCGCTTTAACTCCCCCTCTTCTACAAGCCGCACTCCGCGCTTGCTTTTGAGGCTTGTTTACCTTTTTTCTGAACATCCATAAAGATGGCCTTGATCTCTTAAGAATCGTCCTTGATACGTACTTGGACATCCTCGTCTCTGGGCTCTTGTGTCCTGCAAGCCCTACGATTGCGATGCATACGGTCTAGACAACCTGTCTCGGTACTCTAATCAAGCTCTCGAGCCTGAGCCCGACCGAGCATGAAGCGGCAAACAGCGTCATCGATAATCAATGCCGGGTGCGTAACAAACGTTAGATCTCATTCCCCATGCCCATTTACCCCATTCCCCGGGGGGGATTCCTTGGGCCCATGATCATCAAACCTTCACGGGCTCCCCATTTCCGATCTACCCCTTCACACTCTCTTTATTCTTTGCGACGCTGGGCTTGAACGTTCGAATGGAATGACAGGTGACAAGCACGGGACATGCTGCTGGAGCTACATCAGACATGTGACCTCAACTACCATTCAGAGGCCTCCGAGTAGATCGGCCCGCTGCTGCTTAGACTTGCTGACTTTCATATGTAATGTACAAAAGCAACCAACGCTAGCAAAAGATGGCACAGCAACACGGGATGATGCTATTTACGAGACCCGCCCCCTGTAGTTCAGAGTCAACTACGTTATCGATACCGGCTATCCAATCATTCATGCCATTCAGCCTTTTTAGCTTCTTCTTCCAAAGTTCATGACACATGACATGCGTACGGTGTGGCACATGCCCAGGTAAAGCCGAAGTCGGTTATATCGCTCAACCTTTTTGGATCAACCAGAGACTTTGAGGGACACACCGGCTATCAAGTCATACATATCGAGATGATGATCATTGGCACGATAGCTGGGGCTCTTTCCGAAAATTGAGGGGTTTGGGGCAGCATGGGGCAATTTGGCGGTCGTCGTCGGGGTATGGGCAAGTCACCGACCTTGCATGTTGCATGTTGATAGATGCAAGGCAAGATACAACGGGGAAATTGTCCGACCCCAAACACCAGCAGATCTTACCGACTATTCAGCTGCCCGTCGCCCGAACCTCTCCGCCCCCGCATGAGTTCTTGATGTCAGAATGGTTATTATACATGATGATACCACCTGCTGGGACATCTTTCAGTGATCTTGAGGATTGAAAGAGACGATGGCAGGATGATGGTATGGGCGAAAAGGTCCCGCGCTTGTGGCAATCTGGTCCCGCCGCGGATAAGGCTGGGATGGATAGCAGCGCGGTTGCTGTTGTTATCATTCTCGAGATGCGCTGGGGGCATAATTGTAGCTGGTCACGCTCCAATTCCATGCATACCAAGCGAGACGCCCACTATAAGAACCGCTGACTCTCTTCTCTACTCACCCCGCAACCCACTGACCACCATGACACTCACCATCTCCCAATTCGTCCACCCAGACGACCTCCGCGCCGCCTTCTGCACCGCCCTCTCAAACATGTACCGCTCAGAGGTCCCTCTCTATGGCGATCTTGTCGAGCTGGTCGACGAGGTCAACTCGAAAGTCACCACCGCGTCTCCCGGTCTCTGGGAAGTAGGAGGTGAGTCCATCTACTTATCTGCGTTCAACGCGAGCTGACTATTTGCAGACCGACTCCGAGTCGAGCGTCATGGTGCTATCCGCCTCGGCCGCCCGTGTGAACTCGCCATGATCGCCCGCCTCTTCCGCCTCCTCGGCATGTTCCCCGTGGGCTACTACGACCTCTCCACCTCTGGCGTCCCCGTCCACGCTACAGCGTTCCGCCCCATCGACCCTGCCTCTCTCGATAAACATCCTTTCCGCGTATTCACCTCCCTCCTCCGGCCTGAACTTATCCTCGACGAGCAACTCCGGGAGCAGGTGGAAGAGATACTCGATGCGAGGGATATCTTTCACCCTGAAGTAAGGGTGCTTATCGCCAAAGCAGAGCAAGAAGGGGGCGTAAGGCCGGAGGATAAGGAACAGCTTGTGGAGAAGGCGCTCGAGACGTTCAAGTGGCACGAAGCGGCGCTGGTGACGCAAGATGTGTATGAGAGGATGAAGAGGACGCATCCGTTGTTGGCGGATATTGCGGGGTTCAAAGGGCCGCATATCAACCACTTGACGCCGAGGGTTTTGGATATCGATATGGTTCAGAGGATGATGGCTGAGCGAGGGCAAGTCCAACACTTTTGTGAGAATATTGGCTGACAAGTACTTTAGTATTCCACCGAAAAAGTATATCGAAGGCCCGCCTAAACGTCTTTGTCCCATCCTCCTCCGTCAAACATCGTTCCAGGCATTGACAGAGCCGATCCACTTTGCTGGTTCATCACCCGGGGCCATCAGCAGCGGCTCCCATCGAGCAAGGTTTGGCGAGATCGAGTCCCGAGGATGTGCCCTGACTCCAAAAGGCACATAGCCTTCTATACTTCCTTGTACTTGACTGACATCCATACAGGCCACGAACTCTACCAAACCCTCATGTCCCAAACCGGCGGCCTCACCCCGACTGACGACAACGACAAATGGCAATCCCGCCTCTCGTCCATCTTCTCCGCCTTCCCCGACTCGTGGCACATCCTCCGCACCCAGCGTCTCGCCTACTTTAGATACAAAGTCAACCCCCTCCCTTTCAACCCGCCTGAATGCATGTCCCTCGACGGGCTTATTGAGGCGGGGGTGGTGACGTATGTGCCGATGGTGTATGAAGATTTCTTGCCGGCTTCGGCGGCTGGGATCTTCCAGAGTAATTTGGGGGAGCATGAGCAGTTGACGGGGCAGGGGAATGGGTCGGCGCAGGGAGAGTTGGAAAAACATATCGGGGCGGGGATTGTAGATTACTTTGATTTGTATGAGCAGGCGGAGAGGGATAGTTTGGAAGAGGTGAAGAGGCTGACGGGATGTAGATTGGAGTGAAATCTTTCAGTCTCTGGGGTCTTTGAGTGCTTTATCTGCCGTATGTATTTGTATGGATGGGTTTTTACGGGAATGAGCAGGGAAGAGTACGAACTCATCCCGGCGTCGCGCTCACTTCCCGCCATCCTTCCGCTCAGAAATTCACATTCCGCCTTTCCCTTCTACTCTATGCGACCATGAGCGACACCAAAGAGGACTCACAGGCGTCTGCCTCGTCCGACGACCACCCCAACATCCCTAGCTTCTGCTACCGCCTCCCACCCGATCTCTCTTCCTCCATCTTCAACACCTTCATAGCGGAAGCCTCGCGCGACGACATTGCCAACCTCCTCTGCACCTCCGAATCCACTCATCTCTTCTTCTCCTACCTCCTCTACGAAAAGTTGACAGTCGACGGGACTAAAGCCACCGAGTTCTTTGGCGACTCTGTGAGCGAAGATGAGCCGGTATGGCCATTGTGCCCTCGGGCGGGACATTTGAGTGCGAAAGAGCTGAGCCAGGTGATGCCCAACGTGCCAGCCAGCTTGTGCCATTGCTTTGTCGACTTTGACCCTGTGGTTCACCTGCTGAATCTCGGGATTCACGTCTTTTCGGGAGAGAAGGAGAATCAGATTGTTGCGTTGTTCAAGAAGGTGCTGCTTTGCCGGTCGATCAAGAAGATTGTGGTGAGAAATGTCGCGGCTGCTGAAGTGTTGGCCGAGTTTATCGTCAATGTCCAATCCACCTTTTCCCACTTGCCCTTTTACGACACAATCTCCAACACTGCTACCGGGAAGTTTTTCGCATTTATGAATGTCGAATGGCTAGTGTTTGACGCTTCCTTTGCCAATGATGTCTGCAGCGACGAGACTGGGTGCGCAAACGATCTCGTCAGGACCGTCTTGAGATCCGCCCTCCCAACATCTATCTGTATGTGGGCGCCCAAAGCATTCCAATTCCAAGAAGTCTCCATCATCCCGCAAGCTCTCCTCGACTATGGCCGCGCAGACCAGCTCGAGCGGCTCATCATCCACGACGCCACAGTCTGCTCGCTCGTACGCGACTATCCTGCCAGACATACCGAGTTTTACTTCGGATCGTACTTGAACCCGGAGGATGGGTCGTGTCGCAATTGTCCAGGTATGGCGATGCCGTGCCAGTGTTGTACGAACGGGTATATCGATTTCTTCAAGTTGTGTTTTACAGGCGCAGTGTCTGATTGGACAGAGTAAGTTCCAGGTCTGTTTGGAGGGGGCAGAGGCTGATCCAGTGGTAGCGAAAGTGGCACTAGCCATCCCAGGTCATTCGAGATGCACGGGCTCAGAGTTGACAGAGCCAAGGTGGTCTCTCTCCTCGGCAAGCTTTGGCAGAGCGACAGCTTGTGGAGTGACGCAGGTGACGATTTGTTGCTGGTACATGGGCCTAATGAGACTGTAAAGTGTTGCGAGGGATGTGGGGGTGCGTGACGGTCCTATACGAGTCAGCGTGCAGCCAGTGGTATCGCACATAGCCGGCGAATGAAACAAATGCTGTACAACGATACCCTGTATGCATATTACAGAATCCGTATCGCTCCACCCCGAAGAGCCCAAAGAGAGCAAGCGGTAATCTGAAGCGGTGTCATCTTCCCTTCTGCTGTTTGGCGTTGAGCTGATAGAGGGGCATTGTGTCGAGCTTATCGGATACGTCTCTGTTGTTGAAGACACTCCGTTCGGGTTTTTCTTTTTCTCTGTCGTCCTTGAGCATTCTACCAGTTGGTTAGCTTTGGGCGAGCAAGACTCGGGAGGTTTTACCGACCTGTTGTCCATACGGGCATCTTCACCCTCAACGCCGAGCATGGGCTTCGCCTCCTTCGCTTCGATCACATATTGGTTGTCGCAATGAGGGCAAAACTCGTCCGCTTCTTCATATTCCGACATGTCCTTTCGGAACGCCTTCTTGCACTTTTCTTGGATAAGCTGGAGGTCATAGCGGTCTTTGACGATAGGCGCACCTTTTTACAGAGGAAGACCATCTCCATTGTCCTCGTGAGCTCGTGATCCTGAGACTCGGCGTGACACTCGGGGCACTATAGATGATCATGAGCTCTCCGGTCATGGCATAGTCGCTGAGAGATGGAAGCGCACATCAAACCATTTTTTGCAACAGGGCGCTCGGATAGCCACTTGGGCGTTCAAGATGTGTTTACTATCCGATACATTAGTTCACATTCTATCACCCTAATTTGAACACTCACCACATGGCTTTTATCTTCTATTGGTCTTGGTGAGCAACTAAAGCACAAAAAGATGGCCAAGTCGCGTAGACGCGTCTGTGGTGGAGGCTTAAGTGGGGGGACGGAGGCGCTAACTGCCGCTTTCGGTGGCTCGCTGGCATCTCCTCTTTCATCCAGCCCTCTCTTAATTCCAGCTATACTTTCACCAGAGACCAATTCCCCAAAAGACCCTACCCTCGGCCCTCCCCTCAACCCTCTTATCCACTCGAATACTCCCTCATAATGGTCCGTTATCCGTCCAGCTTCCCACTCGTCTGAAACCACCACTGCTCCGCGGCCAACCCCGAGGATATCAAAGATGAGCAAGGAGCTGATTCAATTGCATAACAGTCTGACGACAAGCGACCTTCTTCCCCCGGAACTGCCGGTGCCGCCTCAGGATTCGCCGTATCTAGGCCCCATGGTGCCAACGCTGTGCGGTAAGTATTCAAAGCCGTACTTGTATCATGATGTGCTGACTGTCTTCTTTCTTCGATACTCGCCCTTTTGTCAATGACTTCAATACGCACTCCAAATGAACAGACGAAGAGCACCTGCTGCTGCCCGACCCTCTTCAACTCGTTCTGCTGGTGCCGGTGGTTCTTCAAACACCATGCTCAAGCTCTATACCGACTCTGGAGAGGCTGGCCTCAAGGTGTACGTGCCTATGGAAACATCCGAACGCATGCTCATGCTATCTTCAGTGACCCCTACGTCGTCCTCGTCCTCTCCATCTCTTTCATCGCCTCCATCTTCTTCCTCCACATCGTCGCCAAGGTCGTCAGATCATTCTCTGGTTAAGAGCGGAGGACGGGGAGAATGCTTGAGGGATTGGGTGGGTTGTTGTCATTATGAGATTTGGAAAATTAGGAGGGGAAGGGATTATTGGGATCTGGATAATGCATTTGTACCGACATCTTGCAGGTTCGTTGCCGAACGAGGGACGAGCGTGGACTTGTCCCTTGTGGCTCAGCTTGCGTTCATTTCTTCGCTTCCAGGATACGATACTGGCTGACAATCCTGAAGGGTCGCTAATTCATGATAGATAGACAATGATGATACACACTATTACAACTACATCGCTACAAATTGTCCAAACTCTGATGAGCGGATGACCTATCATTATATTTCCATGTGATTCGTGGCAGCATCGCCCACGGGTACCTTGCTCCCTTATACGAGCAGTACACCCGCCTCCCACCCCATATCCTTCATCATCTCCCTCCACTCAACCCTCGCCCCTTTACCCATCGACCTCCTCTTCCGCCACACTTCCTCCATCATCTGCAGCACTGCCCACCTATTCCCAAACGCTTTATCTGTTTCCGACATGTCGCTAAACATGTTTCGGAAGAATGCTTGTTGCGAAGTCGTTTCGGCATGGGCACCGGCGAGGGTGATGGGAAAAATGAGGACACGGTTGATGTCTGTGCTGCCATGCAGATTGAAGAGGTTGTGAAGGGCGGTGATAGTCTCTTGGACTGCCAGACTGACCTTGGGAACTGTTTATTGTCAGCAATGGCGCTAATATAAGCAGAAGCCACTCACCTCCAGGGAAAGGCCCATTGACCACGGTCGCCCAAAGCACCCTCGCCCCACAAAAGAACGCCTCCCTCATCGCCCTCACCTTATCCGCCTGGCCCTCTGGAAGCTTTGAATCAGCTTCACCCATACACGCCTCTCGTTCGTCACGGTCGTCCATGAGGTCTTCGATATCTTGACCACGGCGGACGAGCTCGTCGATTTGGAGGCGGCCTTCGTTTTCGGCAGAGGTGCGCCAGTGGGAGAGGGCGGCGCATTCGGCAATCACCAGCAGCTGCCGTATGTCAGCTCAGTTTCCAGAAGATGAGAAAGGGCTTACGGTGGTGTTGTCGCATCCTACAAGATGAGGTAGTATACGTTGCGTCTCGATCGTCGGATCCGTCTTTGAGCGTTTCAGCAGCACCCGATAGACATCCAAGAGCCGCGATGGCTTGTTCTCCGTCACCGACCCAATGATGTCTAGACGGATCATGAACTCTATCAGCGGTCGATACTGTTTCCAAGGCACATTCGGCGAGTCACTACGACAATATCAGCTCTTGCCCTGACTATCGAGAAGATGGACTCACGCCTGCAAGGAAAAGTCTCCAAGCTGGGAAGAGGCTACCAGACTAGAAGCAAGACATCCCCGTATGACTGCCAGCGACTCTTTCCACTGCGGCGCCGTACCCCCCGCAAAGGTCACATACGACAAAGCCGTGACGGCCGAGACCACCACCGCCTCCGAAGTAAGCTCTGCAGGCGCTACAAAGCGGAGCCGCTCGATAATATGTTGATGCCCTGAAGAAGCTACTTGCTGGTCGACGTCTTCTTCCTCAGTCTGGCCGTCCTCGAGGCCCAAGACTCTAGCCGCCTGCATGGCGCTATCGAACCCTCCTACTTCG
This sequence comes from Cryptococcus floricola, assembly GCA_006352305.1. NCBI lineage: Eukaryota > Fungi > Basidiomycota > Tremellomycetes > Tremellales > Cryptococcaceae > Cryptococcus > Cryptococcus floricola. Next base: position 1,466,697 of record CM016932.1, on the reverse strand, counting down.
CGCCGCTTGGAAGCAGAGATGTGGAGAGCAGCGAGGGATGATAGACTGGTCAAGACGTCTCCATTCGCACACGTGAGGCGCGTAAGAAAATCGGAGATGGCAAAGCCGATGAAGGGGTACTGTTTCGGCAGCATGACGTTGAAATAGTGTTGGATATACGATTCCGACGGCATGGCTGATACGGATAGCGTACGAGGGGACGGAGAGAATATGGGAATGTTGAACTTTGGTCTGGGCCAGGGGGGCGCTGATGCGTCGTTTTGGTTATGGTCTTGCGTCTGGATCAGACTATGTGGGGCATTGGGGTTGCCAAAGCTTGCCCAAAAGTCGTCGATGGAGCTTTGAACGGTGAACATAGTCATGTCCATAGAGTTTCGTCCGTTTGGGGTTGTAGACTCTTGCTGTTGGGCAGGAGCATTAGGCGAAGGAAGGGGGGCGGGGACGTCGGCAAGGAAGGCAGCGGGCCATGGAACGGCTGCGATCGGCAGTCCATCCAGACCCGTCCAATCGCCATAGACGTTTACAGGATCACTCATAGGCAGTCCCGAGTCGAGCGTCGGCATGGATGCTTCTCCCATGGGAGCGCCTAAATGTGACGCCTGGGTCGGCATCGGCATGGGTGGGTGGGAGGACCAAGTCGTGTTCGGGTCCGAAGGGCCCATACCGTTCCATACAGGCACACTGTTGCTTTCTGGCTGTGACAAAGGTGGCAGAGGGGCCGCGCTCGAGCCCCAAGGAGGTGGACCCGGCTCTGAACGATGCGCTGTTTGGAAAAGCATGGAGGTTGACGGATCAGGGGCAGGGTAGTAGGGAGATGGTTCGGATGAGCCCTCGCCTTGGAGTGTGCTTGTAGACTGGCTGCTGTTTGTGCGCGCCTTGTTGATCTGGTGTGCGTCAGGCATGACTTCTTGATGACTGGCCAGATGCATCTCTGGCACTGGGGGAGGGACGGCTGAACGTGGCGACCAAGTCGGCTTGGATACAGAGCTCCATGTCGGCATATTGGTGGCTTCTGCGGATGTGGGCGCAAGAAATCGCATAGAGGACGATGGTTCAGCAGATGCGTAAGAGCAAGATGCCTCTGGTAGGTCAGAGCCATCCGTAGCCCTGTATTCAGGTGTGGACGTGGATTGGCTGCTGTCTGTGCGCGCCGGCATGTTGATATGGGAGGGGAGACGCATTGACGAATCCGGAGGCCAGGCTGAATTTGACATGCCCACATGCGAACTCCATAAACCTACGCTATCTGGTGGCGTGGTTCGGAACGGCATAGCAGTCGAAGGCATAGCGGGAGCAGGCTGGTGGGAGCCACTAGCAGGGGCGGGGTCGTCCACAGGCTGGTCATCAGACGTGGATGTGGTTTGGTTGCTGTCTTTGCGATTCGAGCGCCGGCTCTTGCCCTTCTTGTTGTTTGCTCTACGCGTCTCTGACATCTTGGCTTTGCTGCTTTGTATCAGCCATATTCGCATTCGCATATGACGCACATGTCTGCCTTGATACGCTTTATCTCCTCTTCCTCCTTCAGAAAATCCGGCCGTTTGACGGTATAGCCCATGCACTCGAGGCCCAGGCGGTCGCAGTTGAGGCATACTGGCTTTGCTTCATCACAACGCTGTAGGATGTCAGCAGACGCTCCTGGGAGCACGATCGACCAACCTTTTTCCTTAACCTGCAAGTGAGACATCCAGTCTTGGCCCGCTTGACGCCGCTGGTACTGGGCCCCTCTGCGACGCTGAAGACGCTTGTCTGCTGTGCAAAGGTCGGGGGGTCTGCCATGGCTGGATGGGATGTATGGCGGGATGTCTGGGAGGGCGTGGTGATATAGATGCAGAATGGAAATTGTATTTCATCTGACCGGGTCCTGACCGAAAGATGCGATGAGTCCAACTCGGCAGAAGTCTCCGTTATCGACCTTCGCCGCGCCGTGAACCATTGCCTCTTCCAGGAATTCCCCGTCTGTTGTCACCTGCCAATGCATTGTTGTGGCGTGGGGAGGCGGCCAAGGGGATAGCACATCCTGCATCGCATACTCCGCCTGACCAGCTTTGTTTGGCCCTCTGTACTCTGTGCTGTGCTGTGCGACGCACTGCATCACCCGGAAATCTTGCCGTCCCTCTCTTTGGTTCGGGGCAGACACAGGGTTCGCGGCAGGCCCGGCATGATTGTTGATCGTGTCGATGACTGATTGCCCGTTGATTGCGTGTGGCACATCGCCTTAGTAGGCCGCTCTGAATGGCACTGAGGTATGCTGTGGCCCTGCTACAGTCTACATATGCTGTTACACGCCGCCCTTCCGTCTTTCTGAGGAATCTCCAGATTGCACGAGGCACGAGCATGTAGATATCGGGGTTCCTGGACGCCCTCAAAGACTTTAGAGGCCAAATAGGCCAAAATGTATGGCTACGTTATGCTTGTCTCTTGTACCACCACATGACAGGCACTAACATCATGTCTGCATACTGCCCTTGATATGTACTGCATATTCCATGCATTAGCATGTGAGAGCAGGGGCCGCCGTACATCCCAACAGTGGCTGCACTTGCACAGCTATACATAGCTCAATGTCTCGAATTCAGGCAGTTGTCTGAGCTGACCAAGTTGAGTGACTCACACGATGCGACGCGCTTCTTCCTCTCTTTCAGACCCACGCCATGTCTCCCGACACACCAGACACCGGAAGCTCGGGAGGCCAAGCACCCCTTTGACTTTTCGCTGACGCCAAAGGCATCGATTTCATTGCCGCTACTAGCATACATAGCAGCACGTCCTCCAATCAAGGCTCCAAGACCATCCCAGCCTACGTTTCTGCTTTGACGATTTGACCACTCAGTTTCATACTCTTGCTGGGCCTTTGGAACAATACCGTCATTTTCAATTACTCGAGTATGTACAACATCGGCAACGTCCCCGTCGTCAATCACCTCCTCTTCCTCTTCTTCGCCTTGTCTTCTTGCATTCCACCTCTCCATCGTTTGATCTTGCACTCTCTCGCTCTGGGTGTGATTCATTCCCTGTTGGATGGAGGGGAACCCGACATCCAGTCATAGACATCATCCTCCTCGTACCCCTCCCTGACAAAGACGTTCCGGAAGAGTCTTCTGCAATAGGCATAGTCTGGTTCGTCGGCATACTCGAGGCTTCGGCAGTAGCTGAGATAGGTCTTGAACTCTGCAGGCAAGCCTTTGCAAAGATCCTTGAGACTGATTTTATGCTCTGATTCCGCTGGATCAATTGATGTATCTCCCAGAGGCGAGTGCACTCACTGCATTGGTCCGAATCACTGTAAAGCGGAACCAACCACGGCAAGCCCCCCGTCAAACAATACTGCAATGATGAACGTCGGGAGGTCAGCCATCGTTTCAGCCTTGGCAGAAAGCTAGAATCACTTACGACAAATACGTACCCAGCAGACTCCATATCATCTCGCCTGGAGTGACTGGAACCAATAAAGACGTTCAAGGAAGACCAGGCCGAACTCCCCGAACTCGTCCCATAGTTGAAAGCGTGAGTTCCGTCCGGGTCGATATACCCCTTTGACTTGTCAAAGTCAATCATGTACACCGTCCCTTCTTTTCCGCTTTCTTGCAAGCCGATACACAAGTTTTCTGGCCTGACGTCGCGATGGAGGAGACCTGTCTGGTGTAGAGCTTCGATCCGGGTGATGATCTGATCAGCTACCTGGAGAGTAGTCTTCAGACTGAGTTTTTTTCCCTCCGCCTTCTTAACAAGTGTGGTCAAAGAGGGGCCCAAGAGCTCAATAGCAAGCTCTCCACAGTGAGTGTAACGCTTCCCTTGAAGGTAAAGCCAATCACTCTTCCAAGCCGGGAACCCTTCAAGACCTTGGATGTGTTTGTAACAGTCGGCTTCTCGCATAGCCCTGTCGACGTCTTCATTTAATTTGATGGCGACTTGCTCGTTCGTTACCGTGTCGAAGCCGGAGTGGACGCATACTGTTCCGTGAGTTAGAAGAGATATCCCGCTGGATTCAGAGGAGACGACGCGAGACTTGCCATAGTCACCCCAGTAAATGCGTTGCCCTGTCTCATACCGGCCGTCCCTGAGCGATGTCATTTCGGGCAGAATATATCCGTGGTTAGACGAGATAGATAGCAGCAAGAGCTGATGTGGTACAGACGAGAGACGATCACGCAGAGGTGGATCAAAAAGGAACGTATGACTCCATGTCGGCTGATGCCGCAAATCTTGGATTCGGGTGATGATTTTGACAGCCATCTGGAGACTAGTCTTTAGACTGAACTTTTTGTCCTCCATCTTGGCAATGATGGTGTCCAGGGATGGTCCTAGCAGCTCGACAGCGATTGCGCCATGGTCCCAATCCCCGTTGGACCACGCCCCGATGCACTTTGGGAAGCCCTCAAGGCGTCTGATGGCGTTGTCACCGGCGGCTTCGCTCCTATGCTTATCGATGTAGCGATTGAGTTTGGCATCAAGGCACCAACGGTTTACACACCACGCCACTCTTCTTCAAACAAGAGGCCATCTACAAGCAAACGTCAAACGTATCTAAAGATGCATTACCCTATGTTTCGGCCTAATCTACATTGTTGACAAGAGAAAAAGATATGCTGTATTCGTTGCAAGCCGTTGAGAAATACACAACCCTAGAGATGAGTATGATACCACAAAGGCGGCGAGACTAGAAGACGTCTTCTGCCATGGGACATTCGACGGTGTCGTGTTCAGAGCTCTGTCATAGGAGATCAGTATTCGATTGGCGTAGCCGCGTTGTTAACTCACTTCACAGTCCTCACACCACTTGCCGCCCTTCTTCTCCTCCCCCGTAACATTCCCAGCAAAGACAGGACAAGCATCGAGATCATGCGGCCCCTCGCACAGCTCGCACCTCTCCACCTCTCGCTTCGAGCCTCCCGTAGCCGTACTCGAAGAGTGGCTGTTATCTGATCCGTGTGAAAAGTGTGTTGATGTAGCGGAATGGGGAGGTTGGCCGTTGGTGTTTCGGTCGGATGAGGCTGAGGATTTGCGATGTCTGTCGACTTCGCGTTCGAGACTGGATACGCGCGTCTCGAGCTCGTCTTCTCGGTAGATCTTGGTCTCGATGAGAGTCTCGAGTTCGGCGACTTCTCGATTGAGCTGGAAAGCGTCAGCATCACCATCGCCATGTCGCGAGGAATACTCACCTCCTTGATGGTAGTCTTGGCCTCCAACAACGCCTTCTCGGTACCAGCACCGCCCGACGGCAAGTCACCAGCGGTCTCCTCCAGCAACTTGACCTCCTCCTTCATCAACGCAACTTCTTCTCTCAAGCTCTCACACTGCTCCTTGAGATCAGCATTCTCCGCAGACAAGTCTTGGATGATATGCTGGAAGCCGCGAATCTTCTTTTCGGTGTCTTCGGAGGAAGAGGATGAAGATGAGAGTTTTGTAGGTGGGGCGGGGAGGTTGTTGGAGATGTTGCTCTCGGCGGTCTTTTTGAGCTACACGAGGTCAGCTTGGTCATCTGAGAACGCAAAGCACTTGCAGTCTCGATCTCGGCCTCGAGAGAAGCGATCTTGGCCTCGAGGTCACCGACTTGTCCCTCGGCATCGGCAGCAGCCTTGGAGCTAGACTCGGTTGCAGCTTGAAGAGTCTTGTTGAGCTCTGCGACCTCGGCTTGAGCAGCAGCAAGTGCCTTCTCATTGGCAGAAGCCGACTGCAAGGCGGCTCGCATACCCGCAGCCTCCTACACATCCACGCTGTCAGTCCCAAGCCCCGCTAGCAAATGATCTTGACGTACAGAAGCTTCAACCCTAAGACCCTCGATTTCCGCTCGCGCTCCTTCCAGCGCAACCTGATTCTCCTTGAGCGCCCCCTCCAACTCTCCAATCTTGCCCCTCGCCCCATTCGCCTGCTCCTTCAAGTCTTTGATCTCGGTCCTCAACACCCCACCCTCCTCCCTCACCGCCTTCTCACTCTCCTTGACCCTGTTGATCTTGGACTTCCACGCCTCGGCATCCGTCTCTGCCTGCGCCCGCGCCTCGTCGACCTCTTCTTCGAGGTGGTTGAGCTTGTTTTGGAGATGCTTGACTTGGGCGTTGAGGGTTTCATTGTCGATCTCCGCAGCTGTTGCAGCTTCGCGTTGACGCGTGGAAGGCGAGGGCGGGAGGAGAGACTTTTCTTGCTCTTCTCGGGCTTTCTGGAGCTTTTCGTCGAGCGAGCGATTCTTGTCTTCCAGCTCGCGCAGCCGCTCTTCGAGCTCGTACTGCTTGGTCTCGTTCAGCGAGATCATCTGTTGCCCAGCGTTCGTAAGCTCATCGACGAGCGCCTTCATCTCGGACAATTCGAGCTCTGCAGATTCGGCTCGTTCCAGCATCTCGCGCACTTGGTCATTTTTCGCTTCCATCCCCGCAGAGAGCTCTTCCTCTGCCCTCTCGGCCGCCAGCTTGAGCTCTTTTCTGAGATCTTGCAGCTCTTTGGCTTTTTGGTCGATATCTTGTTGTTGAGCAGTGTGCTCGCCTTGGAGTTCTTCCAGAATCCGGACAGCGTCATTGGCGTTTGTCTCTGCCGTCTCGAGCTGCGATCTCAAGAACGCAACATCCGCTTTGGCCTTTTCCGCCTCCCCTCTCAGCTCCTCCACCTCTTCCCCATCATCCTCCCTCTCCTCCTTCAACTCTGGCGCCTGCTTGAGATCCTCCTCCAGTTCGCCATTCCTCCGCTTGAGTTCCCTGATCTCTTCTTCCAGCGCTTCAACCTGCCTGGCAGTGAGGACTCTATTGATATTCCCCGGACTCGGCGGCGGGGGCATATCATGCAGCCCACTCGCCCTCGGCGCGCGCGCACGCGGCGTCACGAGGTTGCTCACACTCTGCCTCGGGCCCCGTGCCGGGGTGCCGAGACCCATCGAGATGCGCGACACTTTCGGCGTCGTGCCCGTTACTGTCGACGTGCTCTGCCCGAGTTTGGACGCTGAGCCAGCTCGGGCAGTGTCGAGCTGCTTGGCCGTCATGCCTGCGTACTTACTAGCACGGGAGCCGGCGGTGAAACGAGAGTCGAGGGTGTTGGCGCTGGTACTGTTGCCGAGGGCAGTCCGGCTGGGGAGATCGTCGTCTAGATTACCGGAAATGCTGGGGCGGGAACGGGCTGCTGATGAGACGGTACGCGGGACACGGCCTGGGGTGACAGATGGAGGTCTGGAAGGGGTAGCTCGGCCAGACATGGAGGGAGTGGCGCGGCCGGATAGAGTGTAGGAGGCTTGTGAACGATGGGATGAGGCGACGGAGGATGGGCGGGAGGCTCCTGTTGTTGGTTGGGAGAGTTTGACTGCTGTCACAAAGATACCACAGTTCGGTGGGCATGAAAAGTATTGCACACTGTAGTAACATCAGCAAGAGCCGAGTTGAATGGGAGATCACGCACCCGCCGACATTTCCATCATTCTTGCCTTTTCCCTTGAACCCCCCTTCGAGCTCGACTCCCGCCCAGACGCCTTCTTTGAATTCTGTCGCTCCATAGAACCGCAGTGTCCCCTCGTACCCCATACTGCTGATCCTCACTCGCTCTCCCACCACAGGCACCCATCTTGATGTGCCCGGGTCTCTTTCCGACGCTCGAGACTCTGGCCGCCTAGCAAACGGCGTTGTAGATGTCGTCGAAGACGCCATGGACGTACGCCGAGGTGTAAATGGAGCAGTGGTAGAGTTGGCAAGGGACGATCGAAGGCCAAGCCCCGCACGAGACACGCTTCTAGACGCTGCTGAAGGTGTCACTGGCGCCCCGCCCAAAGCTGAAGGCGTGCGCGGCCGCGAGATTCCAGGTGTGCGCGGAGCAGGGAGTCCATAGGAGGCTGAAAGATGTGATGAAGATTCCATTGGCGCGTCTAGACTGCTTGGGGGTCTTGTGCGCAGGACGTCGTGGAGGGCCTTGTCCATCGCATCGTCGTTGGGGAGGGAGTGGGCGGGGCCGAGGGACGAGCGGGGGCGGCGGGCTGCGGGGGTGGGGATGCTTGAGGAGGGCGAGGGGCGTCCTGGGGTGGACAGCTGGGGCAGTTTGGACATGCTTGAGGGAGATCCAAGTGGCAGAAATAGTCCTCTTGTTGACACGAACACGACCACGCGTGGTATTTGCTCCCGCTCACAACTCCCGGCGCCCGCCGCCACTGGGTATCGATGGAAGAGCATCTCGTGCATGTTACTGGCGGCCTATTACGATTTATTACCTCTGGTACCCTGCGGAGGAGCATGGCGGATACTCCGTTCTCTATCGTCATATGCGCTGATAATTGCTAATGGCTACCAACGCTTACCAAGAAACCCGGCGCGATGTATAAGCAGGTCACGTGTCCTTACGGGAGTTCCGCTGGGAGGCTGTCTATATATACCGGGGCATTCTCACCATCCTGACATCTCCCTCCATCTCAACTATCACTGCACCATGTCTCCCAAGTCATACCAAGAACTCGCCGGAGTCTCGCCCAGCACTGCATCCACCGACGACAGTGTCCTCGTCATCATCGACGCCCAGAACGAGTGCGTCCCTCTTTCCACTACAAGACATCATACTCACCCATGCAGGTACGCCGAAGGCCTCTTGACCACCGTCGACGTCGCCTCCACCCGCAAGGCCATCAGCACCCTCCTCACACACTACCGCAAAGCCTCCGCCCCCCTCATCCACGTCGTCCACCAAACCCCCGACGGCGCGCCCCTCTTCACCCCCGGCACCCGCCTCGCCGACGAGTTTGACGAGCTCAAGCCTGTTTCTGGCGAGCCTGTCGTCGGCAAGCAGCACCCCGGGGCGTTTACCGGCACCAACTTGCAAGAGCTGCTCGACAAGTTTGGCAAGAAGAAGGTGGTGCTTGTGGGGTATATGGCGCATATCTGTGTGAGCACTACGACTCGCCAGGCGTCCGAGAGGGGGTATGAGATTGTGCTTCCTCGGGACGCGATTGGCGACCGCGACATTCCGGGCGTCAAGGCCGCTCAGTTGGTTGATGTAGTCTTGCGCGAGCTGGCAGATGGGTTTGGTACTGTGGTCAGCGTTGCCGACATTAAATAGTCATGTAGTAGTCGACTCTCGTGCTCCCCTGCGCCTGGCACCTAGCCCCTCGAAACATACGTGCAGGCATGATCGCAACGCCGATATATGAAGTGCTGTTCCCTGAAGCAACACAGAAGGAAGAGATAGTAGACCTTATAGTGTTTGCATGAGATGCTGAATATCTATACATGGTACAAGCTGCCCCCGTCAGCCCACTATCCTTTCCTGTAAAATGGGTCGCAAACTTACCAATCCTCGCTCTAACCCTCCAAATCACCCCTCTTCAACGCCTCCTGGTCCACCTCATCATCACTCTCAATCTCCTCTTCCAACTTTGCGTCAGCTCCATCCTTGCTAGCCCCGGCTTCCTCTTCCTTCTTGCGTTTGCCCTCGGCATCGAGCGCTTCGGCGGTGGCTTCTTCGGGAATGACACCCTTGATGCTGGACACGAGTTAGTAGGGTTTCTCAGGTGAAGAGTTCAAGACGTACTTGAGGTAACCCAGAGTGTTGTTCCTGATGTTGTCCATCATCTGCATCCACTTGTGGAACCTAACCCCCATTATCAGCGACAGTACCAATACAAACACAAAACACTTACACATTCTTCTCCAATTCCTCCTGCCTCAACATCTCATAAATCCACTTGACCTTGAAAGCATAAATCTCCTCCGCATACAGCCCAAAGTTGACCGGATCCCTGTCTTCAGTGATACCGTGCATCTTCTTATCGATCCTGTCGTTGTAAACGCCAAACTGGGGCGCTTCGAGCAAGAGACCGAGGGGAGGGGCTTTGGGGATGTGGATCTTTTTGGGGCCGAATGTTTCGGGGAGGAGCGAAGGTGGGGAACCGGATCGACAGGCGAGCATTGCCATGGAGATCATCTTTCGCTGTGGAAATGGTGAGTCATAGCTCTTGCTATAAGGTGTAGCGACTTGCGATTTGGTGGAGCATGAAACTCTGGCCGTGGATTTGGACAGAGATCCACTCGATGTCGCCGTAGACCTTGGGGTCCTTGACTTCCAGCTTGATCATGAATCGCTTGACCGCTCGGTCATTGAAAGGCTTGCCCACGGTGTAGTTGTGAAAGTTGCTATCGCTCGTCGGATACAGTCACATACACAGTCAAGAAATACTCACTGGGTTCCCTTGTACAAAGCGACAATGTCCCTGAACCTGTTCAGAGTCTTCCCATCCACCCTATACCCCCTCTTCCTCTCAAACTCTCCCCTGACCTTGGGGTCCACCTCGCCCTCCTCGCTCGTAGGCATCGGCAACCTCGCATCCGCAAACGCGCACGCCTCCTCCCCAACCACATCCCTCCACCCCGGACTCGTCTCATTCAGCCTCTGCGCCAGCTGATCATCCTTGTTTGGCGGCAAGAGACAGTAAGAAGGCAGGAGGTACTCGTATATACGCGAGTCGGCCGCCGTTCGGGCGTTGAAAGACTTGACAGTCCTTACCCAGCCCCACATTTTGATTTGGGGGGGCAGGAAGGTGTTGACGTATTCGGCGATGGTCTTGTAACCTTCGGGAAGAGGGGGTTCGGTGATCATTTTGATGGAGATTACGTTGCCGGCGGCGTGGACACCGGCATCGGTACGGGCGGCTCTCGCAATGTCGACTTTACGAGCGTCGACGGCGTTGTCGGAGGAGACGGCGCCAGCTTTGACGAGGGCAGCAAAGATCTCGCCTTCGATCGTGCGTGCCGTGTGGTCTTGTCTAGAGTCGTATTAGTATGTCTCGGAGCCGAAAGAGGATAACGTACATTTGCATTCCATGGTAACCAGTACCACAGTATCTAGACAGTGTCAGCTCAAGCAGCTGGACAATCACACGACATACCCAATGAGCAAAGCACATCTCTTCTTGGGAAGCTTGGCCTCCTTCGTCTCTCCCTCCTTGACCTCTCTAGGCTCCCAAGCTCGCTGCACTCGTCCATCCGACGACAGATTCTTCTTCTCCCGCGTCTCATCCCTCTTCTTCTGCACCTTTGTATTCGCACGCTTCCCTCCCCTCGAGCCCTTGTTATTGTTCTTGTTCTTGGTATCACCTCCAGCGTTCTCGGCGTTGAACATGGCTTCCTCGGGATCGATTTCGACGCTCTGCTGGGGCTTGGCTTCGAGGTGCGGCTTCTTGGCTTCGGGAGCCTCATTCTGAGGAGTGGGGGAGAGGGGGCGCTTGGTGCTTTCGGCGGGTTCCATCATGAATGGTATAGGTCGTCTGAGGATGTTTGTGAGGGTTGCCTTGAGGCGATGGATCATACGAAGAGGTAAATCTAATGGGCCGTCGGTAATAGACTTTCGAAATTCAGTCAATTTGACAAAAACTTATTACGGGTCCCACATTGCTATTAGTGTGTTGTTTGGTTCCAACATTTCCACGCCGTTTGGGGTTTCATCATTTTCCATTTCTCGCCTCTGGGAAAGCATCCGAGCCCGAACTCGACTCGGTCTAAAGGCGTTTTAGAGAGCTGTACTCCTTTCAGGGTAATGACCGAGACTGGGCAATAATTATACCGTTCCTTTGCGTTGACAAAGGTATACCCAACGTGTCAAACCCCGTGAGGCTGTGCTCATGAAAATGTATAAAAGTGAACCAGTTCCCAAGGCAAAGTTCCATATCCTCGTCAGTAGCTACTCTCGCTATACCAATAATATAACAATACAACATACGGCCAGCTATAATGCTCTTCAGCCTCGCTTCTATCCTCTCCTTCCTCGCCGTCTCTTCCCTTGCCTCCCCGGTAGCGGAGCCTCGATCCCAAATTGCCAAGCGCAGCTCCAACCTGCGTATCAAAGCTTCCGTCGACGGACAATGTCTGACGGGTGCAGGCGGCAAGTGGGGCATTGACACTGAGCTTACCTACGGGGACTGTGCCTCTGCTCCTACCTGGACTGTCAACAGCACCGCTGGAAGTATTGGCAGTATCATCATGGAGTCTGGCGGCACTCCTACGTTGGCTTTGGATGCCGGTGACGGCACGACCAACAACGAGAAACTTACGGTAGGTGAATATTGTGATTGGAGTTTTCAATGCTGACGATGACGGATGCTTTCCAGCTTCAAAAGTCTTCTCCTGGTCTCTTCCAACAAACGTGAGTTGATTCCAACCGCCGATCGGAACTTGCTGACCCTTGACAGCTGGCTCTACACGGAAGACAACCGCCTCACCCTTACCGGGGGTGACAATGTCTCTTCTGTCACCGAAGAGTATCAGTGCCTTGACCACGGTGACGACGGCCCTCAGACTTACCAGTGTTTCACCGGGAACACAAACCAGAGTGAGTAATGTGTTTTGGCGTGTAGCAACCCATTGACCACGGTATAGTTTGGTACTTTGTCGAGAACGAAGACGGAGCAAAGGACATCCTTGGCTACCCGGTTACTGCTTCTGCGCAGTAGAACTCGGGCATGGATAGATAGACAGAGCGATATAGTAAGGTTGTATATAAGCAAATGAGTACATGTACAAGATGTCAGGGCGTATGCATCCCCGAGAATCTATACAAAGATACCAGGCCGTCTCCTTATGATACATTTCCAAGATCGTAGACTCTTCTGATAACTTTTCGTGATTCTATGACTCTCTAGGATAGCAGCGCTTCCCACCCAATCTCTCCACTCGCCACAAGCTGCTTCATAGCCTCCAGGTTATCCCATGCCTTCTTTCTCGCCCTCTCACATATTCTACATTTACACTCTCTCAAGTCGGCCCGCGAGTCGTAAAAGGCTGCCAACAGCGCCCTGTTTGCACCTTGCCCGAGGTTGATCGGGAGGGATACGGGACCGTGGCCGACCAAGGGATGAGTCGGGGGGAGTTGGATGGGGATTGAGGTGAGGGGGATGAATGGTACAATATGCTCGGCGCGGGTCATATAGTTGCCAAGCCGACTTCTTGCGTGACTGACAGGAGATAGTTCGCGAGCGAGAGGCGGGGATGATGAGCCAGTAGGGACGGACGAAACGCCGGATATTGTAGAAGGGGAACGAGGAGTGGCTGGGCCAGCTGCCAATTGCTCCTCGTCTGGACGAGCTTGCAGGGGCGCTCTCGCCTTTTCCTCCAGTCCCACTTCAAAGAGCTCCTCTTCTTCATCCTCCATACTGGCGTCTTTGAGCACCGCTTCTCCTTGCCCATCTCCCAGCACCCAGCTCTCTTGCGGAGTCACCGGCACATCCCCGACCGTCTCTGTCGAGCCCGTCCTTTCTGACACATCATCGAGGGCTTTCGCTACCGGCGTAGGGCTCACAGGCGCAGACGATGCAGCCACGGAACTATCGTCGCCCGCAGCAAGAGACTCGACTCTTGTCCGCTTCATTTCAAGCCCGCCATCCTTCTCAACTTCAAACGTCGGCCCGGGTGGCGGGGTGACCTCTTTCCGGTCCTTGTCTATATGATGAGAGGCGGGCGAAGGTGGTGCTTTCCTCTTCAGACCCTGGCTGGGTTCGAGCGTCGCCTCGAGTGATGTCGCGTCGGCAGAGATCTGAGCTGGAGGTGTGGTGGGAGAAGCGCGCTGACGTTTGTCATGTGGCGACGCCGGGCGAGACGATTTGCGCTTGCCCAACGTAGCAGACGACGAAGACGACCTTTCGTCCGACGATATCTGCTCATGCACAGCCGTCCCATCCTCCTCTTCCTTCGACTCATCCACCACCACTATATCCGGCCCGGATTCTTCCTCCCAGACCCTCTGAGCTGCGCGAAGCTCGGCTTCCTCCTTGTCCCTCTCTGCATCCAGCACTCCCTCCGCCAGCGCCCGCGGTACCCAGACTTCCCACGCAGTCAGACGTGAGAGGATATCCTCCACTTTGAGGGACTCGCACTCGTGTTCCGCCTCTTCGTCGCTGGCACAAGTTTGGCGGACAAAGTGGGCAACGTTATACAGCGCTCCGCCTGTCCGTCTGGCAAGCACCTCGGTAAAAGCCGAGTCTAGCTGTCTCAAGAGCCTGTCGGGTGGGTAGAACGGGTCCGCCCGGCCTTCCAGCCTCGCAATGTGTGGGGCGGGCGAAGGCTGTATCGCCATAAAGCCGACAGTGTCGATATATGCGTGGTTTGGCTGGTACGCAAAGGGGACGAAACCGGCGAAAGGGTGCGTGAAATTGGTGGCAATGTCGAGGAGGGAAGTGTGGATGGCGCCGGAACGATCAGAGTTGCGGGATTGATCATCCGATACAAGTTTTTCAAGTTCGTCAGAGGGCAGGACCCAGAAAGCGTAGCGGATGCGATCGGATACAAAGTCGTTGATGCACCCAATCTTGAGTTTCAAACGGTACTACACACAGTCAGCAGAGGCCATAGAGACCAGCGACTCACCTTTTCGTTCAACAATTCGTCGTCTTCCTCTTCGTCACTGCTCAGCTCTTCCTCTTCGATCTCTCTCCACCAAGACCGATACAGCGCCTCCATCTCCATCGCGTCTTCCTCGGTCTCCCGACCGTTCGAGTCTTCACCCCTGAGCTCTGCCAAACGCGCAACCCTCTCATCTCTCTGCGACTTTGTCTCCTCTGTAGCAGTCGTCATGAACTGCAATTTCAACACCCTCTCATGGTTTTGCAACGCCAATGCCGTCTCAAATAGCTCATCCCACCGTGTATGATCTTTCAACCACTGCTCCTCTACCGCCGCATACCCCATTTCAAACGCCGTACCGACATTGAAATCCACATAATCCTTGAGCTTTTCATTTGCGAGCCAGGGGGCACGATTGCCTCGCAGATAGGTACCCCGGGCACAGGAGACGAGGTTGAGGTGGATCTGATTCCAGATGGATTGCCGCCGGCAATCAGGACAGACGAGTGCGCGGGGTGGACGTTCCACCCCGCGTTCATCGACATCGCCCAAGTTGCACGGCGAGAGCATCAAACTCATAGCATACTCGCGGGGAGAAGGTGTAGATGATATCATTCCCCCCGGCATTGAATTGCGCCCTGCCAGTGGTTCGCTCTCGCGTAGACAGCTCGTGCAAAACGTTCCGGCGTGCTTGTCGCAGGTCGGGGCGAATCCGAATCGAGACGTATATGTCATACGCTTGGCTACAGCGGGATAGTAGCCTAATCTGGAGGGGTGATTCAGGCGGCATGCGAGGCAGCTTGAGAGAGTAGTGTTGCGCGCGCGATGGAAGAGGGTCGGAAAGGTCGGCGTGGAGGGGGTCAGGCGGGCAGAGTGGAGGTCGGATATGGTTGAGGCATGGTGTCTGGAGGGATCTATTGTGAGGGTATAATCGGGCCAGAATGAATGCGAGTCGACTGTGATATTGTTAGTGAAGACATGGGATAGTATATACCACGCACCAGCACTGCGCCAGCCACTCGAGACAAGACGCATGCAACAGAACCAGACGCGGTGTACGAGAGCGAGCGCTATCTCATTCGGGCGCGCCGAACGCTCGCCATAGAAGGATTCGAGGATCAGATCAAGACTGATGTCATCACTTGCGAAGGACAGTACACGGCTGACGAGAAGGATCGTCAGTCAGTCCAGTCGTGGAATGCGAAAGCGAACGCACTGCAATATTTCCACTGGCAGATTGCCCCAGCCCGCCTTGTCTTTGCCAGTCTTTGAGCGTACTCCGTTGCGGGGTATCCACTGGAGGGCGTCTGTATCTGGTGCGAGTGTGTGGCCACGGGTGCCGGCTGGGGTGACGGCGGGGGGGGAGGGGCTGGTGGTGGGGACGGGCCTGTCTGTGGGGAGGGCGGGGGCGGCGATGGCCACGCGGGGAGGGGGCACTGCCATTCTGCACGCTGGGCCACCTGGGACGGGGTCTGTGCGCACTCGCGGAATGGGAGGGGAGGACTGACTGACGCACGAAAACAACCAGGCAACAGCGGCAAATACGCGTAATGGACTGCTTACATAATCAGTTTCATATCTATGAAACATTGTTGTGACACTTTTTATCGTGTACCATTTATTGGACCGCCACAACATGCCAGTACCAGCGCCGACAGATCAACAGATCGAGCTGTTTCCGACGTTGACGCTGCAGCATATCGATGCCGCCCGTACGTCTTCGTGGCACGACACATTCGCCGACATTACCTTTCCTGCACAAATCATCGATCTCGCAGAGCTTGGCGAGCAAGAGGAATTCTTGAGAGTAAGGTCATGCTATATGGGCTTTAGTCAGGGCTGATCCACGTGTGCAGTGGCTCGAGGCGGATTCGATTTTTTACCCGGAAGGCAGTGAAGGGTATGCCACCCTAGCAAGCTGCAAGATGTCGAGAACTCACTTGTGATCAATATAGCACCGAAGAGACAGCTACCATATCCCAGGAACCCTCCTCCCGTTCCCGATCGTCCTCCAACGCCAGCAACAGTTCTTCCTCATCCATACCCCCCGTCTATCGCCTGCCAAAATTGAACGCGGCCATCCGAGAGGCTATCAAATCATTCGGCGGCGCCGCCTTCCCAAAGCTCAATTGGACCAGCCCCAAGGTCAGCCTTCATTCACAACCCTTCTGAAGATCCAACACTGACAGTAAAGAAGGACGCTGCATTCATACTGCCCCAAGCATCCTACGGTCCCCTATACTGCACCACCCCGTCAGATATCTACCTCCTCCTCAAATCCAGCGACTTTGTCACACACGACATCGACCCCATCACCGCCCACTCTGGTTTGGATGCTGATGACCCTTCGTTGGGCATAAAGCCAAAGATAGAGCTGGTGTTGAAAAAGTTTGAGAGCCTGAATCCGTCGAGGGAGGTGCGTGCGTTTGTGAGGGAGAATGTGCTTGTCGGTAGGTCCCATCCTCAATAACGCGGTGCTAGCAACTGCTCATCACTGTGCAAAGGCGTGTCTCAAAGAGACATGAACTTTTACGACCACCTCCAACCACAAGAAATCCGGGACAAGGTAGTCGACACTGTCAAAGAGTTTTGGCTGGACGAGATCCGAGACAACTATGAAGGCGGCGCCAACTGTACGTCCCCTCTTGTCATCTCAAAAGTACATTGTGCTGATGACTAGCATAGATACATTCGACCTCTACCTTACGCCCAATTATGAAGACGCCACGATAATAGATTTCCAACCCTACCGCCAATCCACCGACGCCCTCCTCTTCACATACGAACAACTCCACGCCATCGCCCAATCCGTCCTCTCCCCCTCATCCTCTTCCTCCCCAAGTTTACCAGAAACAACGCCAATGCTTCCGATTCTGCGGATAATCGAATCACAAGCACACCCATCAGTAACGAGGAATGCGCCGACGTATCAGACGAGTATGATGCCTTTGGAGATGATTGAGCTGGGGGAAGGGCGGAATATGGCGGAATTCAAGGAGGCTTGGGATGAAGCTGTCAGGGCTGGGATGGAAGAGGAAGAGTAGAGGAACCCGTATGGTGAGTTCGCGCAAGTATAAGCAGAGAGGAGGGCGCTGATACCAGTTATAGAGCACTATCAGCCCACATGAATTTCATCATAATTGCCACATAATCGCTACACTCCCATAATACTCTTCCATCATTCTCACGCTCAATGAGTCCCCTTATGCTCATTACCAGTAACCTTGTTCTTGATCTGGTTCAAGATACCCCCGGCCCCGGCCGAGTCGTTACCAGGGGTTACATAATCCCGCGTTTGTTGAGTGACAGACTTGGTGTCGTTCGGCTGGGCTCCAGCTTGGGCCCTGTGTATCCCGTATCAGCTCACCACCAGACTCGAGTATCAAGTGAAAAGTCCGCACCTGTCGACCAGCTGCTCGGCCTGATCGCCCAAACTCTGCTTCCCACTAGGCTTGAGGGCGTTCGTCACGCCACCCGTGTCCTGGCGGAGTGCGTCGTGCCCGTGACCGTGGGTGTTGCCCGTGACACTATTGGGTCATGTCAGTCAGTCTCCTGATATGGCAAGGGTGTGGGTCCTTGGAAGAAGGGAAGGGAGTGCTTACTGCCTGACGTCTTGCTGAACTCCTTCCTTGCCTTTCTCGGCGTCAGACTTGAAGATGTCGGGTTTGATGTGCTGCTTGGCTAGACAGCATGGTTGTCAGCTATGACAAGGATGAATAAAGATGGAGACAATGCCAACGCACCAGCTTCGGAGTCGCTTTGTCCAAGGGTCATTGTCGTTGATTCGGTTTGGTGCTAATAAGTTTAGAAAGCTGGTGAATAAAGAGTCGATTGATGAGTATGGACGAAGACAAACTCAGCTTCTTAAGCTTCTCTTTGAGCTGTCATGGGTCACTTGTCATGACGTTCAGACCTTGAGTCACACAGGAAACACGCATAAGTCGCGCATGATGATGACGATATCGTGGTAGATTTCCTTTCTTGTCACCTTCCTTCGAGATCTCACTCCATCACAGACACCAAAGACATCAATCGACTCCAACACCTCCTTTGATCAGCTCACGTCACCGCCAGCCAGCCCCCTTTGGCGACGTCATGTGTGTGCATGGAGAGATGACACAATAAGCGTCAACGAAGCGATTGAAATGTATATAAGAGCCAGCTTCAAAAGCAATTACTGACTTGTTCATCAACCAACCGCTCTAGCATCTTATCCAACTTACTCAACTTTATCACTCAACATGGTTTTCGGACAAAGCGACTCTGAGGCTGGTACGTCTTTCACCGTTTCTTGTCTACATACCATCAAGCTGATACCGTTCGATAGCCCAGCAGCACATTACCCCCAACGTCTTCAAGTCTGACGCTGACCAGGCCAAGGAGGGTGCCCAGCAAGACGTCAGGCAGTAAGCCCCTTACCCCCACAACTGTATCAAATGACTGACACCCCGTTGCAGCGCCACTAGTGGCACCCACCACCAGGCCGAAGACGCTCTCCGCCCAGACGCTGGAGGTATCACCAACACTTTGAAGCCCAGTGGCGAGCAGAATCTTGGTGAACAAGCTCAGCAAAAGGCGGGACAGTAAGTCACACTGCTATCTACACTGCCAGGCGGCTGACTCTTTGGATTACAGGATTGGCTCTGAGGTCCAGCCGAACGACACCAAGTCCACCACTCGTCAGACCAAGGACTATGTCACCCCCGGTAACGACTCTGCCGGTGCTGGAGGTATCTTGAACCAGATCAAGAACAAGGTCACTGGAAACGAGCACAAGGGTACCCACTAGGTGTGAAGGGGATGATCTTGAAGAATGTCAGAAGTATCTTTTTGTAGAACTATATGATCAGACGTATCTCATGCAACTATTGTTGACTTGATACCTCAAGTTTTTATGATTAGCTGCTCAATTAACAATTGGTCTGAGTACATGCACGGTACTCGTGGTCGCTGTAGAAGACTGGGTGACATAACGTCTTCGTTGGGCATATCCTGTAACACCGTCGCACGATACACACAATGTCTTCTGGGTCAGAGAAGCTCCCATCGAACAAAGGTCACCCTGCGCTCCTCTATGTACAACTGTTACTTCCATTTTCATCCTTTCTTGTCCTAAGCTCACCCACTCGACTCCTCGCTTTGCCGGTTGCGCCCTTGTCTCCGTCCCGGATCTTTCCAATTGGAAGGAGCTTCCTTTCAAACGTTACAGTATTCGCATATTCTATCATATCCTCTTGGAAGGACAATGTAGATGGCACGATCCAGGTGCCCGGCGAGGGGAGCCGGAGCGGCGAAGGGTCGACATGTCGATGTCATTCCATATTCGACGCCTTCTAGCAACTACTCGATAAGCTACCCAGTTGTTGACTTTCCACATATATCTGTCGCCACTCTCAACAAGTTTCCCTTGGCTGATCATCCATCCACCTCATCACATCCTCAAATGAAACCCTTGTCAAAGAAGGACGACACGCCCGCTCAACGCCTCGAACGACTGCTCAACATCATCACCTCTGTGGTCGCCTCGTACGCTGCTACACCCATATCATCGCCTCTCCACCTTACAGAACTCACGCATTTATACCAGCGCGCTGCATCTCTGTCTCCCAATATCTCCCATGGAGACCCAACACCCTCAAGTCCTCCAGGCATGCCAAGGTCGAAATCTGTCGTTTCCTTATCCTACCTGACCAACCCCTTCAACGGCTCGCCGCCGATGCCTAGAATCCGAAACGACAGCCTCCCTCCAAGTAAACGGCGGTCGAGTGGCAAAGAGAGTGACGTCCAAAGCCAAGGCGAAAGTGAGGAGGAGGGTCCGACAGAGAGACAGGTGGAGCAGCTGGAAAAGGAATGGTGGACGAGCGAGATTGTGGCAGCTTGGTATGGCCCGGGACCTGGTTCGCCCTTGAGAGAAGGATACGGGCTCAAGAGTCAAAGCCAAAAATCCAATGGAAGGCGATCAGTCGATTTCAAGACGTTGGGAAGGTTTAGACGCGATGTGGGATTTGTGGGTCTCAACGACGAGTAGCGTGAGTGTCAGTGTGTATGCTGTGGTTGTTGTATTGCTATAAATGGTCTCTGCATGGACGTTATGAAAAGTACTGCACCTCGAGACCGACGCTTTTGATCGGGCGCTGGGTACCGGTGAGATCAGCATTAATGCCAGCAGAGACGAGACAGTCTCGGATCCTGGCCTCGTACAACAAGGCGATTTGCTATTCAAGTCAGCAGGTGGAACAGCATACACGTGTAGAACTCACCCAGTTCCCTGAAAATCTCGCCTTGAGGACTCCATCTCGCTCATCATCCACAGGCTCTCGTGTTTGAGTTCGGGGGACAGCTCGTCCCAAGACCTTGCGAGCGTTCGCATCAGTCACAAGGGGGACAGGCGAATCGAGCTGCTGTTCCTTAACGACATCTTCCATGACCTCTTCTCTCAAAGTAGTATCCTTCAAAGCCGCCTTCTTCGCCATGAGCTGCGCAAGCTCCCTATTCTCCTCGACAGCAGCCCCAACCGCATCCCCTACCTGGGCAATCCGCGCCAAAGCATCCTCATGCTCGCCACCTCTCTTTCCCCGCCTTCTTCCAATCCACCATTCGCCGCCGACGCTGAAATCGCTTTCGTACGAGTATACGTTGACGCCGAAACGGGTAGCAAGAGCGACCGTGGGGGAGACTTGGGCAGAGTATGCTGAGGAGAGGAAACCGATGAGGGGGTTGTATAGGAGGGTCAATGTGGTTGGCGGGGAAGGAGCAGGGGCGTTGGGTGGAAGGGGTAATGTGGGAGGGACGGTCGTGAATTTCAAGCCAGTAGATACTAAATCGAACGTCAGCTTTCGGATGGACCCATATACGAAATAAAACTTACTACCGAAGCTCCGTTGCTTTGCCGAGAAATACACTTCGCCCCCGGCAGAGAACCTGCCCTTCAGCCCACCTTCCATCCAATCTTCCTCATCAATCCGCTTGCCCTCCCGTATATCCTTGACCCGCTTCTCCACCTTGTTTTCTTCTTCTCCATGCCAGCCAAAGTTGTACAGCTGCCTGATGCCAAACATCCCATCTTGCGCCGAGTACGTGTACTCTCCGCAATACCGACCGGTATCATGTTGTAATGAAAGAAACACGTTTCCTGGTGTAGGCGGTGGTGCGGGGGCAGACGGTTCGGATGGTTGTCGAGAGTGCGAGGGAGCCGTATTTGGGGATGTGGGACGGGTCGGTGTTGGTGGGCCAGGCTGGGAGAGGAATGCGAGATGGGCTTGTAGTGTCGGTCCTAACCTCGTCGTCGCCAGGCCCGAGAGATGTAGTGATGGTAGATGTAACCGCGAGTAGAGGAGATAGTCCCTGCCTTCCATCCTCTTGCCACCTAGCCAGACTTCATCCTTCGGTTGCGGCCGTTTGGGCGGAGGGAGTACACGAAAGCGCTCGACGACATCTTTGAATGCCAATTTACGATCTGGTCCGATCTGCCAGCCGTCAGTCGCAGCGATACATGAGCAATGGGGGCTTACCTCTCGCAAGGCTTCAGAAGTAGTGATGTATGATAATGACCCGTTCAGCTGGGGAAGGGCGTCGAGGGCGTAGGATGTGAAGAAGACGGGGGTCGGGGCGTTTGTGAGCTGAAGTATCAACGACTGAGGGATCTGAAAGTCTCTGGGTACGAGTCAATTGGGTTCTCTGAGAAGATGAGAGCCATCTCACAGCAGGGCTGGTCATCGTCAGCCATGCACCCAGATCTGACAGCAAGCGACTCACCACTAGAGGAGCGTGTGAAGGAGCTGTACAAGTTGTCCTCGTTCCATCCAATGGCCGAGTAGTAATTGCGCAGGATCTGCTGCCTGTGAGTTCCATGCAGTCCACGCACCCGGGCAGTACTTACGAAGGTCGAGAAGCCTATCATCCTCGAGAGATGTGCAGAATAGAAAGACACGCAGTAACAGGAGAGAACGCGTCCAGCGAAGAGTGGAGGTCGACCACCCCTCATGTGAGTCATGTCGACCTCATCTACCGACCGCCTACGACCTCTTTCGTTCTTCTCTTCGTCATTCTATTGGACTCTTTCACGAGGCAGCAGCCTGGATACTCAGCGCACTCGGTAGGAAAAAGCGTAGAGATATTGAGCCCCAAAGTGTACCAAGAGACGCGCAGAGATGTCAATACGGATTGATATGCATCAAGCAAACCAGCCTGTATAAGATTTTCCAATTCCGACCAAAGCACCCAAAAAGATATTCTATAGAATGACAACTATAGTCGGGCGCCAGGCTTCCAACTACAGTACTTAAGGTTTACAAGGAGTATAAGGTAGATAGTAACACAAGACTAGAATGCACTGGGCATATCTAGATCATGGAGAAGAGCTACAAGCTATAGGGCACTAGGCGCTTAGTCGGAAGAGGTGGAGTTGGAGGTAGAGTTGTAGGTGGTGGAGTTGTCGGAGCCCCAGACCCAAGAGATGGGGAAGACACCGAGGTCAAAGTCACCGTCGGCGAGGGCGGAGAAGAGAGCAGGGCTCATGTCGAGGGAACCCCACTTGCACTCGGGGCACTCGTCGGCGACGTAGGCAGTCTCGGTGTTACCGTTCTGGAGAAAGAGTCAGTGGGGCAAGACAATAGAGAAAAGGAAAAAAGACTCACGTCGGTGTTGGTGATGGTGACGTACTCGCCACAGTAGTGGTTGTCAACGGAGGTGTATTGAGGCTTGTTAAGAGCGACAATGAAGTCCTCGTCGGTGACGGTCAACTCGCAGGCGGAGCCGGTACCGGTGACGGTGTAGTAAGTGGCGCTGATTAAGGGTCAGTACAAGTCGCGTCGCGTCGCGTCGAAAAGAAGAGAACGTACCGGCCACCAGTCATGGTCTCGTTGGAGGATCGCTTTCCGAACTCCACGGGAGCGGAAAGGACAGCAGAGGCAGCGAAGAGAGCGGTAAGGACCTGGGTGAACATTTTAAATATGTGTTGGTTTTTTGTGGTGGTTGCGTAAAGCAGTGGTGTGTAGGGAGTGTGGTGTAGCTGAAGCTAGCTTTTTTTTAGAGGTGTGGTAAAGAAGGTTGGTTGGTTGGTGGTTGGTTGAGATGAGATGAGTTGGGATTGACTGTCAGAGCAGGCTCTTATATACCTTTTTTGACCAGAGCCCTCGACTGTGGAAAAAGGTGCCACGGTGAATATCATTTTTGAGGCCTTGACGTTGTCCCATACTGAGAGGTTAAACGGCTGGGCCTGGAGCTCTAGATCCTGCCGTAAGACCAGATACCGGGGTTGGCTTCTGCATTTCGGCACGTCTGATAATACGCCGATGATCTGGACAACAGGCAAAAGCGAGCGCCGCTAGGGCGGGGCCGACGGGATCATTCGTCGGGGGTTGTTACAGGTGGATCGGATTGCCAAAAGATCGGAGAATCCTGAGCCTAGAGAACAACGATTTGATGGGGAGAACGTCGCGTCACCCTGAGAGATAATAAAAATGCTGGCACAGTCGCGAAACACGAGGGGCGATAGGGGGAGTTTAAGAAAAAAGAGGGTGAAAGCGCAGTGACGATTGCGCGGAGTCGTGAAAATCGGAGCTCGATAACCTTTTTTGGTACGGCACCAAAGCTTCTGCCCACGGTTTTTCATTGTTCTTTGTGCCTCTGGAAAGTTGGTCCGGGGTTATAATAGTCCATATGCTACTTGTAATAGTCCGACAGGCTATACTTGTAATGGGAGAACGTAGTGGCGATCGTGGCGAGTCCAGTGATTTCGAGGCTCATTCCATACCCCCTCGCGCCCCTCGCCCCTCTTTTCTCGTTGATGGCTCGGCTTGCATCACTGCTGTCGAAAGATGCAGTCACTCAGGTACAGCAGTAAAGACAACGGGAGATATTGAGGCAGAATCGACCCACATGCCGCTCGCATCTGAAATCCTCTCCAGCCGCTCCCTTGGTCCTCCCATGTGCTCCAAAAATCGGCTCTTCCTCGTGAAAACTTGTAACGGCCGGGGCGTCTTTTCCGGCCGACCAACCGGTTTTGCCGTTCCACTCTCGATCCGCTCAACGACCCCCCCGAGTTTGCTGCTCCCCGCTTTCCGGACTGCCGGGACCAAAGTTTGAAAAGAAAGAGTCGTCATTTCGGTGCCTACCTGCGCACCGACGCGAGTCCGAGAGGGCCTGGGATCAGGACAGTGCGGATTTGTAGGAGGCGTCGCGGGTGTGGAGATGGAAAAAGTTCGAGGCGAGCAGGTCTCGGTAGGTGACTGGATGCAGAAGCCGCAGAGGCACTGGGAGAAGATGTGATGCGGGAGATGGTGGAGGCACATATCTGGAACAATGAATGTGCCTCGTATGGGACCTCGCGAAAGACGAGTGGCAACCCGCGGAGATCCGAGGTGCGCAGTGGCCACCATGGAGGAAAAGAGTCGACGATTGGCATGTATGCAAGCAGACGATATACCTGCGAGTACCAGGTTAGTGAAGCTCCCTCTCTTCGTTTCCAAGACTCACAAGATTGAGTACATACCGCACGATGACATGCGCCAGCAGCCTTCGGGCGTCTTTCAACCCTGCCCCCCGAAAGATGATCGTGCGCCGTACGACTCTGTTGATACCACACAAACAGACATACCATATCCGGGATGAATTTTGAGATCCCCAACGCCGGACGGAAGCGCAGAAGAGTGCAGAAGCACACTTACGCAGCCATGTCATGGGGATCGGGGGTCGGGGGAAGAAGCTGCCGGAGGCGTCGTTGTTGTTGTTGTGTGGTTCCCGGGAAGTGAAAGTCGCCCGCTTGATGTATATCCTGTCGCTCCTTTTTACACTGTCATTGTCTGTGAGCAAAAGTCCACTCGACAAGGCGCAAGCACAGAGAAGAGAAGCAAGCACTTACGCAGTCCGGCAACAAGCAGGGAAAGGAACCGTTGGGCGTCGTTGTTGATTGTGTGGTTCCGGAAAGTGAAATATGCCCGTCCGCCTCGAGTCCGCCGCCTGGCACGCACGTATACTTCCCTACAAAGCATGGTCAGAAGACTCGGGACCCTCGTTCATAGAAGACTCACAGAACACTTGACACGGGAGAAGTCCAGCAGGGTGCCTCACTTGCGCAGCCTTGTGGACCGGATATGATGCCGGGGGAGTCGTGGTTGTTGTTCTTGATTGTGTGGTTCCGATAAAGTGTATGAGACCCACTCGTCAGTGCGCCTGCCTCGAGTCAGTCTGCCAGTCTGTCCGGTCCTCGCGTATCTTGCTCCTCTTCGCCAAAAGAATGTATCTGCAAGCCTTCCTCAGCACTCTTCACGCCAACAATTGAAAAGTAGAGGATACACACTCATTTCTGCATCAAGCATCGTTTGGCGTATATATTATACAGTAAATCGTAAAATTAAGTGAATGTAGAGAGTAATAAACCAAGAGCGCCCAAAAAAAGATAAGATTCTATTCGTTATACGTGATGACGATAGTTGAACAAGGCGCCAGGGCTTGACTACTATAATGGTAAGACCAGCTGTTGTAAGGATGGAAAGGGTGTAGACTAGCTACGGGATGAAAACTATAAGGGTTGGACTAGCCAAGAATTGAAGGTGGGTGAAGAGGGAAGAGAGTCGACAAAGAAGGGCAAGGCAAATATGCGATGCGCTTAGTCGTCCCTCTTGAGGAAGTGCCAAGAGATGGGGAAGACACCGGCGTCCTAAATCGATCGTCAGCCCAAGTCCATGATAAGAAAGGGTGAAGATAAACGTACCATGTCACCGTCGTTGAGGGCGGAGAAGAGGGCGGGGCTCATGTCGAGGGAACCGTCCTTGCACTCGGGGCACTCGTCGGCAACGTAGGCGGTCTCAGAGTTACCGTTCTAGCAAAAGGATCAGCGGTCGCCCCAGAGATGTGAAAAGGAGGGAAAGACTCACGTTGTCGTTGGTGATGGTGAGGTACTGACCACAGTTGCCACCGTTGTGGAGGTTGTACTGGGGCTTGTTGAGGGCGACAATGAAGTCGGTGTCGGTGACGGTGTACTCGCAAGCGGAGCCAGTACCGGTGACGGTGTAGAAGGTAGCACTGGATGAGGTCAGCCGATGTTGAAAAGAGAGGAGGGAGGTGACTTACCGGCCAGAGTGCATGATTCGCTTCTCGTTAGACTCGATGGGAGCAGCGAGGACGACGGAGGCGGCGAAGAGAGCGGCGAAGAGCTTGGCGAACATTTTGATATGTGGGTGGGTTGGGTGATGTGGTGATGCGTAAAGCAGTGGTGTGTAGTGAGTGTGTTGGTTGGTGCAGCTGACGCTTGCTTTTTTGTAAGAGTGAAAAGAGTTGGTTGGTGTTTTGGTGGATGAGAAGAGATGGGAAGGTGGGCTGGACGAGAGTCTTTATATGCCGTTCAGAGATCACACAAGCGACGAGAGGACAAGAGGCGCCATGTAAAGCAACTTTTCGAGGCCCAAGATAATCCCTTGGCGGAATAATCGTCCATGGGCCTGGAGCACTTCCATGCATTCACCGTTCCAAATGGACATCTGCTGTAAGCTGGAATCTGGTTGACAGAGCAAATACCCGAAGAGGTTTTTGCATGCAGTTAGAGTGGCTGAACGGGGAACAATAGAATTTCGAGGTTACAGACACACCCCGAAAATTGGCCCCTCATGTGGAGGCGTCAAAGGCCCTGTATGCATGGATGAAAACGGATTTGGATTGGCAGATGGCCACTCGGGGAATCCTACAAACCTGCATGCAAAGTGGAGAGGAAAAGGGCGCGAAACGCGTGCAGGCAGCAGAGGAGAGAGATTGAGTGGGATTTCAGGGTATAAGGGTGGTTACATAAGCGCGAGTCCCTGAGGGACAATAAAAGTGGAACCCAGGATCCGCAATAACCGCAGCGGGCGCAGGACGAGAGAAGGCGGAAAAACTGAGAGGGACGGGTGCGCAGGCCCAGAAGGAATTCAGAATGTCGGAAGGCCGCGATCAGATTTCGGCGGGATTGTCTTTCGGATCGGGCTCGATCATGGCGCTCGATGGCACCGAAAGGAGGTCCCAGAGGTACGGCCGAAGAGCAGGCACGCACCAGCAATGTTCTCTTCGATGCATGGAGGGGTCACATCAGAGAGCCTCCGAGGCATATGACGGCAGGGTGGAGTGGAGAGGGCTCTTGGCGGGCTGTGAGAAAAGAGTGCCCTCTGCGGGTTGCTCGGGGAGTCACATCTGACACTCAGGGCGACACAGGCATATCCACTGGACCCCGCGGTGGCAGGAGAGGCATGCGGGAGACAGCGCTGAGACCCGAAACGCGTAACGCGTCGAGAGAGCTGAGATAAAGTGGATTTTTTTGGGGTCCTTCAGACGACGCGGCTGGCACCCCAAACCTGATTGTACCTGGGACGAGAATTGGGGTTCTCTGTTTGAGAGATGTTCTGGACCGGGCGCGCCGGGCGCTGCCACATGCATCGAGTGCAGCCTGGATAATTAAGAGGTCCTAATTAGAGCCACTAGGTACACTCATTAGGATCGTTACAACCAGCACCATGCTTGATCCTGGTCGGACTCTATTCATCGACACCCAGGTTAAAGCTAATCGAGGAGTTTATACCAGCCATATTGTCACTCTCCACTTCCATGAGCCTCGACCGAGACAAGCCCAGAGCCAGAAGAAGAGATGCAAGCAATATCCACCGTCTCCCGATATCACGACAGCTTTGTTCATCGAGTGACGAAGCGACATAAGAGTATGCTGATCATATCGTACAATTCATTCATTTACTCGGACTTCTTCGGCTACTCCAATGAACTCTGCTCTCCATCGCTCCAGATGCCAAGCTTCCAACTCCAGCTCCAGCTCCAAGTATCCACATACATTTCGGTGCAAGTCAGGCGCCGAACCACAATCCTGAATGGATGACTGTCGTACTACCACACGTCTCACCTCATGACCCTCCTCTTCACGCTCCTCCTCACCTCGCACGACTCGCTCGATACAATCTCGTCAGTTCGTAACTACCCCCGGGAAGAAGCAGAATGCATGCGGGGTGCTGCTCCGAGTACCCCGAGTACCTGTCCTGTCCCGCCCCCAGGTCAACGGTCGGTCAACTTGTCCTCTCGTGTCGCCCTCTCCTCAGTCGAGCGTGAGTTTGGGACCCAAGGAGACTGCAAGTGGTCCAAGCGCATGGCGCACTGCATGCAACTGACACATGCATGTACTTTTTCGAAGCCCCCGAGCACATGGTCGAAGAGAGATAAGACGCATGGCGCACATGTACTTTTACCCTGATTGGCGCTCTTTATCTTTGTCTGTCGTCGTACAGCAGTGACAGCCTCTAGTACATCAAGTCAATAATTCAATTATGGCCGGGCTTTGCTTGCATGTTCGCGCCTTCCGAATCGTGCACCTACCCGACGCCTTTCTTGATTCCCAATCAATTCAAGGTGGAGAAGCAGCGCATATCACTCTTGTAAATGGTTCCGTTCAGACCTTCAAGAGGATACTCTATGGTGGGCATTGGTCATATGAACATCTCAGTCACTTTGATGTAATGCTTGGCTGGCGTACAGTAGAGATGTTCTTTATCGCTTCTTGCTCATGAGATGTGTACCAAAAGTGTCAGTCAACGGTGACATTCCTTCGTCTCGTCGCCAGGCGCTGATCGTTCGAGCACGTAAAGTCAAGTGTCAGTAGCCCTAACGTATCAGGCTCTGAAATGATGCAAAGATGCAAGCGATAAACAACACAAGGCTGTGTGATCTAACAGACGAAGAGCCGCTGTACTCTACCAGCAGTGCAGACTTCTTACACGATTATCGCGCAGGCGACACTGAACATTGCCGTCTGACAGTGTCTTTACTGGTATAGAATGACAATCAGGAGGGATTTACTCCTTCGGCTTGTCTTCCTCGAGTCACAGTTCACGGGGGGCGGGGGCGATTGGGTGTTGCAATGCTGATACCAGAATGCTGCGTATAACGTATCCAGCTTGAGTACCTGAGCCAGCGAGTAAGGCACCACGCAGCTAGTAGCACAGCCAGCAGACAAGAGCAAGTTGTTGTGTGCGATGGCTGCTTGAGCCTTCGGCAGGGTGTGACTCGGTGAAGATCGATGCATGGATAAATGCACTTCTCACGAGATAAGCCTGTCGCAGAGTCAACAAGACTTGATTCTCACCCGCCGCGCACGCGAATCAACAAACAACAAGATCACTCAACATTCGTCCCCTCTCGCAAATCTGCAAACACGTGCAACCTGCAAACCACCACAACACAACATTCTTTAGTCATGAGAATATTCATAATGGGCATTAAAAAGGACGGATCAACGTCGTTACAAAGAGCGTGAATTGGATACAGATGACTTCTAGAGTCGGAATGTTGTGTGGCCCGCGGGACCCAAGTGCGATAATAGTTAGTGCCAGACTATATAGATAGGAAACCAAATGCCCATTGAGAAACGTTCTGATAGAAGACTAAGGGAGAACGGAAGAGAAAATGAATGATGTTGGGGGGTGGAGGAGTTTAGAAGTAACCCCACTTCATGTCAAAGACACCTAGCAGCAGCGTCAGTATCGTCCACAAGACACCGGCAACAAGAGACTCACCCTGGTCCATGTCGCCATCAGCGAGGTAGGCAAAGAGAGTGCCGGACATGTCGAGGTCACCAGAGCTACAGGTAGGGCCTAGAAGAATGGGTCAGTATGTTTGTTGATCTTGCGGAAAGGGGGTAGACATACACTCGTCGGCGACGGTGGGGAAGGCGATTCGCTGGGTGGCAGAATTCCAGACCCAGATCTTCTGACCACACTTGGAAGCGTCGTACTGGTCAGAGTTGACGGCGACGAGCCTAGAGAGGGGGTCAGTAAACAATGCAAACAAGGTGTGAAGGACGTACTCTTGGTCGTCGGTGATGGACCAGCCACAGGCGCCGTCGCCGTTGGCAGTGTAGTAGGTGGCGGTACCGGTGGACTGGTCTCGCTTCTCGGAAGAGGGGGCGGCAGAGACGACAGAGAGGGCAGCGAGGGCGGCGAAGATGACCTTGGTGAACATGGCGATGTGTGTGTGGTGTGTGTTGGTGTGGTACCGAGTGTGTAGTGAGTGAGTGTCGGGTGTCTATAAGACTTTTGTGCCGAGGATGTGGAGATGTGGATTCTTGAAGGATGGGGGGAAAGAGGAAGAGGGCTGGGTATTTATATGTTTGGTGCTCACCGCCTCAAAGTATTTCGAGGTCTTGTTTGAAACCTCCACCGAATTCGAGACCGTCCATCGCCGCACTAGCGCAACCACGTCACTCCCGGAACCCCGAGCCGCACTACAACATTTCCTAATCGTGCATGCCGCCCACCCCGGAACTATTAGCAAATTTCCTCATTGGCAGCGCGTGGACGGCCTGCCTCAGCATGTCGAGCCAGCCTAATCCTTCCCTATGCTTCCCTCATGCTTGCCATCGGTCCACGGGTATGATACCATGCTTGTGTGGGCCGCAGGAGAGCGCCGCCCCGCCCGCGAACAACAGATTTTCGCGAACAACAGATTCTCGAGAGCCTCGGCTGTACAGGCAGGAGGCGGGATTGGCAGGGCGGAGGACAGAAAAGCTGCTCATGAGTCATTGCCATCAGGGAGAGAGAAGGCCGGGGGGAGTGGAGCTACATGGGCTTTCGGGGTGTCATCTGGAGGCCTCAGACTCGCTCGCTTCGCATATACTCTCGGCCAGGCCGCAGGAAAGCCCCGTCAATGCAGCGTAAAGAGTTGAAGAGTACAGGGAGAATTATTGTGCTGTGACGTCAAGTGCATCAACCAACCTTTGGGGGGACGCCTCTAAGCTAGACCCGCAGCTCTTCGTTGCGGCCTTTGTTCTCGGCTCTTACCCAGCGTAGGCACAAGCTTAGGGGGGGATGGGCTTATCCCTATGGTAAGCCACATGCATGTCAGTCACCGAATGCTCTCCGACTCCGACACAAGTGAGATCTGGCCATCGAGCATGGAGCATCGATTAGAAAAAATTAACAGAAATTTCACGGCGCTAATGAAAGTGACGTCGTTGACAGACGCGACTGATTTTGGTCCAAGGGGCAAGTGCCTTTCACTGTGACTGCGTTAGATGCTCAACTGGTATTCTTTGCATCGCCTCACGATGATGCACAGGCCACATGTCTCATGGAATGGCTGTTTCATCTCAGTGCCTACTGGAGGAACTTGGAGGCACAGGGAGAATAGACCGAAGACTGCATAAGCTTGACAAGTTTGGTAGCTTCCTAGTCTGCCTTTTAGGCTCTCCCTCCCGTAGACCCGCACCGAAATAGCCAGTCGGTCGGAATCCATCAGACGCAGCATCTATCGCCTTCTTTTCGTTATCTGTCTTGGATGACTCGAGCCTGTATCGATGATCGATGATGTTTGGTACCAGCCACAGACACTTCATGCAATCTTTGCACAAGACAAAAGAACCCCCGAGACCCAGCAAGACGACTACCCCGAAAGGATGGTTACCAGCTGCTCTTCCATCTACACATGTGTACGTTGTACATAGCTAGACCTGATATTAAGTGCAGTGCCTGCCGGCTTGAAACTACTTTATCTATATCGGGCACTGCAGATCTTCGCAGCATCGAGACGCGTTTCATCAATGCAAGTACGCGTTGTTGTGCTCTTCCACCTGCTATCCTATCCCCGAGGCCTCGTCATCATCGACACCACTACTATTGCACCTCGCGATATGTATCCTCATGTGAGCCAAAGGCTCTGACAGCAAGCACGAGTATCAAAGAGCAACAAGGCGTTACTGGAGACCCATGGTACCGTAACGATAATCTTGCTCGCAGCACAGGTCACGTACGGGGTACAGTAGGCATCTTCCAGCATGCTCAAACACTTGTCACAGGTCACAGGCTATTAGTAGAGCGTGACGATCACAACCACTGATCATCAGGCGTGATGCGCCTCATGTTTTCTCGCACATGATGAAGATAAATGTTTCTTTGTGGCACCGCACCGCACAACACAACACCACCTGTAACCTGCAGCTCATACACAAATTCATTCTTCAATGGCCGTCGAATAACCAAACTATAGACATTTGCACCATTCACGTGTATACACCATCCTCATCCTCACAATCTCAACCTCACGTCGTCAATTTCTCGGCCCATACCTCGAACTCCTCTGCTGGCTATTCATAGCGCCCATTCTCCCACCTTTGACAGTTTTCCAATGATCTTTCAATTGATCCTCTGGCATATCGCTGTCCCGTA
Source organism: Cryptococcus floricola (assembly GCA_006352305.1). NCBI lineage: Eukaryota > Fungi > Basidiomycota > Tremellomycetes > Tremellales > Cryptococcaceae > Cryptococcus > Cryptococcus floricola. The sequence continues at coordinate 1,434,227 of CM016932.1, read as the reverse complement.
CATCCCCCGATCCGATGTTATCAGAGCCTTCTTCATGGTCTGGCAAGGAAAAGGGCTCGACGGGGTCGTGTGTGAATGTGTATGGGACACCTTTGTGTCTCTGACGACGGCGAGCCGGAATACTGGGATGGGAAGTTGGAGAAAGATGTGTATGATCTGTGAGGGTGGAGGGGCTTGTTGTGGGGTAGGTATCTGATGGCTGCAAAGCAGGATACTTGTGGAGCTGTGGCGTAGGTTCTGAAGCATCTATGAGAGATGGGTTAAAGGGAAGTGATTCAGGACTCTATCGAGTGATCATGTCAGTTGGGTGTGCAACATTGGAAACCATTGTAACATACCAGAGTCGATTGCCGAGTAGTTCTTCTTTGCGATGTAGCAGCAGTACCACTAAGACCTCCCATAAACGCCTGCCCAGCCTCTGCCCTGTCCGCCTTTTGACATATATCTATCGGCCATCCACCGTCGCCCCACTTCGAGGCATCAGTCTCTGGAGAGGTGGAGCTATTCCCAGCTGTCCAGCGGGAGTCGCCAAAAACATGAGGTTCTTGATAGAGTTGACCCGGATAAGTGGGCTGCTGGTCGCCATCTGTCATCCCAGTCAGTATGGCCGTATCAATCTGTCGAGGCGATATGCCAGACTCACATTCATATGCCTGGCTTCGGCGGTAAGATGATTGATCGGATTCGGGGATGACATCGTTGAAGTCGGGCGGGAGGTAGAAGGAGGACATGGCTGGTTCTGATATCTTTGGTGTCTGTTCTCAAGTTGGAGGAGTGGGGGTTGGAATTTCCTGATCGTCTGGGGTATATATACCATTTGCCCCCGCAGCAGTAGTGCATTCGAGTCCCGCCATGAGTGGAGGAGAGAAAGGAATCATTGCGGCAGCTGAATGTCGTTGACCTCCTTTGCGTCAGGACATACTACAACAGCCCGTGGCTCAGCTAGGTATCCATTCTAGCAGGGAGGAAGCAGAGTAGTGTCCGAAACAGTAGTGCATTCGAGTCCCGCCATGATTGGAGGAGAGAAAGGAATCATTGCGGCAGTTGAATGTCGTTGACCTCCTTTGCGGCGGGACATACTACAACAGCCCGTGGCTCAGCTAGGTATCCATTCTAGCAGGGAGGAAGCAGAGTAGTGTCCGAAACAGTAGTGCATTCGAGTCCCGCCATGGGTGGAGGAGAGAAAGGAATCATTGCGGCGGTTGAATGTCGTTGATCTCCTTTGCGGCGGGACATACTACAACAGCCCGTGGCTCAGCTAGGTATCCATTCTAGCAGGGAGGAAGCAGAGTAGTGTCCGAAACAGTAGTGCATTCGAGTCCCGCCATGAGTGGAGGAGAGAAAGGAATCATTGCGGCGGTTGAATGTCGTTGACCTCCTTTGCGGCGGGACATACTACAACAGCCCGTGGCTCAGCTAGGTATCCATTATAGCAGGGAGGAAGCAGAGTAGTGTTGTTTCAGGCGAAGATCAAAAGATGCTGTCACTGTTCGTGCCCATCATGTAATTAGATCGCGTGATCACGCTTGCTCGACATCCCACAACCTGCTGCATACCATTCAGATTTTGGCCTTGCCGTCGCTCTTGATGGCGTCCAATACGCCGTCTCCATCCCTCAGTACACATGCACCATGTCCCACAATCTTTTCCCCCAGTCCCTTCTCCTTGACCCACTTCCAGATACTGTCATCATCCGCGCCCGGCTGGAACCAAACACTGTGAGGTGCGTTGGCGGGGTCGGCAAAGAGGGATTGGAGGATGCCGAGCGACTTGACCGGGTGTATGATGATAGACACGGAGGTAGAGGGGAGGGATGGGATGGACAGCTGTGGGCTGTCAGCTGGAGTCAGGCGGAATGTCGAAATACTTGCAGGATTAGTCAGCACGTCCAGCCCTTCGATGGACTCGGACGGTTTGTCGGGTCGTACAGCAGCAACTGGGTAGTTGCGCGCTTGGTACCTGGGTTCCAGGTCAGAGAGTAAATCACCGACATAATCTCGGGGCTTACCACCTAAGGACCTACTGGAGATCAGCATCTATGACATGTAATAGTTGCCAGACTTGCCTTGTTGTCCCAGCGGGAACGGTCATCAAGGACACGACCTATGACGGCGTAGCGCTCGGCGCTGAGAAAGCGTTTCATGGCAGGCGTGATGGGACCCATTTCTTCTGACTCGTCTGAAGATGACATGGGTTGGGATGCTACAGGAAGAACATGAGTAAGAACTGGCCGGTTGTTCATTGCCGTGGTAAGCGATGACGCCGGCCAGAGCACGCTGTCGGGGCACCGATGGCGGTGGCCACCGAAGCAGGGAAGGTGTTAGAAAGGGGGATTAGGAAAGAGTTGTAATGGGGCTACATATCACGGTTTCTATCCAGTCTTACATGGAGGTTGGCGTACGACTTTACATTCTCCTCCCTCCAAACTTGCCAGTGTGGTAAGTGTACACTTGCAATTACACACAAGCTCAAAGCTTCCAGCGCCAGCGACGATCCACCAACAGCACATACACCTTAGAGTTGACAGCCACGAGTGAACTATAACAAAGCATTATTGAACTCTAACAGTTACCACTGTGAGAGCTAGAGTTCCCTCACCTCATGCCGGGCCTTCCCTAAGCTTCCCGGTTCCAGTCCCGGGACGCACGAAGAAGAGAGGCAGAGGAGCAGCAGTCCTATCCCTGGGCGATCGCTGGGCTTTGGGGGAGTTCCTGAAAGAACCAAACAATGGACGCGCCAGATGGGACATGTCGTTGAGGGTGGTGAGGGGATTTGAGGGCCTCGAGGGGTGCTTTGTATATTTGCGGGGAATATGACGAGGCAAGCCGGTTATCGCTGGGCCTGAAGCGGGGGAGGAGATGAAGATCAACAAATAGATGGAAAATGCCGGGAGCTGCGAGCGGGCGGGGGCAGAGTGGGAATTGGGTGGCGGTGCATGGGGTGGGATACGTAAATCATGCCATCTGTCGTTCTTCTGCATCTATCAGACAGCGAGCCCTGCACCCCCGAACGAGGCAGCGTGGCACATCATCCAACATTCCAACATCCCCTGGCCAAAATCAGCGTTTCACGAGGTTATCCCTGACACCGCCTGCTTTCGCATCTCACTTTACATTCATTTTGCTTTCCCATCTATACATCGTTCCCCATCCGCCCCCCTCTCTTTCTCCCCCCTCCTACACCCTCCCGCATCCTTTAACCACCTGAGACGGACTATGTCCCGGACACGTGAGTCTCCTTTGAATTTCCTGCGCCAAATTCCTTTCCAGTCTATCCGCTCCTATCGAGTCACCACCGCCCATGCTGACCCCCGCAGTACGCTGAGTATCTTGTTGCTTGCTCTGCACAAACCACGAAAAGTCTGCAACAAGCCTCAAACCACCCGCCCAGCAGACCCCCCAAAAGTACTCTATCACTCCCCCATAATCCAACAACACCTATCATGGTCTTCTCCCTACCCCACTTCTCCTCGGGGGTATTCTCCTTCATCGACACCTCTCCGCCTGTCGTATACCCCTCCAAGCCTAAACCGCTTCATCGCGCGAGATCAAAGACCACGACAGCCATCTCTACGCCTCCCTCATACGAACCCTCACTGGCACCTCCTCCCTTTCCCAGGCTCCGGCATCAATCATCCAGACACTCTCTTACTACCCGCCAGCCTCAGGAAGGCCAAGGAAAGGCGACAAAAACACTCGCTGCGAGCATGTCGGCGCTGGATCTAGGGGCGATGTGGCAGCCCCTGCCCGGGGGAGGGCTCGAAGAGAGGAGGCGTTCAATCAGCCAAATGGACGGAGGCAAGCCTATGCGTCCAGGGCACAGGCGCTGCCAGAGTGCTCTCTCTGCTCCCCAGTCCCCGCCCCTCCCAACTCTGTCGACCATCTCCCTATCGCCGTCTACCGACTTTGGGCCGCGGCCTTTGCTCCAAGAGTACTCGCGAAACTCGCTCTCCTCTTCAAGCGCGACGAGCCTCCCCACACTGGCCGAGATGGGTCAGGATATGGATGCGGAGGATGTGGGGGTGAGCGCGAGCGGGCCAGTGACGAGCGGTGGCCGAGTGTCTATTCCTCCGTCCCCCATCGTCCGACCCAGCGCCAGGCTGAGCCGTGGCTCTAGTGTCATCTCCCTCTCCAGTCCACCGTCCTCAAGTCTTCTACATACTCCTGGCGAGGACAGTCGCCACAGATCCCTCGTCCCTCCGCCCCAGCCAGCCCCCCTAGAGGCGCGCAAATACGCTTCCATGCCACCTCCTCCACTCCATCCTTCCCCCGCCTCTATCACCTACTCTCCTTCAAAGACATTCCACCGTCCCAGGCCCTCACGGACACAGTCGTTCCGCGATGCCGACTCTGTCAGCGGTCTCAAACGCCCGTCACATAGTCGCAGGGCGTCAGTGGATAGTCTAGCCTCGGCGGAGGTGTCGGATGTGGCAGTCATGGCTACTTGGAGCTTTCCTGCCAGCCCGAGTCCAGAGAAGAAGACACCCACAAAGCTAGATGTGGAAGAAGACCCGGATAGGGGGCGGAGACTAGGGTCGTCCAACAGACTTCGGGAAAGGCTCAAGAGCCTGTCAGAGCTGGATACCAGCTGGCGACCCCCCAACAACTCTGCGTCTAGTCTGAGTGGCAGGACGAGCACGAGTAGCATGGACAGCACCGATACCGTCATCCGCCCATCACGGCCGCTCCCATCGCATCTCTCATCGCGCCATCGCCATACTCATTCATCTCCAAACGTCCTCTTTCAGACGGCGGCCCCTGGGGCTGGTTCCCCAGGCGCTATGGGTCTACCACTACAACCTCTCCTCCCACCCCCCAGACCTCAGAGACGTACTACGACCACCAGACTACGCAACCCAAATCCGCTCTCGATGCACAGCCAGTCGACAGCGAGTCTGCACCGGGCCAGCAGCGTGGGCGCTGGGAAGGGAGAGCTGAGCTCGTCGCCGGGGAGTATGGTGTCGGATACGACTACATGTCCTAGCCCGACCAGCTCTATACGGTCACTGCCTGCGGGAAGCATGATGAGCATACCGGCTATACATTTGAATGGGGAGACTGCTGTGGCAGAGGCAGAGAGTAGGTGGTGGGGAGCACTAGGGAGCTTTAGGAGATCATTGTCAAAGAGCGACTTGCTCTCCACAGACGAGGTGATCGTGTCCAAAAGTGTGAGCGTTGGCGAGACTGAGAATGGGACTGAAGAGTTTGGCTTGGATTTGGATGATAATGAGGAGGAATACATCGACATGGACCATATGTAGTACTACCAATTTCTAGCTTAGACAACACACATGACTTTCTGTCTATATATATCTTCTATTCTTTATGGCTAGTGTCTTTGTTGTTTATTATGAGGCCATACGGACGGACGAATCGATATAGACGACGACTTGGTAACGAATGAATATGACAGTACGATCTAATAATCTGCAACAAGGCTCTGGATGATGGGCTACATGAATGCGATGCTGTGATTATACTATGCTCTCCTTCCCATTGACTTCCCCTCACCCCCTCTCCTTGTTGTCTTTTCTACACCAGCTTTGGTCCACCTTCCCTCGCCTCGATCCCCGCCACAGTCTTCTCCGTACACTCCCAAAGACTCTTCATCAACCCACCACACTTTTCGCCAATGACCTCGTCCGATTGGGAACCGTGGCGGTCAAGACACTGTCGGTATGTCGTGATCTGTTCGGAGCAAGACGCTTTCAGTTCGGCCAGGTGGGGGACGCTGGAGTGGAGGTCGTCAGCGATGCGAGCTAGAGCGGTTTCAGTACAAGGATCGTACGCATTATCGGCGCAAGCGGCAAGGGCTTGACCCTCGGGACGACATATAGAGTTCCAGTCACCAGCCTGATTGTTCAATACACACTGTATACTTTGTCAGTCTTGCGCCTCGGTCAGGGAGGATGAAACCGACTTCTTGGTACTTGGCCATCTGCTCGGCACAGTCTGGGAGGATCAGCTTTTCTGATCGCTTCAAGTATTATAATAGACTTACTGGCAGCAACGACATTATATGAGAGGTCCATGATTGATTTTATTTTGGTTGTGAATATGGGACTGACGAGTGAGGCTCGCTCAAAAAGTCACTTCGATAGAGCAACATTTTGATCCCGTCCAAGATCGACGCGAAGGTCAAGTTGCAATTTCCGACGCGTCGCATCCATCCATTGAAACATTACTCGCCCTATAAAATCAACATGGCCGAACCTATGGACGTAGACGCACCCCAGCAGGCGCCCCCGCCAGCGCCCAAGCCGAAGAACGCGATGGAGGCGATGATGGCGAACGCGAAGAAGGGGAAGGGGAAGGAGACTGATGCGGCGCAACCGGCGGTACTCGATGATGGATTGCCTTGGTGAGTGGAGCATCCCGGGGGAAGTCAAATCACAGCAGCTGACAATTGGTAGGGTGGAGAAGTATAGACCTGTGACGCTCGATGATGTGGTATCGCACAAGGACATTACGGGGACCAGTAAGGGATTGGCCAGAAGGTGTGGACGAGGAAGCTGACCTTGGGGTAGTTGAGAAGTTTATTGACGCCGGTCGTCTACCCCATCTTCTCCTCTATGGCCCTCCTGGTGCGTCAATAAGTACTATCGCCTCAATGAGCTGACAGGGCACAGGTACCGGTAAAACCTCTACTGTTCTCGCTTTGGCCAGAAGACTCTACGGAACAGCATACAAGAAACACATCCTCGAACTCAACGCCTCAGATGACCGTGGTATCGACGTCGTACGTGATCAAATCAAAAACTTTGCCATGACCAAGGTCTTGTTCTCGTACGTCTTGTCTATCTGGTCGCGAGACTGTGACTGACGTTAGGTATAGGAAGGGATTCAAATTGGTCATTCTGGATGAAGCAGATATGATGACACAAGCTGCTCAATCGGCGCTTCGTCGAGGTACGTCAATCTATATCACACGGGGGCAACGCTGATCCATCCATAGTCATCGAGCAGCACACCAAGAACGTTCGATTCTGTATCCTCTGCAATTATGTCAACAAAATCACCCCCGCCATTCAGTCACGTTGTACACGTTTCAGATTCTCGCCTTTACCCGAGAGCGAAGTGAAGATCAGGGTAGATGAGGTTGTGGCGAAGGAGGGGTGAGTTGGATACCAAAGAACGTGAAATCGGAAACTGATGGTGGTAACAGTGTGACTATGACCAAGGATGGAGAGGCGGCTTTGCTCAAGCTTACGCGAGGTGATATGCGACGTGCTCTCAATGTTCTACAAGTGAGTCACTTGCATGCCCACTCGACCAGTGCTGACACGAGCAGGCATGCCATGCTGCTTATGACATTGTCGACGAGGCTGCCGTGTACAATTGTACCGGTAATCCGCACCCCAAGGACATTGAGCGTGTGGTGAAGAGCATGTTGCAGGACGAGTTTGGAAGTGCATATGATGGTACGCGATCTTGCCAGTATGCTCCAGCACATGGCTGACAGAACACAGCCATCACAAAGCTCAAGATCGACAAGGGTCTCGCTCTGCAGGATCTCATCGCAGGTGCCTACGATTTCCTGGATACCGTGGAACTGCCAAAGCAGAGCAGGATATACCTGCTGGACCATTTGGGGAGCACCGAGTAAGTCTTTCTTCCACAACGTCGAGGCTCGCCGAAACGCGTAAGACCATAAGCGGGCACTGACGTCATGCTGCAGACACCGGTTGTCGCTGGGAGGGTCTGAGAAGATGCAGTTGACGGCGCTGCTGGGGGCGTTCAAGGTGGCGGTCGAGCTGTCCCAGAAGCAGATATAGTGGAAGCATGCATCCCCTCCTCATCGGGGCCATTCTATAGTCCGGTCCGGATAAGACCGAGTTTTTTGTTGTTGCGCGTTTTGTTTCCGTGCGACGCGAGTCAGATTCAGATCGTCCTTATTGTCTTCTTCTTGTCTTCTTCATCCGCCTCTTTTCAATCTTCGCCCATAGCCACAGCATCGCCCACACCCCACACTGTATCCGCCTGTCCGGGTACAGTCACTTTTCCGCCACCATGGATGCTCTAAGAGTACGTCGAAAAAGACAATGGGATCTTGTCGACTCGCTTACACTTTTCCCAACCCAGATATACGTCCCGACGGACTATCCATATAATACAAAGCAACTCGACAGACAAAGAGCGATGTGTTCGCCCACCGTTTCCACGAGAAGATCCATGGTCGAATTCGAGTCGGGCGCGGGCTCGAGCTGGCGGTTGCCAGGCGGCGTCAAGGACGGCATCCGTGGTACCGGGTCGGATTTTCAGCCGGGCTCTGTGCCCATCCATTCTCAACAGGGTGGAGAGTCGCCACCCGCATCACCGCCCACTCCTTTGAGAGCCCCATTTGAGCTTGAAACCCCGATACGGGATGACACCGGCTATATTTCGAATGACACCCGCGGTCCATCATCCAACAGCCTGCACGATTGTGCTCCCATGTCCTCGCGACTGTTAGATCACGGCCTGAGTGTCCTGGATCTGGATGGCATGGGGATCAGCTCAGCGATTGGAGAACAGCACGATTGCAACGTAAAGGCATCTTTGGATGAGGTAAGTCGTTGTGGAGACGGAAAAGAAAAGGGATGCGTTCTGACCGATCACTTCCAGGCGCTCACTTCATGCATCGGGATCCGCTCACGGTGCGTAGAGCACGCTCAGGGGACAAAGGAAGGTGGATGCGAGGAGGTAAGCGACTTGCATTCGTGCAACATCGTTGTACTCATACCACTATCAGGACCCAGACGCCACCCCCAAGGCTGAAAAAGCCACCATGGACTTGCGCCACCAGACCCAACACTCTATCCACGGCTCTGAAACGACTTCCCCCTCCATGTCTTCCATGTGCCTCTCCCCCGCCAGCTCTTGTGTCTCCGATTCAAGCCCTTCGGAGACGTCCGATCCAGCTGGGTCGGTGCAAATGTCGGACTCTTGGTCGGAAAAGACTCCCACAAATGAGATTCGATTCATGGATGGAGCATTCGAAGAAGAGAAAGAAGGACAGGACGAAGGAGAATGTTCGACTACAATCCGAATCACCGGCTTTGCGTCGGGTCTTTTCACCTCTTCCTCCGAGTCGGATTCAGAGGACGAGGCAGACAACGAGAGGGATGAAATGAGAAAAGAGAATATCGTGTTTAGTGATGACGAATTGAACGAGTGGAGTGATTCGGATGATGAAGATAGCGGTGCCGAGGAGGAAAGTGGCGAGGGTGGGGACGAAAGCGGCGAGGAAGAGGGTGGCGAAGAAGAAGGCGACGAGGGTGACGCCGAAACTCGACAATGTCCCCATCCGCGCCTCGCACTTCCACTATTGGCAGAGCCTTGCCGCCCGCCAATCCTTCCGTCTTCGATCCACAGCATCTTTGTCGCCGCCTCTTTTCGCACCGACTCGTCTTCTGACGACGGCGACGGGAGTGATCGGGACGACCCCGAAGAGGATGCTGCTCTTTTCCTCCCACAGAGCCCTTGGTTGATTGAGACATCACCAGTGGCTGCGGCATCAGCCTTGCCTGAAGAACTGCCGTCACGTTCACCACCCGCACGAAATTCCCCGCCCCGCTCTCAACCATCCTCTCCGCCATCCCAATCCCCGCCCGCACCACAAAGGTACGAGTGCCCGCCAACACCCCCGACGCCGCGGTTCGTCATGACCGAAGCACCCGCGTTGCCAGTGTACGAGGCCCACCGCCCGATTCCTATCCGCTTCCCCGTCTACCCCTGCGCGTACTACGCGTCGCATTACATGTCCGTCTCATACTCTGCACAAGGCTCCTCGAACTCAGACTCAAATTTGACGAGTAATGGCCCTTTGAGCGGGAGAAGAGAAGTGTCAGAGACGGAGAGGTTGGATGAAGAGTGGGCCAAGAAGGAGGAAGAAAAGCTGAGAGAAGAGGAAGAAGACCAGGGGAGAATACGAAAATATGCGCAAGAGTATAGCATCAGGGCGTATAGGTTGTAATTAGCATTTGGCCTTGGCCACACATTACCAGAGCGCAAAGTCGCCTGTTGTTGACATTATAATAGCATGAACTCGAGATGGATATAATGACAAACGAGCACATATAGAACTGCTCGTAAATAACATACATGATTCACATGGAAAAATAGATACACAAGAGGCTCTCGCCTTGTCATACACATCATTACCCACTTTCAGCACGTCCGCTCAAAAAGTCTCGTCGTCACTTGCTACCTCTGCCAAGTCGAAATGGCTTTCCTCACGAACCAAGTCGCTACCCAAACCCCTCCCGCCGTTGCCGCCCATGGTCAGGGTGCCAAATTTGTCGTTGAAATTGGCCAAGTCCATCTGACTGAATGTTGCTCGCATCTTGGAAGCAGAGAGGGTCAAGGTGTTCTTGGCAGATGTGTTGACGGAGGGGACGGGAGAAAAGTCGTCAGATACGACGAGGGATCCAAGTGGTTGATCGGCACTAGAGGCAGTGGCCATGCCAGGAGGAAGAAGGGCAAGATTGATCCACTCGATGATCTGAGACACCTTGGCTTCGGCCTCGACAGATCGCTGCATCACGATCAGCTACCGTCAACACTTCTGGCCTGATCCACTTACAGCCTTCAACTGTTTGTTTTCAGTGCTCAAGAATCGCACATTCTCGTCCAGCCTGTTTGCCCAGATCTTCTTGCTGTCCAGTTGATTCTCGAGTGTCTTCATCTTTGACCTGAATTCTTTCTCGACATCCTCGCGGACTTTTCGGGACGGCTCGAGGAGATGGCGCTCGTAGTCGTCTGAGCTCAGTCAGCTGATGTCTATATTGACTGGGGCAATGAGAGACTCACCAGCAATGAGCTTGAGCTCGCTGACCTCATTCTGAAGCTGGACAATATGGGCGTTAGGCTCCAGTGGTCGGGTAGCAAGCTCTGCCCTCAGACGGGCAACTTCGTCTTCCAGCTCAGCTCGACAAAGCTGCTCGGCATGAAGCTCTTCCTGAAGCTCGGCGGAGGGTCGGTCGTAATCGAGTTTTGGGTATTTCATCTTGGCTGGACTAGCAGGAGGCATCTGTCGCGCAAGTATCAGCTATGCCTGAGGTCGTTTGAAAGTGTTCTCACCATCGCTTGATCGCCGAGGTTTGGTGTTTTCACATTGACGGACGTCAATATCATACTCTTGAGCTCGTTCAGCCTCTTCTCCATAGCCTCGTTGTTCTCCTTCTGAGTATCCTATCAGCAACCATACAACATCTCGTTTCAAACCTGGATCTCACCTCATTCTTCGAGGCCTTCGGCCCAACGGTACCAGCCCCAGCGTCCTTGGCCGCCAATTGTGCTTTGAGCTCAGCGATCTCATTTTGGTACTGCTGAATCAAAGCATGAGGATCAACGACCTCCTTCTTCTGAGCCTTGAGGACCACTCGTTTGAGACCTTGAGCGAATGCCAATGTAGATATCGATTCGGCGAGGTTCAGTCCTGAGGGGGAGACGGTACAGATGACTGATATGAGAGCATCACCGGAGAGCGAGTTTTGTAAGAGACGTGTGCTGTCGGGGAGTGAGCGATGAGTAAGATAGGGAAAGTTGAGCCTACAGTTTGCTGTCACGGTAAGGAATATGTGTCACGTTGCGCTTTGACGCCAGATCCGCAAGCTTCGAGATCACCAACTTCAAAGTCAACAGCGACTGGTTGATATGGCGACCTTCTGCATTCCTCTCTTTGGATGATGTGTGCTTCTCGGAACCGGCAAGATCTAGAATCATCTGTCAGTGTCCGAGATTGCTGGGTCCAACTCGCAGAGACGACTCACCGATGATGGAGAGTGTACTGCTCCTAGTAGTCTTGTCGCCGTGTCCCGGGGTCCTGGGAGTCTCCTCACCCGATGAGCTTCTTGCTCTGGATTCGATAGACTAAAAGCTATATGAGTAATGCCTCAGAGCAGGAGATTTCAGGGCTCACAATTCTGAAGACACAGTGACTTCGGGAACTTCGAGAATTCCAATCGGTAGCGCCGACTCTCCTCTTTTCCTCTCCTGATCTCAACAGCTGCCTTACATCGTACTCGTTCCTCACGGGCGACTCTGTGAGACCGTTGATAGTGATACCCTTCTTGGTCTCGCTCAAATGCAGCTCGTGCCCGTGGTTGGGGTGAAGAAGATCGAAGATGGTCTCATTATAGAGTTCAATGTAGGACGCTCGGAGAAGATACTCTCTATCCGGTGTGGACCGAATCTGCGAGAAAAGGTCGGAAATGGCCAGAGGGATGATACCAGGCTCTGATGGAGATCCTGTGAGAGTGTGGGTTTTACCGGAAGCGGTTTGTCCATATGCAAAGATGACGGCATTGTACCCTTCCATGGCAGCTGAACACAGCCATCAGTGGTTGTATCTAGCGTTGTAGGCCATACTCACATCGAACATGTGTTCTCGCAGAAGTATGATATGCGTTGGAGTTGTTGCAGTGGGGTTGGAGGATCCGGTCTAATCACAATCGTGAGCAAAGGCTTCTCACGTATACAATCACTCACCAAACAGCCAATCACGGTCTTCACGACTGCCTTCTGTTCCCTTCGCCAACTTCAAGACATGCGGGTCATGATCGGGCATGGTCCATACACACCTCGAGTCGGTTCTGAGTTCCATATCGTTCGCTGGTCGCACTCTGACGACGGTAACATGTCAGCGCGGTATGCCTCGAACGGCGTAGCACCAACCTGATTGAGACCTGAACAGCTTCTGTCTCCGCAAGGTCCTGCTGATATTCGTCATAGGCAGGCATAACAGCGTCGGAAGCTTCCGCAGGCGCACTCATCCACTGGTCGGCAAAGACGTCTTCGTGTCTTGCTTGGGGCGTTCTGGTGACCAGTTTCATGGACGGTGTCGCCACAGGACGGCTACCTGCACCAGGCAGCTTTGACCCCATCGGTTTCACCAACACCCTCGATCGTGCCTCAGGCGTCGTGGAACTCTTGATTTTGAGCTTTACTGAACTCATGCCGTCTTTGGGAGAAATGCCGTGGGGAAGAGCAGGGACGTCGTGGGTATTGGAATTGTGGGAGCTGAGGGGGTGGGGCTTTGCGGAAGGAGTCTTGGGGCCGAAGATGGCTCTGGCCCTGGAGGCAACCTTGGGAGTTGCTTGGGGTACTTGCTGTCTCGTTCTCTCCATGCTTCGGTCAGCTGAAATAGGCGACTGTGATATCTCTCGTTGTTGCTGTTTCCAAAGTCAATTGTTTATCACAGAAGTAAGTCGCGCCGTGTATTTGATCCCGTTCCGCATTTACGTGATCATGTGCTTCGAGCGCCCATTTACCAGGGGTTGCGAAGTTGACTGAAGCATTCTCCTTCAGCGCTCGGTATTACCCGGCCTATCCGCTTTCCGCAGACTCAAATTGAGAATTTTGCCTCTTTGTTCTATACCTTCCGTATACTACTACCATGTTGGTTCAACCAGTCAATCCCCATCCACAAGAGAATTCAACAGCCTCCTCTTCGGACTGCGGCTTCCTCGGACCCCTTGTGAAGTCGTCACTCGCATTCAGATATGATCGGATGGCTATCACTATGCCCTACAGTATCAAAAGCAGGTTCACTATGAAGACAACCGACCATTGGGGTCCTCGGCTGCGCCTTTCCAATTCAGACAAAAACACTTTCACGTCACCTGAGGGCGCCTACACAGAATCGACCTCAGTGCCGTTCCCCCGCACTCCTTCCGTAAGGCTGGGAGGGGTACGGGTATGCTGGACCAAAGTCCTTTTACCCGAAACTGCGGAAAGGGAGGAGGTCAAGGAGAAGAAGGACGGCTGGAGGTTCAAGATGACCAAGAGGAGCAGCTTCATGAGCGATGAAGACCACCAGATCGATCGTGCAGACGTCGACGAACTTGCCTCGATTGTCGAAAAGGGCCAGCCGCATGACCTCAATGCAGAAATGGAGAAGTGCTCACTCGAAGAGGACCAGTCGTCCTCCTCGCTCGGGCTGATACACGACATTCCGCGCCCATCCCAGGACATGAGATTGTCCAAAACCGACTCGGCCGTGACCGGGTTTGTCAAAACATCCCGGTATAACAAATACATGGGCAGACTTGGCAAGGATGGGATCACCACCGCGATGTGGGGTGTATATAACCAGAAGAATCATATCAGTTGGTCTGAGCTTGGTACATCGGGTAATCAGCCGGTACGTGACTCGATTGATGGTGGGATGAACAGCTATAACATCGTCCAACGTAGGAGCCTCTGGCCAGAATATTCTTCAGCTCATCCCCTCTCTGCCATACGGTCATCCAGTCTACTACCGCCAGTGACAGACTTGACATCCTGGTTGGTCTTGCCAGCGGAATGATCGTGTGGATAGATCCCGTTCTGGGCACCTGCAAGGAATTCAGACTGGATGTGGGTGGTGGAACATGTGTCTTACCTCTGTATCAGGCTAACAATCTCGACCAGGGGTTGTATATGGAACATCCAGTGTTATCCCTTCACAGCGATCCATCTTGCCCCGCGCGGGTCCTCGCTGTCATTGGCCCCACAGATCGACAAGATCCCCCTAGCGACTCCCGTATATTCGAGATCGACCTTAGCTTACCGGAGCCAGCACCCGACTCGAATATTGTCAATCGCCCTTGGCAAGAGTTTTTCGACGCTCGAAAGAAACAACAGCAGGAGGAGTGTCTGGTGGATATGACGGAAGGCATAAGGAACAACAAGCCGGAGCTTGAACTGATGCGTTGGATGAACGAAGAGTGGGCTGTAGAGGGGAAAGGCAAGCGTAGAGGCGAGAAGATCGCGTTCAACCCTGTCTCAGTCATGTCAGCGGGCGATCACGAGTTGAATGGTTGGTCACTTGACGTCTGTCGTGAGGCAAAGCTTACGCATCGTAGCAATGGAGTACTCGCCAGACGGAAAGTATCTTGCCCTTTCGGGGATGAATGTCGATCGCTTTTCCCGATGTCGCAAAGCTATCTTGAGCATACTCAACATGCCTGATTTCACGTTAGTGTTTACCTACCTAACACGGCGCCACCCACTGATGTTGATGACTAGAATCCAACGCACCTTTGGTCCAGGACATGACTTGCCAGACTATCGATACCTCGACCCAGAATCGGTCGACCAACCCCGGGTTCTTCACCACGACTACTGTTTTACCTCCCTTGCATGGTCCGCTGATTCGCGCCTTCTTGCTGCTGGGGGCAAATTGAACGGGGTGACCATATTTTGTCCTTCCGAGAAGCGATCTCGAGTGGCACGATGCCAGGGCATTGCGAATCATGACTTTATGAGTACTCGGTCTGTGGCGTTTGACGATGAGATGAGCCAGGATGGAAAGTACAGGTTGGGTTGTGTACTTCCCGATCATTCTCGCTTTATGCTTGTGAGCCCGTGAATCGACTGTAATAAAATAGTCGCTCACCTGTCTTTCGTTAGTGGGACTTTGACCCCAGCCTGACCCAATACAAGTGGGAGAGAGTGGGAGAGATCAAACCGCGCGACCTTCCGGGCCCATCGAAATGGCCTTTCGACAATTACGTCCTCGTCGGCTATTCAGCGGTAAGTAGTATAGCAAGTCATGGACACGGCTGATGTTTGGTCGGGTCAGTGTCATATGTTTGCAGCGACTACGCCGACATATATCTACTTTTTGCCCGATTCCATTGGGATTCTCGAAGGTCTGGGAAAGCTGCGTCTTTGGAAGAGACCCGAGGCGGATGCTGAGAGTGATGGTATTGTCGAGCCTTGATGAGTTCTACTCACGCTGAGAGTCATGTTCGGAATTCCAAGGACGGACCCGGCGTCCGGTGATGAAAAGAAGTTGTAAAAAGTTTCCCGACTGTTGTTAGTAGTTTGTTACCGTATGCTTGTATAACGCCGGTGTATTTTATGACCATTGAGTGGCACGGGATTGGGGAGTTGAAGTGGCTAGAACACATATGCAAGCCAATGCCGAATATTGAGGTGAAGAAGCAATTTAGAAAGTCATGGTCGAAACGCGTCGCTCTCTCATTCGGCATCTCGTCTCCTTTACTCTCTTTCCTGCACTTTCTGTCTCATTTGTACTTCACGACTTGACTTCACAACCTGGCGCTCAACCCAGAGCATATATCAAGACTCCCTCTCCCCTATCCGCACTCTTCCCGATGCAAGCCCCCTTACCGACAATCCTCGCTCCTCCTCCTCTACCAGACGGTTCCGATGCCCCCGCCCGGTCACCCGAAAGACACGCCAACATCGTCAAATTTCAGTCAGAACTAGAGGTTCGTGATGACCTTCACTTGTCAAGCTCGAGACTGATGTAGATGTCGCAGTTTGTGCAATGTCTGGCGCATCCGCAATACCTGCACGAACTGCACATCCAAGGCTATCTGGCCAAACCCGAGTTTCTGATTTATTTGAGATACTTGGAATATTGGCGGGAACCAGATTACGTTCGCTTCATCATGTGAGTGATTGTCCCAGCCGTGTAGAGGGAGATGGTTTATATGACGACTGTAGATATCCGACATGTCTGGTGTACTTGACGTTGCTGCAAACTGAAATGTTCCGGTCAAGATTGGGAGATATGGGCTTCATCATGGAGCTGATAAGAGTGGGAACAAAGCATCATTCATCTTGGTATGTTTCAATCTGTTCGTGAAGGCGATGCTGACCCTGTGGCCTAGGCGTGTGGAGAAGCCGCCAGAGGAAGAGAAACCAAAGGAAGAACCGTTCGTGTCGGGTCCGGTCATGGAGGATGAGGACGAGGATGACCAGGCTGAAGGGGATCATGGTGACAAGAAGGAGAAGCGGCGCAAGAAGAAGGGCAAGGCAGCTGAAGCTTAGGGAAACGGCGCAAGAAAGAGGCACCGGCTCAGTATAATCATGGTATGATCGATTGCATCTGTAATATACAACCACATGTAACCCTACACATCCTTGGCATTTTCCATGCTCCACCTGTTCACTGTCCCCAGACCAGTCATGGTATCCACAGCTAACAGATTTGCAAAAGGCTTGTCCTTTCTACTCAGCGCCCTCAACACATCCTGGGCGAGGAGGCCACCTAAGATGGCGAGAGTAGGTGCGAAGAAGTGCGTAGCATGGGAGGCGAGATGAGAGAGTGTGGATTGTTCAACAGCGGCGAGAGCTTTGGGGTTGACCCCGAGGGAGGTGATTAAAGAGTTGGATATGGAGGTGAGAGCTTCAAGAGCAGAGTCGTCGCTGGGCAGATGACCGTTTTCCTTCTCGTACTTCCAAAGGGCTGCGACACAACTATAAGCTCTCGGCCC
This sequence comes from Cryptococcus floricola, assembly GCA_006352305.1. Classification (NCBI taxonomy): domain Eukaryota; kingdom Fungi; phylum Basidiomycota; class Tremellomycetes; order Tremellales; family Cryptococcaceae; genus Cryptococcus; species Cryptococcus floricola. The sequence continues at coordinate 1,417,015 of CM016932.1, read as the reverse complement.
ATATGACTGACATGTAGAAGGTACCTAGTATGCCCAAAGAAGCATTGGGAGCCATGCCCTTGGTTGTGTTTCGGCTCTGACCTCGGAAAGGACTTCCGTTCGCCTGGTCCCACTTGGTTTCGTCAAGGGCGGCGCTCAGAGGGGTATATGTGATGGACTTTTTCGCGAGGCCCTCTGTCTGACTATAGATCCATCAGCATTGGCAAATGAATTCTCTATGGAGCACGACTGACTTGACTACATATTCATAGGAGTCGCCGAGGTCGGCAAAGGCATAACCAAAGAAGCCATAGGTGCCGGCGGCGTAGAAAAAAGAGTCAGCCTTGCGAGCAGCAGCGTTGATGAGTTCCTACATGATTTTCAGCTCTCGCGCATATTGTGCAGTCTGCTAAAGAGGGCTTACATTCTGAGTGGTCGGCAGGTCACACGCAACAATGACATTCACACCTTCCTTTCTCAAAACCGCTGCAACATCGTCCTCCGTCCCCTGGAAGCTTTCCGATGTCATCTCGCTCAGCGTCACGAGCGGGTTGAGTGACGCTATCTGCGGGAGGGCTGCTTTTGTCCTAGACTTTCCGAGCGCCCCGTCCTCTTCACGGAAGAGGAAGCCTGACCCGAGGTCCTCCTCAGTGACGACACCAGAGTCGGCAACGATCAGCCGACCAATACCAGCCAGCACGAGGTTCTTGATGGTTTCGTGGGCGAGGGACCGGAGAGATAGTATGAGCACGGTGGATGAACGCATTCTGGGTTATCGTCAGCCACTTGATACCAAGCACAGAAACATACATACCGGTTCTGGGCCTCAAGACCCCATAATCGGATCTGCCTGTCGTACAAGGATGCCTCGTCTGGAGATTAGCTCAGCCTCGCCTGGGACTCGCCTACCCTCAGTGATCTGCTGCTGGTTTTGGTTCTCGGTGCTCATTTCGATATTTTCGTCGCGTGAGACATTTATACAACAGCGGACGCGTCAAAATGAGCACAAGGGATCGCGGAGTGATTACGTACTCGATGCCTCCACTCTAAATTTCTATCATCTCTTGCAGTCCGTAGTTGTTGACACTTTCACACTATACTCACAGCGCGCAACATGGCTGTCAAGACCGCACGATTCGACCCCGCTAGGCATCTTGAGCAACAGGGCTGGGCGGGAAAGGGGACTGGTGAGTGGCATCACCTAGAGGGCTGGACCGCGACTCACGCATTGCAGCACTCCAGCAGGGACATATCTCCAGACCCTTAGCCGTCGTTCAGAAGAAGACTTTGTCAGGGATCGGCAAGGACAGAGATGAAGCAGTACCATTCTGGGACCAGTACGCTACCGATTACGATACATCGCTCTACTTTATACTGACCACCGCGACAGCATCTTTGCAGCCACAGCCGCTTCCCTCAATATCGGTTCGGGTTCTGGCTCGTCCTCGCCTGCACCCCCTTCGAGCTCATGGACCACCCTCACTCCCGCCGGCAGCTCATCTCCTGCCCCCCGCATACCCCCAAAGCTTTCTATATCTGCTCAAACTCGTATGGCAAGGGAGATGGCTAGACGGCAGCTCTATTCGAGATTCTTCAGGGGAAAGGTGTATATGGGCGACGAGGAGGAGGAAGTAGAAGTCAAGCCGAGCGAGAAGAAGGGGAAGAGGAAGGCGTCGGAGATAGACAGTGTCGTCGAGAATGGTGTGAAGGATTCTGGGCTGAGCGTGCAAGCGGAGAAGAAGAAGGAAAAGCGGGAAAAGAAGGAGAAGAGTGAAAAGAGAGAGAAGAAAGATAAGAGCAAGGGCAAACAGAAGGAGGACGAGACCAACGAGGAGAGGCGGGCGCGGAGAGCGGAGAAGAAGGAAAATAGAGAGAAGAAAGAGGCCAAGCTCGGCGAGGATGGTCAACCCAAGACCAAGAAGGAGAAGAAGACCAAGAGGGAAGAGAGCAGCGGTACTCGCATAGAACAAGAGAAGTCATCGAAGAAGAAGAGAAAGGAAAGAGAGGATGGTGAGGAGAAGAGCAAGAAGAAGAGCAAGCAATGATGCAGCATCTTCACATAGACCGTAGAACAGCTTTGTAGATTTGTACTCTTGATACGTCTGTAATGAATAACGATTTTGGAATCAGATCGTGATGGTCATAGCATATCATGCGATTATAATTCTAGCAGTCTACAACTCCAGCCCCGACTCCCACTCGACTCCGACCCACTCCTCTCCAACCCCTACACAGTCCCTTTCACACCCATAAACAATGATGTTTCCCCACTCCATCTCTCCATCCTGCTCCTTGTTCCCCTCTTCCTTGATACCTGCGGCCAACTTGGCCAACTCTTTACGGCGCTCGTCCTCTGAGATCGCTGTAGGCGCAACCTCGTCAGAAGCAGAGCCGGTGGTGGTGAGAGTGTGGGGACGAAGGATGTTGATAAGGGAAGGAACGACCTGGAGCTCAAAGACCCTTTTGCCGCCGCATCTCGAGCAAGCGGGGATAGACTTGTCGGTGTACAACGCAGACAAGTCCAACTCGTCATTCTTCCCCAAAGGCTTCTCCGCACCGGGGAAAAGCTTTCTGGTCAGAGGCGACTGGGACGAGTATGGCAAGGGCTGGCCACCCAGGTCGTACCTCAGTACCTGCCTCTTGCCGTCTTCGGCACTCTCGAGCCGACCGACGAAAAGCTCAAACACTTCGTCCGTGCGCTTGGGCAAGATCTTCTCCCAACCGTCTTCGTGCCATTCCGCCTTTTGCTCGGGCGTCTCGTCGTCATCCGAGGAAGCAATCGAGACGTCGTCTTCTGCCGGGGGAATGTACTCCTCGATGGTGGAAAGGTACTGGACGGGGTGGTAGGCTGGTAAGGGAGGAGTGAATGTCTTGGAGGGACCGGCAATGATGGGCGCAGCCTCCTCCTCGTTGATGGAAAGGGCAGAGAGCGCCGAGGTGGGATCGGTGGACGCTGACGGAGCTGCGAAAGGGTTGGGTGCAGCAGCACCAAAAAGAGGCTGACCAGAACCGAACAGAGCAGACCCAGCGGGCTGAGCACCATCGCTGCCAAGCTTCAATGGCGTCAGCCAAATATGTACATGTCATCACTGTATGCATACTCACTGTAAAAGGGTTCTGTCTAGCACGCTCACGCTCTTCCGCAGCCGCCTTCTCCGCGATTTTACGCTTCTCCTCTACGTCTCTTACATACTCCTCATTGCGGACCGAGGCTCGCCATGCACGCACACTTCCCTCACGTTTTTGACATCCTACCTTGGGGCAAGCAAACACATACATTGTGCGGTCATTCTCCCCATCCTCGGGTGGGCAATAAACTTGAGCCAGGAGGGGGATCGACTTGTGACAGACACCGCACTTGATGTCCGAGGGTGTGCTCCCTGTCTTGTTAGAAGCGGCAGAAGGAAGCGCAGGGAAAGTCGGGTAGCCTCCAATGAATGATGAGGTGTGCGAGGTGAGATCAGGGTGAGCGGCCGGTATAGGACCATCAGGCATAGCCAAAAGAGTGTTGGTGTAACATAACGAAGATGACGATGATCCAGAGGGAGATGAGGGTGCCATGTTTTGCCTACGTTATCTTGTCAGCTTTGGGCTTTAGACATGTGCCACGATAGAAAGCAACAGCCCAAAGCAAGATGTGAGCTCAGAAATAAAAGTCGCCAAACTAAGTATAGACTCGGCACCGCATCCCCCAGTTCGACCATGATCCCGCTACCGATTGTTGACCCCATCCACACGAGGACCAGACAGACGCCCTTCAAAACGAAGGATGAAAGTCCAGCCGGGATAGGCAATCGACGGTGAGACGATGGAGAGTGGAAGACGCTAGGTCTCGTCATCGGTGTTCGTCCTTGATTCACTTGCTTGCTGTGGGCTGTTGGATGAGAAGGATGAGACACTCACAGATTACTAGAACGAAAGATGGTGAAGAAAAGAATGAGGAATATGAGTTTCGAAAAATTGGATCGACCTTTTGGCCTGGCTCGTTAATCACACGTCACGTTTGATAGCGTACCATCCGCTGCGCCACTCTTCTCTATCAAGTATCATCCAACTTTGATCGAACGTGGCATCATGGGATCCATAAAGATGGTGAATGAAGTGATGAGGATACCATAAGAAGGAGCATATATTTATTTTAGCACTAGCTATATGCTGCGTCAAGCTATAAAGCCAGGCGTGAGAGACGAGTATAGTGTAAGGGTATGACAGTAGTTCAAGAAGGCTTGTTCATTTGTAGCTTGCGAGTAGTCTATCATCGGCTTCACAGTGATAGTGTACGTTATACATGAATTATCGTAAGCTGGTCTGGCAACCAGAAGCCTCCATAGGTGCTATGGCTTGGCTTTTTTTACACATCCAGAGTCAACATGGTAAGCTACATTCAAGGCCACCACTGAGCACTCTTCATCTTTTCCGTGAGAGCGTCAATATCTGAGCAGTCGTTAGCTACCGCTCGGCGAGAAACATGGAGAGTACTCACCCAGACCTCTCAACTCGGTGTTGGTGTCAACGCCATCCTCCTGTGCTCGCTTGACAACACCTGCGGAAACCCTCGCGCTGACTTCCCTGATCCTGTCGAGCCTGGGGTAGAGCAACCCTCTCACCTTCTCCTCGGCATTGAGCGCCTCGGAGAGCGAGATGGCAGAGGCAGTGATCATGCCATTCGTGATCCTCGTAGCCCCGGCCTGGAGGGCACCAAAGCCAATACCAGGGAAGACGAGGAAGTTGTTTCCTTGTCCAGGCTCACGGAACTTGCCGCCAAACTCTTGCGAGGGGTAAGGAGACCCAGAAGCAAAGAGCACCCTGCCGTCGGTCCATTCGAGGGCGTCAGAGAAGGAAAGCTCGCACTTGCTGGTGGGATTGGAGAGAGGGAAGATGATGGGGGTTTCGTTGAGCTCGGCCATGCGGCGGACGGCGGGCTCGGAGAAGGCGCCGAAGGTGGTGGAGAGACCGACGAGGGCGGTGGGCTTGACGTACTCGATGACGGACTCGAGGGAAGGGTACTCAATCCCTTCAGTGTCGTTGCGGACAAAGTACTTCTTGTGGGAAGCGAGCTTGCCAGAGACGACGTCGGGGCGGGTAGAGGTGATGAGACCCTGGTAAGGATTAGTATATGTTCTCACAGCGGACCGGTGTACTGACCTTGGTGTCGATGAGCCAGAACCTTTCTCTGGCCTCATCCTCGGTCAATCCTTGCATCCTGAAAAAGTTCATCATCTCTTTGGCGACACTACAGAATGGTTAGCCCAGCAAGTGTATGCAGCGATGCAACTCACCCAACAGCAGCAGAACCACCACCCAGGAAGACGATCCTGTGGTCCTTCAAGGGCTTGCCGGAAGCCTCACTAGCCTGCTTGGCAGCGGCCAGGAACCCAGCGAGAATGACAGAGCCGGTACTATAGCACGTCAGCAAGATACATATACCATAAATGGTACTTACCCCTCAATGTCATCGTTGAACATTCGGTAGTCCTCCTTGTACTTTTCCAGGAAGCTGAAAGCGGCTTCGGAGTAAAAGTCCTCATGTTGAATGACAGCCTTGGGGAACGCCTCGGAAGCGGCAGCCATAAAGGCGTCCATGAACTCGGTAGCCTCCTCAAGGGTGGCACGAGGGCGTCGGAGACCAATATACAGTGGGTCATCTCGGATGGACTGTGTATTTGTGCCCATGCTATAACATCATCAGCTCGGCCGAATAAGGGGTCGGAGAGGACTCACTCGAGGACGACAGGCAGACATCCATGCGGATTCACACCACCACCAGCAACATACAGGTTTAGCTTTCCGACACTGATTCCCATTCCTCCGATTCCTAGATCTCCCAGTCCAAGGATACGAGAACCATCGGTGACCACGAGGATTTGGGGCGTGTTGGAGAGGTTTGAGGCGTATTCACGGAGGATCTCGGGGATGCGGTCCTGTGAAGGTAGGTAAGTAAGGGTATTGGATGTGTAGAGATAATGCCTACCTTGTCTTCGATACTGAGGTACAAGCCTTCGGGTCCATCGTAGATCTGAGAATACTTCTGGCAAACCTCGCCAACAGTGGGAGTGTAGACGATGGGAGCGCTAGGGTGAAGTTGTCAGCGACTGTAGTCACAAGTCGTACAGCAGATCGTTGCAGGACGTGGCACTGATGAATGAGATATCCCGAGACGCTGTATGATCCTGCAGATCCAACGAGCGCAAGGTTTGCTGGAACCCTTCGCAAAGTTGAGTGATCGAGATGCGCACGGCAGACGCACAGACACGCATAGCAAGCCTCGAAAGGGGTCACACGATGGGAGTCTCTACTCACTAGTCGATGAGCTCGTCACGCATCAGCGAGAAGAATGCATTGGGATCGCTTCGTCGGATTTTGGCGAGGTGGATATTTTTGAGAAGAGGAGTGGGCAGGTTCTGGAGGTGGGCCTTGAGACGGAGGAGATTCTGCTCGGGACTGGTAGCGGGGTGGGGAGATGCTACAAGGTCTATCAGCAACAGCCACCAAATCCATTGGGGAAGCAGTGAACAACTCACTAGACCTCGCCTTGATAGGCTGACCGTCTGCGGCCGAAGAAAGCGAGCGGCTGGGAATAGCGATGGGCATTGTGCGGGAGTGTTGTGAAAGCGTGGTGGGAATGCGAGGGGCGGTGGTGGTGTTATATGCTCTTGAGCAGGCTGCCTTCTTTTGGGGGCGTGAAAGGAGCTGTGATAAGGCGAGACGGTGGGAAGGTGCGCTATCTAGTGAACGGAGGACTGGGGCGAGGGCGAGGGGACGAGTCATGGTGGGTATAAATAGTGGGCAGGCGGAAGAGTGCGCCTGGGGACGGGTAAAAGGAGAGATGGACGGTGATAATCGGTATAGTCGGGCTGTGATAAGATGTCCATTCCAGCTCGACTCACGGCTCTCGTGATTTCGAACGATCAACCTCTGTTTTCGAACTCGGCCAGGCACGCCATCTACATCTCCGGTTCCACCCGATGATAACGGCCAAATCCGGAACGCTAGCAGCTGCTCGCTTATGTAACAGCGGGACAGCCGAACATCAGCTCAAAGCGACGCGGAAACGAGCGCGTCGCGTACATTTTCTGGCCGCCGTGGCAAGTACATCTCCAGCAAGAAATGGTCCAACCAGGATTGAGCTACAAGGGTCAGTCAACCCGGCTGAACGTAGGCTTCGCTGACCACCTCGCAGAGATTGGGGACGCCCTCACGTCTTTTCGTACGTCTGCTGATCTCCAAAGAAACACGCACTGACGGACCCCAGTTGAGATCGCTCTGCACACGGTCCTCTGCATCAGGCAAATCTATCCACCGACGACTTTTACTCGCCGGCGTGCTCATGGCGTTCCGGTCTATCAATCCCGCCACCCCACCGTGCGGTCCTACATTGCTCAGGTGATCGCCAGTGTCGGGAAGGAAATACAAGAGGGCAGATTGCGGAGAATGACCGTGGTGATCAAGAGCGTGCGGACCGGGTTGCCAATGGAGAGGCTGATATTCGATATTGGATACATCATGGGACTGGAGGGAAGGAAGGATATAGGGTGAGTGGCCGAGATGGGATGAGTGGCGCTAATCACTTGTAGCTTGACTGGTGCCCCCAACGCCGATGAGCTGGGTCTCATGCTGCGTGGATTCCTTGTCAAACTTGTTGCCTTGGATGGACAGCTACGTGAAAATAAAGGCAAGTACCTCTCAACTGTAGAACTGGAGCTCATTGTGCTGTAGACGAGTGTACTTTTGCGATTGTCGTAGAGACAAACGACGACCTCGAGCCATCGGGCAACTCGACCGCGGTACGTAGCATACACTCGCATCCCCTGTCAATACTAATGTCAATTCAGGATGTCGGCCCATGGGTACCCGCTCTGGCATCTGACGTGCTGCAACACGCAGAAGGATCCGATAAGAGCTTGGAGAAGCATGAGCCGTTGCTGAGCATCAAGGCCGTCGAGACAGGTGTCATCGATGTGGGTGCTCTGTATATTGACGCTGTTTGGGAGCTGATGGTATCCTTGCAGATACGCTTGATGGTACAAGAATGTGTTGCAAAGACTGGAGTGGAAGATTTGACCTATTGAGCTTCTTGGACCGGCTGTACTTGTAATGGAAGCGTGTTGTAATAACAGTAATGACGCATGTATCTTTTGTGAGTCTGCAAGCCCCAATGTCTGGTGTCACTGGTCCGCATTAGCGCACCTTTCGGTTGCAGCAACTCAAAGGCCTCTCAGCCTAGCCTATGTCTCCTTGAGACTCGATCACTGCTGATCCTGCAATGTATATACTCTGATGGATCGGCGATCCTATTGTCAAAGCGACATGACATCCCAAGCTCGAGACGGACAGGGCAAGTTGTTGATTTTCATAGCGGCCGTGGGGGCGGGCGGGAGTAAATTCGGTGTGAATGACGACCCAACCAGGCCAAAAAAAATCACTCAAAGCTCTCAATGCAACTCGTATGTACAAACGAAGGAGGCAGCATTAACACAAAGGCGAACCCAACAACAAGGTGATAGATACGGCCGAAAGAAATTCCGGAATTGGCCGAGTCACGTGCAGAGGATAAGCTCGCGACTCGAAACGACGACGCCTGAGCGTGTAACTTTCTTGTCCTCTTCTCTTTCAACCAGCAGCCCAAATGTCTCGTCTCTCACCACTCAGAAATATTGCCCGCTCCCTCCGCCAGACGGCGCTCCCCCGCGCTTTGCCCGCGTTCCAGGCGAGGAGCTACGGCAAGGGTCTTCAGACCGATATGATGACTGGCGAGCTCATCTCAAGACACGGCGAGATTGACGCAAGTCCACACCTGTCTCTGGCAGACCAAGCTCACACTTTATCATAGCCCTCTGCCGTCAAAATCGACAAGACAACGTCAGCCAAAACTCAGCTCCCCCACGACAAACTCGTCTTTGGCCGCACCTTTACCGACCACATGCTCGTCATCCCCTGGTCCAGCGCCACCGGCTGGGACGTGCCCCACATCAAGCCTTATGGCGACTTGTCGCTTGACCCTTCTTCCACCGTCTTTCACTACGCGTTCACCCTCTTTGAGGGTATGAAGGCGTACAGGCAGGAGGACGGCACCGTGCGTTTGTTTAGGCCCGACATGAACATGGCACGAATGAACAGAGTGAGTGGTATTGACAAGCCGTGAGAATGTACTGAAACGATACAGAGTGCCAGCCGTATCGCGCTTCCCAACTTTGACGGCGAAGCCCTCACCGAGCTTATCAAGAAACTCGTCGTCCTCGACTCGGAGTGGATCCCGAAGGAGAAGGGCTACTCATTGTACATCCGCCCTACCATGATCGGCACCCAAAATGCGCTCGGCGTGGGACCTTCCAGTGACGCTCTCTTGTTTGTCATCTGCTCTCCTGTACGTGAATCGTAGATACATTTGGCGCGCGCTGATGGCAGTCCAGGTCGGCCCTTACTATGCTTCTGGCTTCAAGCCCGTCCAACTGTTGGCTACCACCAAGTTTGTTCGTGCTGCTCCCGGAGGTACTGGTGGATTCAAGCTCGGTGCCAAGTAAGTGTGCGCCTTGCCAAATGACACAGTTGCTGATACACCGATAGCTACGCGCCCGGCGTTGTTCCTCAATCCGAAGCCGCCAAGGAAGGCTACAGCCAGAACCTCTGGTTGCTCGGCCCTGAGCATGCGTTGACTGAGGTCGGCACCATGAACTTGTTTGTCGCCTTCAAGCAAGCCGACGGCAGTGAGTCTCCTTCAAGACGCCACAGATCCATACTGACAGTTCCCAGCTGTCGAGCTCGTCACCCCTCCCCTCGACGATGTTATCCTTGCCGGTGTCACCCGTGACTCTGCTCTCCAGCTTACCCGCGACCACGCCTCCGGCAAGGCCAAGATCCCCGGTCTCCCCGAAAAGCTCGTCGTCTCTGAACGCAAGGTCATCATGAAGGACTTGGTCGATGCCGAAGCCAACGGAACCCTCTTTGAGGTGTTTGGCACTGGTACCGCTGCTGTCGTGTCTGCCGTCGACAAGATCGGTTACGAGGGCAGGGACATCCAGATCCCCGTCGGGCCTGATGGTTTGGGACCCATCGCCAAGGGCGTACTTCACCAGATGAACGCTATCCAGACCGGTGAGGTGGAACACCCCTGGAGTGTCATTGCGAACGACGTCAAGATCTAAGTAAAAGAGCGATTACATATGCTCCATATCGTTTTGGGATTCGTGTAGGTTCACGCAGTTGTAGAAAAGCATGCATTCGGGATTACATACGACCATGTGCTATCGCCGGTCAGGCAGGGACTGTCAGTCAGCGGAAACCAGAGCTGGCCCGGTCAAGGCGGACGACGGCGTGCGCCGCCCCATGATAACGCTCCCGGTCTTATATCTGCGCGATGCATTCTCGTTTCCTTTCTCATTTCCTTTTTCCTCGGAATCTCTCACTCTGCACATTCCTGTTCTGCTCGCCATGCCCAAGCTCTTCACCGGCACGTTCGTCGACACCCCCGCCTCCTCCCACCTCAGAGTCAGGCGCAACCATCTCCTCGGTAAGCCGAGCCAAGCACACATGGAACGTGGCTCACCTCCCTCTCAGCTGTGGACGACCAGGGATACATTTCCCACGTCGCGCCTCTATCCGACCCCTCGTCTCAGGATCTTCTCAAGGATAACAACCCGACACAGTTAGGCAAGCACTCGTTCTTCCTGCCCACCTACGCCGACCTCCATCTGCACGCTCCTCAGTACCTTTACGCCGGAACGGGCTTGGACTTGCCGCTCCTCCAGTGGCTGGAGAGGTATGCGTACAGGGCAGAGGAGAGGATCGATAGCGACGAGGCGCTTGCGGAACGAGTGTATGGGCGGCTCGTGGAGCGTCTGAGGGAAAACGGGACGGGGTGTGTGGTCTTCTTTGGAACCATCGGCGTCAAGGCCAAGTAAGTTCCGTTCCGTGGTCAGCAACTCAGCTGACATGTGCACAGTCTGATTTTGGCGAGGAAGGTCCAGGAATCTGGTATCCGAGCATTCATAGGCAAGCTGTCGATGGACGAATCGCCCGTGCGTGTTTGCAAGCCCTTACAATGTCCATGCTGACCCAAATGTCTAGCGCCCGACTTATGGCGAAGCTTCTGCCTCATCCTCCCTCACTTCCCTCAACGAGTTCCTCGATTCTTTCGAGTCTTACATCTCCCAATTCCCCAAGCACAGGCAGCTCGTCCAGCCTATCATTACTCCCCGATTCGTCCCGGTCTGCTCTGACGAGCTGCTGGAGGGGCTGGCCAAGGTCAGCAAGGAGAGGAATGTGCGCTTGCAGAGTCATATGTGTGAAGGGAGGGATCAGATAGATATGGTCATGATGAACAAGAAAATGGACGATGAAAAAGTCTTTGACAAAGTACGTCTTCTTGGTCGTGCATGAGCAACAACTAATGTCTCCCAGTTTGGTCTCCTCACTCCTCAAACGCTCCAAGCTCACGTCACATACCTTGACGAGGATATGTCTGTACTCATGAAAGAGCGGGGTGTCACCATTGCCCATTGCCCCCTCTCAAACCAATACCTTTCCGAACGCCAATTCCCTCTCCGCGAGGCCCTCGATGCCTCCCTCTCCCTCGGTCTCGGCACCGACATTGCCGGCGGCTACTCTCCCTCTATCCATACTGCTATGCGTCAAGCCGTGGTCATCTCACGCATGCGAGAGGGAGACAGGTGTGAGAAGGCGGGGTGCTCGTTCGCCGGAATGAAGTCGGAGAAGGAGGGTGGGGGCCGGGATCTGAGGGTGGATTGGAAAGAGGCAATGTGGGCTGCTACGAGGGGTGGAAAGGCTGGTATGGGGCTGGGAGGTGCTCTGGAAGTCGGGATGGAGTTTGATGCTCAGCTCAGTATGTTTCCGTCAGACAACAAGGCCATTGTTGACAATATATAGTTGAACTTGCCAGCGACGAGAACCCGATCGGCACTGGCCCCCTCGACCTCTTTGACCTTGAAGACAAGTCTATTGACACTGACAATGACGAGTGGTGGATTGAGGTGCTAGAGAGATGGTGGTCCAATGGCGATTGTAGCAACAGGAAAGGGATGTGGACCCAGGGAGTCAAGGTTGCTTAGAATGCCTCTAGGGTGTACATAGCTGCTGTCTGTTCTTGTCTGCTTTGTGGTCATTGTATGGTGATGCATTTTGCTTTGCTTTTTGCTATGACCAGTCTGACCAAGACTGCATTTCCGCTTCCCAGCTGCACAATTTACGCCGTGCGCTTCGTACATACGAGTACGACTCGACCGGATCTGCTCGTCATAATGCCCCTTGACATCTTGACCCATAGCTGTACAACACAAAGCGGAAGCGAAGAGTGTTATGGCAGACGGCTGTTCGCCCACGGAGCGCATAGAAAGCGCTTCGGCCTCTGTACCTTTCATTTGCCTGACTTGCTGCGCACTACCGGCTGTTGGAATTCGAATGGTTCCAACTTCCAGAGGTAGCACTTCCACAGAGCAAAAGACCAGGGACAGGCTTCATTCCACTGATTCTGAACGAGATGAAGGAGATCATGTCCCCATCTCTTCGACAAGAGCAAGGTCATTCGCGGGTCAGCCTGTACCAGGCCATAATCGCGTCGCGTCGGCAATCTCGGCTACCCTGGCAAAAGAGATCGCCCTGCTGCGAGTTGCGCCAAATGACGAATTAAGCGTCATTTAGCTGGCACTGCACCTAAGAAAGCTATGGCCTTTGAACGGCATCAAGTGACTGACCAGCATATATAAAAGGCCTTGTCTTGCCGCTCAAGGTTCTATCCCCCACCTCTTTCAACTCTTTCCTCTTTCCACCACAAACCAAACTACAACAGACACAATCACGATGGGTCTCTTCCACCACAAGGACAAGCACGAGGGTCAGCACGGCGGGTGAGTCTTGGACCCCTTGAATCTCGAGCTCCGCTGACGAAGGTTCTAGCCAACACGGTGGCCAGCACGGCGGTCCCCCTCCTCCCCAGCAGGGTGGCGGCGGCGGATTCGGTGGTGGCCAGCAGCAGGGAGGCTTCCAGGGCGGTGGCGGTGGTGGTCAGCAGCAGGGAGGCTTCCAGGGCGGTGGCGGTGGTGGCTTTGGTGGACCCGGACAGCAGCAGGGCGGCGGTGGCTTTGGTGGACACGGACAGCAGCAAGGCGGCGGTGGGTTTGGTGGACCCGGAGGCCAGCAGCAAGGCGGCGGTGGCTTCGGTGGACCTGGTGGCCAGCAGGGCGGTGGTGGCTTCGGTGGACCTGGTGGCCAGCAGGGTGGTGGTGGCTTCGGCGGTCAGCAGGGCGGCTTCCAGGGCGGTGGTGGTGGGTAAGTGATCTTCTTGATCTCTCCAATGCTTCTCAGTTGACATTCTTTCGTCAGTCCCGGTGGATTCCAGGGTGGTGGCGGTGGCAGGTACTAAACGTATCCGTCATAGCAGATTGATCAGAAGATATATCCTACATGGATGATGAATGAATGACTGAAATGGGCTGTCAACAGGTCTCATGTGATTTCACAAACTTGCTTTTGAATTGGTTCTCCTTCCTATATCCAGCACGGGTAGGCACTGTGTCATAGCGATATGTCGAAGGAGCAGCGAACCAAGTAACCAACATGAGCGCAGGGTACCGCGCAGGGTACCGTCGTCGATGTTGAGTCAAGATGCCGGCTACAGATGGGCGAGAGTGACAAGCTGAAGGGTGCGTTAGTAAGAGCACAGTAGCAGATGTACTTTACAGGACGAGTGACAGTACGAGTACTGTACTCGTACTCGTACGATCCCAGAAGAAGATATGTTGAACCCACAATTGTTCGAAGAGCTGATGTTTACCACGCGTACAGGGGACAGCCCTCGTGTGTTTCCGCGAGTAATTGAAGCTTTGCGGTGAGCGACCTTGGCAGCACAGGTCGGAGGGTGTAGACGCAAGATAGAAGCAAGCGATGATGATGAAAGAGGAGGGGAGAGAGAGGGGCGCTCGAGTGTCAGTCTGTTTTGTTGGCCCGAGCCTCTCACCTTTCTGCGGGAGGGCGTCACTGGAGCAGCACTGAAGTGAAGATGAAAGCCTGCTGCTCTTTCTATCTGGCTTATAATCGACGATACGACAAAATGAGTCGAAGAGGTGGAGAATGGCGATAATCAAATGCAAGGGTTATTATATCATCGCCAGCTCATCCCCACGCACTGTCGCCGCTCGGAGACTCGGACGAGGACCAGGTTCCGGGTGGGGTTGTGTACCTTCAACTTTTGAGGCGCTCGCTGCCATATGCATACCATCGACCAGCCGCAGTTTCATGGAGATCGGATACCTCAACATTTGCTGGCTTGCATCGCCTCCAAGCATTCCTCCAACTCTCGTTCGCCGCGTCCGTCCATTGCATAATCTTATGGCCTAAAGACTGTCTTGGGGACTTTTCCTTGTTCGAACAGTTCGTAATACTAGAATATGGTCAGCTCATCGCCGTCGAGTCAATGTGGCCACGACCAAGCGAAGGCTTACCTTCTCGGCTTGATCAAAGTTCACAGTGTGGGCAATAAAGCTCTCGAAGAGCTTCTGGTTATCGATAAGTACTTCAAGGGCCGGGAGATAGAAGTGCTTGACAGAGCACCGGCCGAATTGGAGTTTCACGCTGGACAGAAGGCATTAGTTTCGCTCTATTGCACCTCCCCTACCGTCTTCGCCCTGATTACCAACGACTCGGCTCTAAAAGAACACCCACTTTTTGTCATAAAGCAGCCCTCCGTCGATCTTTAGCTCCTTCGCATGGACACCGACACTGCTTACAGCCCCGTAAGGCCTCACTACGCTCAAGGCGGTATCTATAGCACTCTGATTCCCAACGATTTCGAGAACGGCATCGGCCCCTCGGTCTTCCGTGGCCGAAAAGACTGAAGATTGGAGATCAGAAGGGGAGACGGGGATGGCACCGTGTTTAGCTGCCAGTTCTCTCCGGGAAGAGGTAGGGTCGACAGCAAAGACCTTGTCAAATAATGTCAGAGCCGACGTGATAGCGCAAAGGCCAACCTGTCATACGGTCAGCAATACCCTTCAACATTGCACGACGAAGCGGCTCACAGGTCCACAGCCCACAACAACACAAACGCCCCTCTTCCCTCCCTTCCCTCCCTTCTCCTGGCCCCATCCCAACAGCTTCCAAGCGTTATACGCCGCACTGTACCCCGTAGGCAGAATGTCGGCCATCAGAAGCATAAGCTCTTCCGGGAGCTGAGGGGGTTTGAGAAGGAGGCAGGCTGAAGCCAGGGGGACTCGAACGTACTCTGCCTGGCACCCGGGCAGGTTTGGAGTTCCGAATAAGGCTGAGGAGGTGCATCGGGAGGTGAGGGACGACTTGCAGTAGTAGCATTTGCCTGATCGCGGGTCAATTCTGACCATTAGCTGTGAGAAGGGGCATACCGCAAGATATCGTGAATGGGACAGCCACCACATCTCCTATACTGTATTCTTTGACATCATTTCCTTTCCGAACGATCGTTCCCACGACCTCATGCCCCATCACATAGTCCTTGCCCGCATCTTCCGTTCCCCGGTACAGATGAAGGTCGGATCCTGTCATTCGCATTGTTAGTAACTTTGACAATAGACGGAGCAGGATGCACATACCACATAGCCCAGCGAGATGTACTTTGACAATAACATCATCACTCTTCAGAAGCGTTGGGGTGGGTACTTTCTCGAGAGCGACTTTGTAGGGTTGCTTCAGGACGACGGCGTTCATCGTCTCGGGGATAGCGGTCGACATTGTGGCAGCGGGTCAAAGCAAGCTTGAGCAGGGAGATTAGCTGAAGCTGTGCAGTGCTACAACTCGTTCAACGTTCGTTACATGACAGCGACCAAATTGAAGCCATCTTCTTTCGGTGATGGACGTGTCGCTTCGGCTTTCGGGCCGCCATTTGATCCCGCTACTCGCATATGTGATCTACTTTCCATCTCCTCTCTTCCTTCCTTCTTTCTTCTTCATCCCCTCCCCCCCCCCCCCTCCCCCCTTTCATCCCGCACCTCCGCTACCATGTCCGCCGACGCCCAAGCAACCCCCCTCCAGCTCACCCCGGCTCTTCTCGGTGGCTTCCAGCCTGAGAAGATCCTCTCCGAGTCCACCTTCACCGGCTCGACCTTCATCCTCGGTCGACTCGAGGGCGAGGATGCAATCGTCCACCTTCAGAAGTCTCTTGTGGCTGGCAAGGATGCGGAAGAGGTGGTCAAACGCCTCGAGGATGTCAAGCTTCTCTTGGAGAACACTCCTGTAAGTCGCCCTTTCGTCGTCAAGGGCCAAGTGTGGTGCTGACGCGTGTGATGTTGAACGATAGTACTACTCTGCACACGCATGGGTCAAGCCGGACATTACTCACCCCGACTACAACCTCAAGCTCATCTGCCCTGCGACTGCGGATCATATCAAGAAGTTCTCTATCCAGGAGCGCTATGTGGTCAGGGAGACTGCTGAGGTCTACGAGACCGCCGTCAAGCCGTTCATTGACGCCATGCCGGTCTCAAAGATCCAATGGTGAGTCTCAAGGTTGAATGTTATCAGCGATTGTGCTGATCATATCGACAGGGTCTATGAAATCCTCGAGGGCAGGAAAGAAGTCGAAAGAGTTTTGGTCAACAAGTCCGGCCCCGATGGCTTCGTAGTCCTTCCCGACCTCAAATGGGACGAGACTACACAGAACGCCCTTGTGAGTACCCCTTGAACGCTGTACGGGTCGCATACTGATGTGTGAATAGTACTTGGTGGTCATCACCCATGACCGAGCTATCAAGTCTCTGAGGGACCTCCGCCCCTCCCACTTGCCCCTCCTTCGAGACATCCAGAAGGAAGCTTGGCGTGTGGCCGAGGAAAAATATGGCGTAGACAAGGGAAAGTTGAGACTCTTTGTCCACTACCATCCAACCTACTGTAAGTGTTTTCTCAACCTCGCGTTCTTTGTCTGATCACGTCACAGACCACTTCCATGTCCACGTCGTCCATATCCGCCATGACAACCTCGGTTCCCAGGTAGCTGGTCAAGCCCATTTGCTCGAGGACCTCATCTCCCTCGTGAGTCATTCCTGACGACAAGTTTCTCTACTGACATACTATCAGCTCGAGCTCTCTCCTGCCGACGGCCCCTCTCTTCTCGCCCAGAAGAGTTTTACCTACACTCTTGGTGCTGAACACAAGCTTTTCCCCGTCGTCCACGCCGCTGGAGCCGTCCTGGGCAACGCCGAGCTGCCCACCGACACCAAGCCCGAGCCCAACGCTGCTGTCGTTGCTCCCGTCAACCCGTCTCTCCCCACGCCTACCGCTGAGACGGCACCCGAGGCCGTCCTCGCCGACGAGACCGCCGCCCCCGAGGCCAAGCGCCAGCGCACCGAGTAAAAACCTACGGCAGCCGTAAGGCGTAAGTCCAACAACCGGCTGCTATCCTCAGGAGAGCGTAAGTCCGCATACGGCCGCCTTCCCCAAATTGCAATTTGGGGAAGACATAAGTCCAACGTTCATTTCCTTCTAGAAGTCTGGAAGCTGCTAGAAGGAAGATTCCTCTACACCCTTTGAATAGGCGTGGGGGGCGCTTGTGCGCACGTCTAAGACGTGCGTTACTTATCCCGGTGCAAGTGGCTAGAATAGCCACTTGCCCGATATTCGTGGAGGGGGTCTGTATACCTTTTCACACGAACACGAAAGTACGCGCAGGGGGGTAAATCACCTATTTGCGTGTATGGACACTGGGTGTTCACCTTTTTCCCTCGTTGGTAAGGATCTTGATCCTGATTAGAGGGTTTTTTTCGATCACCTTTTGTCGATGTAAGCACATCCTCATTTGAGGACTCGCCCATAGGGCTGTGCTTGCTCGGTTCTGAGTTGGCGCATACAAAGTATGCAATGCCATCAGGGTCTTCTTAGAAGACAAGACGATCCTAAGGGTCGGTCGCCTGGCTCACCTCCGAGTTCATACTTCAAGACACCTACGGTACTTGTGTGGTATGACATCCTCAAACGTTTGACTTTCCTCTGCCGTCCTGCGACAAAGTCGCAGTTCTATGTACGACCAAGTCGTGCTGTGCAAGTGGGTCGCTCGTTTTCAATGTGCTCGGTGCATAATGATCTTAGATCATGCGCGGCTTGTCGAGTGCTTCGTACTTGATGTTCCCTTCGGGAATCCCATGCGCTGGGCCCATTTCCTTTATCTTCCAATAGTTACTATGCAGTCCATTGCATGTATACATTCGTATGATACAGTTCATGTCTTCTTGAGAGCCGAAGAGTAGAAATCGCCCACTCTCGTCGGACTCCATGCAAGCAGCTTCTTTCCAGACTCCTCCTTCTCTGATGTCTCCTCTTCTTTCCCACTAGCATCCGACTGTCCAATTTTGATAGCCCCTATGCCTTCGCCCAACAGCCCTTCAATCTCTTCCTGCGGCAACTCCACCTGCTTTACCAAGTCCATCAGACCCACCAGCTCTCCCAGTTCCTCCATCATCTCTGCCTCCTCTGCCGAACCTTCTGGCGGGGGATGCAGAGCTGAGAGTTTGTGTAGTTTGACGAGGACGTCGCGGGAGAGGGGGGTGGGGGTTATTTTGGGGATGGCGTCGGATTGGACTGGGGACATTGATATGGGGGATGGGTTGTTGGTAGGTGGAGTAGGGAGAGCAGCGGAAGAGGAGGAGCTGAAGTGGGAGGCGGATGCTCGTGATATGCGCATGCTCGGGGAGAGGAGTGCGCGGAGAGCGGTGAAGGACATATCTGTGTAGCGCAGTCTCTCTCAGTCTCTGGGATAGGAGCAGCAATAAGAGTATGGTTGTGTTTTCAATACCAGGGATGAATGCAGATGAGATGATATCCGCAAAGTGAAGGCCCCGTGGAAGTGGAGGTCGGTCTGCTCGAGCGGTCGGTGTTTTGACGAAAATGAGTAACACTCATTCTCTTTTCTTCTTTGTTTCTTGCTTGTTCTATATCATCGTATTAGCATTCTCGATCGGCCCTCAGCTCACTTTTGGATATATCATCAGACCCTCAAGCAACCCCCACCATGGACATCGACCCCAGTTACCCTCTCTCTCCCGCTCCTCACCCCTCGAGCTACACCGTCCTCCGAATCAAGCGGAAGGCTACAGACCAAGCCTTGTCCTCTCTTGGTACGACCACAGTCTATGGAACTGTAGCCTGTATGCTCATGCACTGCCTCATGTAGTCATCCAAGACGAATCTCGAGCAAAGAGGCGGCGGGATATCGCTGGGCGACCGAGGGGTGTATTCAGACTGGCGGATACTGTGCCCGGGACATGGATTGGGGAAGGGGAGGAAGGGAAGGTGCTGAAGGTGAGGCAAGGTCCCTGCTCGGTGTGACCACTCTGGCTGTTGAGCCGGAATTGCGGACATCGCTGACATTAGAGAGTTAGACCAGGATCCAAGGTCTGCTATCATCAGGAGCTTCGCCTTCGCCCGTTACTAGCCCTACTGTAAAGAGCCCGACTGCAGAACCACCCGCTCCATCACTTTCCCATCCCACATACTCTTCCGCACAACTACCTCCCCTAGACTTGCCCTCGTCCCACGAGCCGGCTTCCACGTCTGCCCAAACAGTTCCTTCGGTAGCGCAGCCGGAACAGCCTCCAGTAGAGAGACGGCCGTCTCAGGCTCGAGCTCAGATGCAGTACCGGGTGATTCCACCCATGTCTCCTCGGACGAAAGCAATGATGCCTCCCCGGTTGATCACCGCCGCAGAGTGAGACACGTTTCATCTGACTACAAGCTTCAGATCGCTGATATCTACTAGGACCGAGGGGCGGGATCCTGCTTTGGTATTCGTCGATGCCCAAGCGGTAGAAGATGCTCGGAGAAAGAACGATATAGAAGAGGATAAAGAGGTGGCAGCGTTCTTGCCGATGCTACAAGAGTACTTGAAACGTATGTGTAGCCTTTGAAGAGGTTTTGTAATACTGAGCGTATCTGCAGTGGAGGAGGAGGCGAAACAGCAGGCGGCAAAAGAGGAGAGTAACGATGACTGGGTCTATGATCTGTACTACAGAGACACGAGCGGGTCTGTGCCTCTAGATCTCGGAGTGGGAGACGGAGTGTCTATTGGTCAACTGTACGTCATCGACCATTGTGTCTCTTGCTTGAACTGACCATTTGCAGACTCGGTCTTGAAGACGGCTCTCCACCTTCTTCGGTGTCTGGATCTGAACCAGAGGACGAAGCAGACGAAGATTCCAATGACGAGGACTACTACAGGAACGATTATCCCGAGGATGAGGATGCAGACGAGGACATGATGGGCTTTAGGGGAGGAGATGACGATAGTGATTGGAGCGAGGAGGAGCAGGAGGATGATTATGATAGGGACGAGTGGGGTTACAGGGATTGAAGAGATATCTCGAAAGGAGCAGATCTTTGTAACAGCATCTTGCACGATTGCCACTGCACAAAGCTAGAAGGCACTTCATCTAAACAAAGGATCAGACCTGGGTGATATGTATTGAGCAATGCATACACTGCTAGTCTAGCTTCTCCTCCAAGCGATGACCTTTCTCGCCTCGTCAGATTTCCGTCTAATGCGATCTACGACGTCCTGCCCCCAAAGATCCACCAGCGACTTGTCGCCCATCAAATGCTCCTGGAAATGCTTCTCCACATCTTTGTTGTTCATCACAACCATGTTGTCCACATCCAGCCCTCGGCTCTTATCCCAACGCACAGCATTGGCCTTTTGCAAGATCTCATATGGCGGGAGACTTGATCGCCCGTGGTAAAGCTCATCAAACACAAACCCGATATCTTCGAGAGATACGGGAAGTTTGACGATGAGCTTTTCTCCTTTGAACTTGGTCTCTCTGGACCCAAGACCACGTTCGAGTCCTTGGTAAAGCTTCTTCCTGTTCTTGATCTCCATGTAGTCGGTTAACGGCTTGCCGGCGAGATCAAGGAGGATATAGGTAGCGACGTTCAGGCCGAATATGGCTGGAAGAGGGCCGAGGACAGGCATGATTCGAACGCGGAAGTCGTCAAAGGCTTGAAGCTCTTTGACGGCACCCCGTTGGAACTCATCCTCGTCCAATGGAAGGAGCTTGACCTCGGAAGGTACTTCAGTAGAGTAGACGACGCTGGAAGGTGTTAGAGCTTATCGCCAAATAGGCCCGGGTTGACGTACGGAATACCGGAGGAGATGCCATTGATCCTCAAATGTCTTCTCACGCTTCGGGCGAGCGGGTCTTCGTTGGTAGCCGAGATATCACTGGACAGAGCATTAGTTTTAAATCTTGCATTTATCCGAAAAGCACGAACGATATTTGGACTCGGGTAGGGTCCTGCTTAGCCCCAGAGCCCATGCTCGAAAACACCTTGATGCCACTCTTGTGACAGTACGAGAGCAAGTCTGCCTTGGTCTCGATGTTGTCGATGGCATCAACGACCCAGTCCGCTCCTTGCAGCAACTTTTCGCCCTCGCCTTTACGCCAAAGACCAACATGAGTCTCAATTCTGCATGATCATGTCAGCTATATGTAACCTGGTCAGATACGGACACTCACTGGGCCCAAGGAGCGACCTTTTTGAGGAACTTTTGCATGGCAATGACTTTCGGTGTTCCGACATCTTCCAAGGTGGCGCTTGCATGTCGATTGAGGGACGAGAGAGTGGTGAGATCAAACTGCACATATGTTAGTCCATGCAATGAGACGAGGCCAGTTGCTTACGTCGATAAGAAGTAAACGACCAACACCGCTGGCGATCGGCTGTCAGCAACAAATATGCGCCACCAACCAAGATGGATCTCACCTTCGCAGCAGCATGAGGGCACACCAACTGCCTACACCACCACATCCGACAATCACGACATAACCCTTCCGTACCAGAGCCATCGAATCTTCCCCCAAAAAGTTGTAATTTCTAGTAAGCTAGCCTCATTCATCAGCATCGAGACACGCAATTCGATGGCGACGCACCTGCTCTCGAATAAGCCCCTCGTCAAACCCTTCTGCCCAGTTATTTTCTCTTCTAGCGATTCTCTCGGCCCTCTCATATGGGCTCGACAATCCACTTCCTTCCCTACTTTTCTCCCATTCCTCGACGTCCTCGCCGACTTGACGCTTCAAGCGCTCCGTTCTGAATTCTCGCCGAAGTGACTGGAAAGAGATGATGACGGAGGAAGTGGCGATGACTGCTGCCAGGGCAGTAAGTACGAGCGACTGCCGATGGCTTATGTCTGGGATTTGGAACGGCATGGTTGGTCGAGTTGCGAATGACGAACGCGTGGAAAATCAAAAAGCGTCGAGAGTGCGGCCAGAGCGTGCTTACATAATCATTGCCCGCTCTTCTCAGCCAACATGCAGAGTATTGCATACAGATATGTCATTGGTACTTGCATTTGTACTTATGCGGAGAGGCGAGCATAGTGAGCATGCATTTCTACGGTATATTGCCGAATGCTATATAGGATACATCCCTTCAAGATCATGAAAGCCGCCTTCAAAGACGCTCCTGTGTGGAAAGCAGGATGAAATGATATCCGTTGCTGATTATATGTACACCGATATTACGGCGCATGATAGAGGCATGTCATTATGTCTAGCGGGTCTACAAAGACGCCTTTCCTCGGGATTCGTAAGGTAGCACAAGCGCCAAGAGACCTGCTGCTATAAACAGGGCTCCGCTGGTGTAGACGGGGGCCGACGTGTTAAGGTTTGCAAACATGGCAATGATGGGAGCTGGTATACACTTAGCAAGTGGATCAATGGGTATAGCGACTGGTGTACTCACAGATGACACCAAATGTACGATTGGTTACCGCCGTCAAAGCGTTACCTGTCCCTCTATCTCTTGTGGGAAAGATCTCGGCCGTGTAAGCGTATAGTACCGAGTACATGACGTTGGAAAAGAATGCGTAAACGCAGTTCCATGCCAACAGTACTGGACTAGTCTTCGCTGTCGTGAGACCATAGATGAGTACCCCGTTGAGAATGGCGGAGATGGCCAAGGTGCCCTTTCGTCCGACAAGATTGATCTCCACGAGAAGACCTCCGATGATTGCACCGGGGACGCCGAGGGAAGAGATGATGCAAGAGTTGCGATAGGTAATGTAGGTCGAGCCGTCGCCGAACGTCGCACCCTTCGTAGCCAGAGTGTATGTTATAAAGTTGTTCTAATGATAGTCAGCCCCGCCTTCTCTTCTACAGAGATTAACATTTACGTATAACGGAGAAGCAAGGCCGATGAGTGCCCAGATGCCAATGATCAAAGACGTACTGAGAGCAAGCTTTCTTGAAGCAAACAACCTTCGGACATGCGTCCCGTCAACGACCGAAAGCACTCTATTGACCGCTGCCCTCAAGTCCATTTCCCCCCCCGCTTCGGGACCCGCCAGTATTTCGCACGCTGTCAGATCCTGTACAGATAGGGTCGTGACTTTGCCGTTTCTTCTAGCCAGTTCATGAACAACCAGAACCGCGTCCTCGTCTTTCCCTTTCCCCATGAGGTATTTGGGGCTTTCCAACAGGTTGAAGATGAAAAAGCGAATGAGCCACATGACAAAAGTCAATCCGCCCATAGCGATGAGAAAGTACCGCCAGCCCATGTTGTCCCCGCGACTGCAGACAGCTTGGTCTTGCTGGCATGTGAGCTGGCCCATGAGAGGCCAAGCTACGCCTGTCGCGATAAGCTGAGCTATAGCCCACCACAGAGCAAGCACCGTGAGGAGCCATTGGTGGTCGTGCGGAAGTGCTTCCAAAAAGATAGCACTGTCTATCGGAAGATTCCCGCCCACACCGAAGCTGTAGAGAGCAGTGAAGACCCCAATGGCCGCAAAGTTTGGCGAAGAAGCGGCTATGAGGGCGAAGACCGAGGCAACACACAGCGTAGTGTTGAAGCCTACTCGTCGGCCAAAGATATCGCATCCCACACCCCAGAAAGCAGCCCCAGCGAGCAAGCCGATATTTGACGCCAGGGTGAGGAGGGCAGGGCGAGAGACGCTGAACTCGTTTGTAATAGGTGTGAGGATGAGGGAGGTGATTACGAGGCCCAGGCCGTCAACGGCCCAGCCAAAGCCGGCGACGCAAAAGAGTTGCCATTGGTATCGACCCATGCCGATTTCTTGAATCTACAGAAGAGGTCAGCATCTGCATCAATCTCAGGCACAGCATAGAGGCCTTTACTCACGGCTTGGTTCAAGACTCCAGCTTTCGCTGCATAGACTGGGTCGACGCCATCAATGACGGTGTCTATCTCTGGCAGGCTGGAGATATGACTACCGGTTTCTGCGGGAAGGTCTTTCTTTTCCTCTGACATGGTACCCTGGTGAAGAAGGGTATGTTTGTATGGTGCACTTATAGTGTGATGGCTTGCAGTGCAGCGCAAGCCGGGCCATGCGCTGCCTCGGGATTGATGGATGATGAGGAAGAAGATAAAAAGAAGCAGCTCGGCTACCCGCGTCGGCTGCCTCCGAAGCAGACCATATGGGTGGATATTCATGCTCTCTGGTGCGAATCTCTCCTCTCGGTGCATGATTTTCAATTGTATGTATGCGAATGTCCCCTCTTGGCCTCACATAAGAGTGTTGAATCGCATGAACCCTCATTAGGCATCGATAACGGGTAGCCACAGATCCTCGCAGGCGCATGATGATGGCAGGGGTGGTACTGTGTGCTCTATCCACTGGACTGAGAAGACCATACGGCACCTGCTCGCCTGTCCAGCCACATTATTCTTTCCTTGATTGACGGGGGTCGTCCGTGTACGTCGCAGATGTCTCCCCGTCTCTCACTCTCCTACTTCTCTGTGTTCTCCCCTCTCCCTTGAGCAAACCTGACCGGGGATCTCCAATGCGATCACGACGTATGCTAGATTATACATGAGAACAAGAACAGTATCATCAGATGGTTGATGGTAACAAAGTAGGACACCTCATTGACCTTCTTGCCCGAATAACCGACGACTAGTGTGTACAGGGTCAGCGAAAAGCAGGAGTCGCACACTGCCCAAGACTTACACAAAAGCTGGGGTCTGGACCTCTGGATTCCCACTGATGCTCCACATCTCTCTTGGCCAGTAGTCTTGCAGAAAGACATAGGTGTGCCCTGCCAGCATGCCCACCTGCACCATCAAGATTTAGCATCCGCTCTGAAGAAGTCCACTCGAGACGTACTATGTCCGGGATAGCAGCTCTATATCCACCTTGAAACATCCACGTGAATATGATCAGCGATATCGGAAGATACGGAGCAGTTATTCTGATCTACCAGGTCAGCAACAGTTGATCAAGACAAGGGTAGACGTACGTGACGACACCGAAAAGCGACATCTTGACTGCAGGATTGCGTCTTGACCAGATGTAAACCAGTGCGAAGGCGAGGGACGATGAGAGGAAAGGTAGGGTGGTGACTGATGAGACTACCTAGTGTAGAGTCAGAATGACTATCTTCGTTCGGGGTGGGAAGACGTACCAGGAGGAAGCTCGCACAGAGAAACAGCAACCATGCGTAGTCTGCTCTCCGGTTTGCAAAAGAGTTCTCCTCCAACAGTCTCGAATAACGCATTCTGAGATTTGAATCAGCCGCGAACATTTATCTCGTGCATGCTGGAGTCAATGCAAGATATGGTCTGTCTACTCACATGAAGAACACATGAAACAGCAGATCAAGCGAAATAGGTCCAAAGTAGAGGAAAGTCGTGATGAACCTCCATAGCTACAGATAGGATGTCAGAGACAGACATCAAACAAGTCACAGAAGCCGAACATGATGTACTCACCTGCATTTTCACAACGGCGCCCCTCCAAGAAAAATACAGCTGCAACGGGGCAACGGCCTGGCACTCCTGCGAGATGATCAGTCTCACGCCCCAATCACCGCACACTCCATCCGTCACATTCACCATACACGTACCACTAGGATACTGGTTGCTAGAGAAGCGCCTACCCAAAGACGAGTGACGGGCGGGATGTCGTAGATCCATTGTTCTACGGGCTGCGCCATTATCCCTGCTCTGTTGTGGCCTTGATGCTTTCTTGCGATTGAGGCAGTGACTGAGGCTGAAGCTGAAAGATACTGAATGTTGAAAGGCGTAGTTGGCGAGCTTGGTCGGAATAAAGTGCAATGGAAAGCAAGGCAAAGCGAGGACGGATCTGACGGGACGCGTTCGCGAGTGGAGGCGACGTGGAAGACACCGTCGGGCTTCCGCTATGCTTCTCAATCATTTGAAACATGTAGCCATGCGACAAAGCTCATTGCGTGAACCCATTTGCATACCAGTAAGATGCTTCGATTTATTTGTTCCTTGTTTCTAATGTACAACTAATCGAGATGACAGCTACTCTTGTCCAAGTAGTCGTCCCCTATGTACGTGAACGTTTACTTCTTTCCCCCACAAAACGCCGGATATTCCAGCAACTATAGCTATAATGGTGTTTGAAGGGTGTGTCTGATAACAGATGTAGATTGATGTAGAGCAAGATCTGCTCCAAGAGGGTATATCTATGCTGAGGTATCACTAAACCAGAGGACAATGCAAAGATGAGGGGAGGAGGGAGGAGCAAGAGGGTGCGCCGAGAGTCTCAGACTCATATGTAGCAGGCGCCGTGGCGCAGCCTCTCGCTCGAGGTGCCGCAGGATTATTGGGCAGGTTGGCCTTGCTGCTGCTGCATGTGGTGAGGGTGACCGTTGGCCATCGCACCAAGTCTCGCGACAGCGTGCGCCGGCAGCTTCAATCCCTTGGCAACACCTTCAGTAGCCTGCTGGAGCATCTGCTGCTGGTGCTGACCGTTGACAGCTGGCGAGTTGACTCTGCTAGTCGCTTGGCCAAGAATCTGCTGTTGAGCGTGCATGGCTGGCGAGTTGTGATTGCTGCCAGACTGGGGTTGCGGATGAGGGATACCCTGAGCCTGTGCTTGCGCTTGCGCGTGAGCCTGGGCCTGGGCTTGAGCGAGGGCTTGTTGTTGAACAAGCGCCTGCTGCTGGGCAATCATCTGGAACCTCTGGAATTGCTCAACCTGCTGCTGCTGATGCAACATTTGCTGTTGTTGCAAATGAGCAATGACTTGCGGGTTGTGCTGAGGAGCTGGAGGCTTTTGGAAGATGGGCGCAGGAGGGGTTTTGGCGTCTGCAGCAGCTTCAAGAGCATCGTATGTTTGTTCAAGGATGTAGGCGTTTGGTCGAAGTTTGTCAATGTCCTTCTCCTTCAAGAGGCTGACACGATATCTGATGTATCTGGAAGAGGTTAGCGGCGTTCTTATCCAGACAACAATTACTCACTTGGAATCCAAATCATCAATCAGAATTCGATCGTGATCTTCCGTGATCCCCATACCCACACCAACCGCCCCTCCTCTGTCCGCAGAGTATCTCCAAGTCTCGGTCGATGCAGACCTCGGCACCTTGGGCGATGTTTCTTCCTCGACCTCGTCGATAGACCGCGGCCGCTTTCGCTCCTGCTTACTCGGAGCACTATCGGGGAACAGCCATGATGGCAGCTCTGACGGAGTCTTTGGTTGAGCCCCTCGTCTATGAGCGACCACAGGCGTCCGTCTATCGAGTCGCACGACACCACCTCGTCCTCTTCGGATGCGGAATTGCTCTGGTGTGACCAATTCTTCGTCGTCGGAATCAGACTTCTGATTAAGGCGTGACGGATCAAGGGTATAGATGGACGAGTAATGGCGCGAAGCCAACGGTGATGACAAGGGCTGATACGAGTTCTGCAAAAGGTCAGCAAGGAACAAGCGTTGGATAAAGGCACTTACGTCTGTGTAGTCGTCCCACTGCGAGTCCTCGTGCTTCTTCCTCGCCATAAGATCCTCGATCTTCTGGTGCAACGCCGCCAACCTGTCCTTCAAAGCATCCGGAGCATTCGATCGACCAGACAAGACATTTGACCGCTCGCCTCTTTGCTGAGCATCGTACCTGTCCCTTTGGGATCGATCGTCCCGCTCCTTCTCCATACGCTTGCGTATAGTGGGCTGGATACCAGATGACGAAGAAATCGAGCCGTGGGCACTGATAGATGGGATCTGTATCGGCGCAGGGCCAAGAGTCCGACCAGTGATGAGCTCTTCTTCCTGCGGAGTACAGCCCAGACTCGGCCACCGTCTCTTGGTCTCAAACAGCTTCCATCTTGTTTCCCAGACTTCCTTGTCGGCTTTGAAAAATGCCTTTTTCTCCGTCTCTCGTTGGAAAACCGTTTGCGAGAGACTGTAGGCAGCCTTGAGCTCGAACTGGAGTTTCTGAAATTGTTCGATGGAAAAGTTGTCGGTACGGCGCGTCTTTCGGGTGGCTCTGATGTCTCGGCGACGGAAACAGACGTATGGATCGTTGTCGTTGGTCTCGTCATACTGCTCAGGGTCAGCAATGATCTTGTGATTATAGAAGGACTCACGTTGAGAGCAGGCACAATAGGCTTGCCTTGCCTCTGCTCGCGTCTCTGCTTCCAGTGAGAGTAGACACTCCTCGCCATCCGCGTCAAGGCCTTCAAATCGCTAATCTCCCTAGGTCGTTCGTTGCTTGGCAAAAAAGACGGCGAGATGGGCGACGCAAACATGTTTTCGATTGATGAGAACGGAGGCAAGAGTGCCAGGTTTGTGTGAAGCATGGGGACATTGTCCTCCGTATACTTGTCAAACACACCCATGATGTACTCAAACACGTCCTCCGATATCGATAACGGCGGCGGCGCATCACCCTTCTCCTTCTCCTTGCCCTTTGCCCGCAGACCTCGTCCCTGCTCCTTCTCACTCTTCACCTCTCCGCTCGAGCCTTCTGCTTTCGAGTTGAAGTCGGACAGCCATCTGACGTCGGCATCATCCATGCAGTACCCGAGCCCTCCCCATCCGCAGCTGCTCTCCTCGACAGTGTCTGAAAAGCGGATGAAATTGTAGGGTTCATTGTATTTGACCCGTTGGTAGAGTTGAGCGAACTGGGCATTGTTTATGAGCCCAGTGGCGTCGGGGGTGGGGATGTGGTAGTTGAGGACGGCCGATGCCTTGTTGGCGGCGGACTGGGGGCCCTTGTCGTTGGAGTGGATGACAGAGGCGGAGGATAGAGCAGCTTGGAGATGGTGTTCCTGCGTGGGGTCAGCCAAAACTCGTGTGACGAGACGCAGCGCGCGAGCCAAACATTAGACACAAACAACGCGCGAATTGCCCCATTAGGCAATTGTGCTCGGGCGACCACCATCGACGCGATTTGCACGCTCCAAGCATGCCATCCGGGGGTATGCACAGCGCCCATCCCCCCGGGGGTATCTCCGGGCACGCATCCACGCATCCATGCAGCCCGCAGGCTCGAAAACGAAGAATGTTGGATGAAAAACCCAGCGCGTCACGCGGAATACACCTTTTCCAGCATTTTCCCAGCCGCGGCTAGGGCCCCCCTCCCATCAAACGCCCCTCACGCCCCAGCTGCCTAATGCAACCGCCCTCGATGCATAAGAGAAAAAGACAGAGGGGAAGCAGTTACGTACCAGAAGCTCGTTTGACTCGACGCCGGTTGCGCCGATATGCTGATGCTTGGTGCTGTCCTTGCCGGCCCCACTCGAGTCCTGGTCCCACAGCACGGTTTCCGCGACTTCGGGATCGACCTTGTCTGAGCCGCGATATATCAAGAGCTTGGTCTTGTTGGTCACCCGCCCAGCACGGCGGGACGAGGTGACCATTCTGCCGGGGGCGACCATGGATAGGGGGGTGGTGTGGGGGTGTCGGCGCTTGCCCCCTGGTGTTTTTGCTGGATCTCCTTTGTTGGAAGGGCCGTTATGTGAATGCGTGGCAAGCCGTCTGCGTCCGTGCAAATTTTCGTGCCTGGGCCCCCTCCAGCCCGCCCGCGGAATCTCATTGGCACGCCCTCCCGGCGCTTTCCCCCGCCCCCAGTGTGGCACTTTTGCTTCCGCCACAGTTGAATGATTGCTATGGAATCTATGGACAGCCACGGCAGGTATGATATGCAAGAGACTATGCAGGGACCTGCAGGTGTGAGTAGTGTCTCGCCAATGTCCTGTGCACTTACTAATACAGATACAAACAGATGCAGTACACCTCACGCTCACCACTTGGTCCTCTTCTGCCACCCCTTCCCGCGCCCATTCTCCATCCTCGACGACTGCAGATCCCCGTACTTTCTCTTGGCGTACCCTTCCATATCGTTGTCGCGAATGATGTTTTGTACCACCTGCCCCGGTCGATATTTGTGCTCTTTGGTGAGCGTAGTGTCGCGGACACGGCGGGAAGTCTCGAGCATTGTACCGATCTATCCCCTGTCAGCGCCACTCTATGTACACCTGGAATACTTACAGCAAACGACTCGGGGGCCTTGTCTTTCTTGCTTCCACCCTTCATAAACCTCTTGGGGTCCAGGCTGTTGGCAAGGGACAATGCTTGGTAGTCGCGCTTCATCTGCGGCAGAATGTCGGCGCGAGGCGCAGGGATGCGCGACCACAGCTCAGAGGTGGTTGCTTTGCGCGGTTGCTATGGACATATAAGCACATACACACGAGACCGCACGATAGCACGTACCAGAGCCTTCTCCTTCTTGCTCAATTGACGCTCATAAGGACGGTCATCCAGCTCCTGAGATTTGTTAGATGTGGCACCGCGTTTGGAGGGACCGGCAGATGATGAAGCGACAGATGGCACGGGGATGGTAGCCTTGGCCTGGCCTTCTTTCGTAAACGAAAGGTGGGTTTTGGGAAGGTTGGCGATGGATAGATCGGGTATAGGACTAGCTTGTGTCAGTCACAGTAACCTCTCTTGACGAATGCACTCACGCCTCCTTCTTCTCGAACTGGTCCTTGTCGAATTGCAAAACAACCTCGCCGTCTGCCTCCGCCCTGTCTTCTCCCTGTTTGTTGCCACTCGCGGCCTTGGTAGCCGCCGCATCTCGAGCCGCTTGCAAGAGACGTTCCATCTGATCGTCATCATCGCTCTCAGACTCGCTATCAGAGTCTTCTGACGAATCAGATTCTGAATCAGAGTCGCTTGCAGCCTCTGAAGAGCTGCTACCAGCGGACGCCGTTTCGGATCCGGACGCGGACATTGCCTCGCCAAATTCCACCTCCTGCCTGGGCTGAGAGAATATCCGGCCTGTCGACAGCGCGGCAGACACTGGCTCAGCGCCCTCCTGCTCCTCTTCATCCCCGGCGACACTTGCAGTAGCCTCCGAGATACCAGACATCCCTGGCAACTCCATGGACGCCTCCTCATCATCTTCGTCACCAGTGTCTGAACCCTGTTGCGCCGTCGCCTGCGTATCCTCCTCTTCAGCATCGTTTTCCCGCACCTCGGTCTCCGCAGTGGAAGGGGCCTCAGAGTGCCTCCTTTCGTCCCTTTGCGGGCTCTTACTCCTCTCCCTGACAGCGTCCCCATCATGCCTCACTTCATTTAACCGTCTATGTCTCAGCGCTCTCGCACTTCCCCCGTCTAGCACCTCATCACTCCCGGCGCTTCTAAGGCGGGCGGTCGTCGGGGTGTGGAGGAGAGAAGCGGCTTCTTCCAAAGCGAGCTCGTCGGCAGTCTTATGGTGATGGGAAGGTAGCGCGGAAGCCTGGGGTGTTGAGCGCGTACGGACGGAGAGGGGGGTGGCGGTGCGCGAACGGGCGGCACGGGGGGTGGACATGGTGGAAATGGCCCAGTCGAAAGGGTATATTTTGTAAAGTTGAAAAGCTGACGAGAAGCAGATGGGCGAATGAGGCGGTAGTCAAAAGTTACAGCGTGGTGCCTGCGGCGATGTCCGGGATGTGTCTGGCGGTTGACCGAAAACTCAAGCCAAACGACGGCAGACTTGCAATCTTGTCTCTTTATCTTTGCATTTCAACTGGGCATATCAATTCTATAGAAGTATCGCAATCTTTTGCCACGAAATCCCGCGTTTCCAAGCGCTATCCTAGCGCCATATACGGCACAGACGCTCCCGGGCTGGTCGAAAATTATACCGCATGCAGTTGTAGTCTACGAAAGTTGAAGCTGCTACCCGTGCTTACTCGCAAGTACTCGCACTGTCCCCTCATTGAGCATACCTACAAGGCGATATCTCTTCGACACGGCATACTCGAACCAGAGGCAAAAGATCAACCGGCCGCCGATGCCTTCCTGAGCTCGGCAAGTCGCGCTGTCAGCCACTCGTCTTTTCTGTTTGGTTTCTCAAAACAAAGCAAAAAGGCTCCGCTCTCAACGCCATGCTGGGGGTCCCATCCACGGCGACAGACAATGATGGTCGGCGCGCTCTTGGGATCCGACCCGGTGGTCATCCTCTTCCACGCGTACTTCTTTCTCCCTCTCCTGCCGGCCCTGCTAACCATACCATAGCTCCAGATCGATCCCAATCCCTTCGTGGACATTCCCCCTTCCCCCACTCTCGACTATCCGCCGTCTCCCCTCTCCACTTCTTCATCCCGACACTCCTCCTCTCCACAGGCTCTCAGAAGCCCGTCGTCGCCAGATATCTCAAAGTTCTCGTCGCGCAGAGCGACCCTCGGTAGAAGGC
This sequence comes from Cryptococcus floricola, assembly GCA_006352305.1. Classification (NCBI taxonomy): domain Eukaryota; kingdom Fungi; phylum Basidiomycota; class Tremellomycetes; order Tremellales; family Cryptococcaceae; genus Cryptococcus; species Cryptococcus floricola. The sequence continues at coordinate 1,384,628 of CM016932.1, read as the reverse complement.
CCACGATATCAGCCAGGAAGGCACAGCAAATCAGCAACTACAGAGGGCTGTATGAAACGCAGAAAATGCTCTCGCATCTGCTGGATAAACTGGAGCAGCGCGAGCCAGCGCCGGATATCCTGGCCCGTGCAGTCATTGCGGCTCGCCAGGCTTCTGGGCTGCCGAAAGGAAAAGGGAAAGGCAAGGTGCTTAAAATGGGCCAGGCGCTGGCGGCTGCGGCGACTCATAGTGGCTCTGCGGCGCACAAACGCCACGTTTCAGTCCCAGTCGGTGGTATAGGGAGTGAAGACTTTCAAGAGCAGATCGTCCTCGACGAAGGGGATTGGGACACGGAGGCGACCTTCAACCTTGTCCAACAAACCCGCGATCTGTTTGTGCTCGCTGAACGGCAAGACCTCGACCTGTTTGCCGAGAATGGCGAAGCAGATAGACCTATAGTCGACGCTACGCCCGTAAAGAACAAGAAGGGCCGAGCAGGCAGGTTTTCGTCGGTCTCACCATCTGCCTTCAAGGGCAGTAACGCAATGAGCTACGAAGCGGACACGTCCATGGCTTCCACCTCTGTGCCCCGAGCCTCAACATCTACCATTCCGTCCATGTCTGGGTCATACCTCCTCGAGAGAGCACTGTCCGCACTCCATTCTCTCATCTCCATCGACTGCCTTCACCGTATCCATCTCTTTCATCCTCTCTGCCCTCCCAACGCGCTCCAGGCCGCTTGTTTGGATATAGCGAGCTACCTGTATATGAAGTGTGATGTGGAGACAAAGGTCAAGGTTGTCGGGATGGTAGTTGATGGCTTGTACGGAATGGGCGAAGGAATGGGCGAAAAGGTCTACGAGTGGTTGGAAGGACGAATGGAGAATCTCTTGAGAATTCTGGCGAAACAACGCGGCGAGGTGTCTGAAAAGCAGGAAGCGAATGTCGACTGGACCGGTGTGTTTTGTCTCATACGTGTTTGAAAAAGCTGACTTGGTACCAGATCCCTTCTCAAAACCGCCTACAGCAACCACAGACAACCATCTTCCGACGTTTGCCATCTCGACAGAGTCTCCGGATATGGATAATCCCAAATCTACGGGCCCGGGTTGGAAGCAATTCTCTCCCACCAGTCCACAATTCTCATTTTTCCCCGACCAACTCCCCGGCCTCCTGTCTATCCAAGCCATGAGAGATGCTTCTCCCACAGCAGTCCAGATTGCTGCGCTGGTGCCCCGTATCTTGATGGCCATATCGTGCACGATCGACCTTGCTGGCTCCAAGTTGACAATGATCCATCGTGTACATCGTCTGTTGACCATCATCCTCTCGGCCAAACCAGACTCTCCCCTTGATTTGCTTTCCATCATTGCTTATGCTCCGCCCGCCCCTCGTCGCACCGCCACAGAGCTCCTGGCGACATTCTACCCCAACGTCATGGGTCATAATACGATAGCGCGCCGTCTGGCGTCTACCACTTATGCTTCCCAGCGGACGAAATGGGAGACAGGCCAATTCAGCGCTTTGGGCGAGGACGACACGGAAGGGCACCATTTTGTGCCTTGGCGCATCAGCTCGAAGGAGCATTCTTCTCTGGGAGCCATCAAATGTCTGGTATGTGAGGGCGAAATACATGACTTCGGCATCAGGTGTACGATGTGTCGAGAACATCGTCATTTGAGGTGTTATACGACGACACGATCAAGCAGAGGGCCAGGGGGTTTCACGTATGATGTGATGATTATCACCCCTACTTCCTCCTCTTCTCATCTCGTCCACGTCAAGTTTGGATATAGCGCGCCGACTTTGGAGGAGGAGCTTCTCTCACCGCGATTTACTGCAGTGAGAAAAGCCGGCCAGCATACACTGCGGCTTGTCAATCTATTCACCTTGTCTCTGTGTGGAGAGTGCCGACTGCCTTTATGGGGCACAACCCGACAGGCGTATGCTTGTGAATCGGGGTGTCAGCGGCTCTACCATGTTGAATGCCTCGGCCATATGGACAACTCCCAATGCCGGCATGGCAAAGAAGTCGTGGTTGACGAGATATCAGGAGAGAGCAACAACCCATTCACCATCACCCAGGAATCTCTCGACCAGGACTTTAGCAAGCACTGCCAAGGCTTGCGTCTGAGTCAATCAGAAATGGAAAGCGTCTCTTTTGACGAAGTGGCAGTCCTTTTCGGTGCCCTCTGGTTACAATACCAGCTCGTGAAAAACGGACTCAGCACTGGCTCCTTGCGCATTGCAGGCGAAGCCTCGAGCTCGGATGGTAAAACGAAGACGACAGATCCTTTGAATCTCAGACCGGTGCTGAAGATGTACGAAGACTATCTTCAAGTTCAGGAAGAAGAAGTATCTGGGGCGATGTGTGATTTCAAACATGTGGCGGGGCTCGAGAAGCCGTTGGGGACAGGGTATCTCTTTTCAGAAAAGTTTCTGGCGTATTGTACGGCTCTTATCCGGGCGCCTTCGTCAGAATCGCCCCACTCGCATGGCAATCCTGGAGAAGGGCTGTTGACACCTCAAGGACTTCCGGCACCAAACAACGATGTGTTTGAAGAGGAGGCTGGGAATTGCTATGAAAGATTACCCTTGTCTTTCATCTACGAAACCCTCAAGAGTGACTTGTTCTTGACGAGCCCCTACAGCTTGGCGGCTTTTGTCAACCAGTTGATCATGACAGGCCTCCTCTCACTCCCTCCTCATTCCCCTCTTCGACATGACAACCTCTCACAGTCTCGACAAAACCAAGCTTCCTTTTCCCTACCGCTCTTGATGGATTCAGCACCCACCACTGAACTCTTGGTCTTGGCAATAGAATCGCTGTTGGATGATCTGGATTTGACGATGAATGAGCAGGGAGTGAGGCTGATGGTGGACCGGGCTTGGCCGAGTTTGCTGTGTGCTCCTTATGCGCTTGAAAGGCTTGGTAAGGCCGCAGTCGGGTGGATCATGGCTGAAGTAAGTGCTCTCGTCCTCTCACGTGTTCCCGCTGATACGCCCGTACAGGAGGATTGTTTGCGAGAGCTCATCACCTCCTATGCCTCCAAGCATCGGCGGATACCAGGCGTTCGTCCAAGTCCTGGTTCTCTAAAAGGCTCCATAGATGCCTACAAGAACGACAGGCAGCAGATCAGATCAACCTACGTGCGGGATTGGTGCAAGGATTTACATGATCAAGATCCGGGGATGTACGCGCATATCGTGTATGAGCAGTGCAAGCTGGCTGCTGGGAATGCTGCGGCGGAAGACTCTGGCGGCGCGAACCAGCAGCAGGTGAGTCATCGCTGAGATGAAGGCTGGACTGACTTTCGTCTATAGATGGCGTCCAAGATTGCTGGTATAGCGGCCAACAAGATGGCGGTGATGGCGGAAGCAGGTGTACTGTTCTCGACAGTTATGGAGCTGTTGACGGCCTGGCTAGAGGATCTTGGTCCTCTTGCTGATCATGTGAGCGGGTTTTGGATATCCTGAGGCAACCACTGATATTCTATTAGGATGTTGCCTATCGCTCGCTGCCTAGACTACTCAGTCACCAACCTTCCGACTCGCCCGATATCTTTGCTCTCTCAGCATCCACAACCATGTCGAATCCGTCCGATTTCGCGCGAGTCTGCAGATGGATGCGAGTCTTGTCCTTTTCAGGTGCTGAGATACCCTGGGAGCTGTTGCAGGTCCTCATCGACCAGCAGGTAAAATTTGGGGTGGACGTACCTCCGGAGGCCAGTCTGGACCTCGTAATTGCTGTTAGCGCCAACGGAGCTCCACTCGAGCCCAAGATGTTTGCCGGCCTGTGCAGCATCATGGCCACCACTGTGTTTGATAACATTGATCCAGGACCGGGTGATTTGGGCCGATTGGAGTGAGTCACTTGTTTGAGACCGCTGAATCGTGTGCTGACTTGAACATCAGGTTTGAGCTCATCAAACGAACAATGGTGCTGGTTCTCAAAGCGTACGGCGTTATCTCAGAAGATGTCTCGGATACTGTTCTGGGAGGAATAGGGCAGCAAATGAAGCAATCCATGAGGTGAGCCATATCCACGCCATCGTCACTCAGGCTTGCTGACAGGGGCTAGTATGGGTATGCGACGAGGGACAATGTTCTCTTTTGTTCGCTTTCCCCTCGACGCAAGAATGACACTGGCGGCCGCCGATCTGCTGGAACGTACTACTTGCCCATGTGAAATCGTACTCGACTTTATCTGGCTTTTATCCACAAAGGCAATTAACGTTGATGATCCAGTCGGATTTGTAAGCCACCGAAATGACTGTGGAGAGGAGCATGCTTATTGAGCGAGTTCTAGCTGCACCACACTTGTGAAAGGCTCTACGTAATGTGAGTCCTACGACTTGGGGGCTCGGATTACAACTGATGTTCCGTAGCTTTTGGCCACTCATAGCGCGCCCGGTCAGCCGCCGATCGCGAGCCCGAGTTCTGTTGAGACTCTTGAGTGTCAATGCGACTCCTCTGGTAAAGCTAATCCACGCTCAACTGGACACTAGTCGCGAAGAACGGTACATTTGTCACATATGAGAGTCATGAGCTATCAGCTGACGATTACGCCTTAGTACAATCGTTCGCGAACGACTACTCACTCTCATCCTCGAGCTTGCCGACTCCTCGATCAACCATGACCTCGTCAATTGGCGATCCTCTGCAGTGGCGTTGATCTTGGTCTTCTTTGATGTTCTCCTAGACAACAGAGAAGTCATTCCCGACAACCTTGTAGTCCACAAATCTCTTTTACCCACCCATCTGAAGGCGATATCCCTATGCTTCGAAGAATACCTGGTTAAGAACAGTGACGAAAACCGTCTCGTTCTTTTGACCCGTCTGAGCAGATTGAGGCTCGCGCTTCCGCAGTGGGCTGTCATCTCTTGGGAGAGTATCGAGGAGATACTAGCCGAAGAGGTGACCAGCATGAGTCAATTTCAGCCGGCGCGAAAGGTGAGGCCTCAACCATTCTCACATATGGCATAATTAACGCCATTACAGTCTTCAGCGGACACGGGCCTGACAGACTCTCAAGACGTGACATACGCTCTTGCTGCTCTTGGTCTCCAGATGCTCGCCTCTGGAGTCGTTGTATCCTGGGTCACTGCCCAACGGTTCCAGCAACGTGTCGTGGCACTTGCCTCAGCATCCTCGGCCAGCCCTTCTGCGTTTACCTCAACGATGCTTCCGGCTCTACGTGCTGTACTAGACAGTCCTGCGAAGATTCTCATCACAGGACATACTTTTGAGACCAAGACAAGGAATACCGCATCAGTCGGTAGCTTATTTGTTCCGGTGACCATCGACCTCGTTGATGATCTGAACGCCTACGATCATCTCACGCAGAGGCTCCTCCTGGATGTACTCATGGTGGTCTTCTTCAAGGTGATTACTTTGCGCAGGAACTGAGATCCGAGCTTACAACTTTGCAGCAAAATGTCAACCGGGTCGAACTTGCCGCCCTGACTTGTGTACAACAAGTGGCCGACTTTGTGTCTCTCAACGATTGCTCAGAAAATCGACTTCTCGGTATACAGATCTTGCAAACAGCTGTAGAGAAAGTGGACAGAGATAAGATCATACGTGCCGTCCCGTCAGTCGCAATGTTCTTATCTGCACCTTTTTACTGATTGCCTTGGCGTAGTCCGATTTTCAACACTCTTGCTCTGGTCATAGTCAACGAGATCAACGCGGAGTACGGCGATTCAGCAGTAACCGATCAAAGTCAGTACACATTGTTCATCATGGGAGGTTGATGCTGACCCAATAACCAGGTAAAGTGTTTTTGAGAAGCATCATTAAAAGGTGATCGTGTTGGTGTGGCTCATTGTATACCTGTTGCTGACTTATGACAGCTTCGGACGATCCGGGCTATACCTACAATTGTTCAGGGCAAGTCGTCGAATGTACTTTGTACTTAAAGCTAACTGGTTTGCAGAATGAGTCGGAACGTCAATGGCTCTCGCCCAAGCCTGCCACAGAGTCCAATCTGTGCAAGGCGTTACAGATCCTTTACGCAGCCGAGCAAGCTGAAGGACTCGCTCAAGTTGGTATCTTTGACAACCTCTTCCACGATCTGTGTGTATATTTCCCTCTTGTAGAGATCCGACAGCTGACACGCATGCGTAGTCTTGATCTCACAAGGAGACCGCGAGATCAAGTTATACAGATTCTCGAGTCTTTTGCGCGATTTGTTGCCGAGCTGTGCATAGACTTGACTGTCGAGGCCGCCAATGGTGAGCTATGGCTTCAGGTCGGTCAGAATCATGCTGATGAGACCGGTATCAAGACTTTGGATCTTTCATCAGTCGACTGAGCAAGCATATCGCAGAATGGGGCTACGACTATGACCCCAATCCCATGTTACAAAGCTGTGCCAAAGTAATGGACCTTTCACCATCTAGCACCCTAGTCGTACGTCGTCGTGCTACGGATAGAAAGCAATCGACTGATCTCGGGTATAGCCACTATTGAGCCAGATAGCAACCATCTTGAACCAATGTCTCTGCCACTTTGGAGTGACAAGGCAGACTACTCTGAAGCTACTAGGAGCCGGTCAACGCGCAAGTGCGAGAGCTGGAGTTGAGAATCAGATCAAGTCTGTGCTGCTGAACGTTGCGAGTACCGCCGTGGATGGGCTTGCTGTGCCGCCTGTGTCTCTTCATGCGCTGCTCAAGGTATGTGGGGTCTTGTTGGTCGTGATTGAGTGGTGAGGCTGATGTATCCCAGCTTCTCAACACCGACCTCTTCCCACAACTGTCGCCCACTAGCAAAGCTGGCCCGGAGCATCACCGTGTCTTGGCCGAAAGCGGCTCTGGCTGCGTCAACATACTGTTCCGTGGGCATCAAACGATGACATCCGCGCTGTTGACTGCAGAGCTGCTGCTCGATATATTGGTGGAAGCAGGAACTTTGTTGTGTCAAGGAGAAATTATCATACCGGGTACCATTGGCAGAAACCTGACTCAGTTGACGATGAACGTAAGTGAAAGTGGAAATACATGACATGTGCTCATTGGGATACGCTACTCAGGCCGCATCTATCCAACTACGATCCCTGTTGTTTCTGCTTTTGGCGTCTACCAATGTTTCCATGGGAACTTCCAGGTCACGCCTTTTCGCTCTATACCCACTCCTCGCGCGAGCCACCTCACTTTCTCTCCGGGCTTCTGCCGACTACATGTCTATCCAGGACGCCGAGGGCACAGGTGCCTCTATCCTCTCATTAGTCTTCATGACCTTGCGGGTAGCTTTTCTGGCAGTGACAGATAAGGCTGCGATGGATGCGGGCGGTATCTTTGAATCACAGAAGGACGATGTTTTGGACGAGTTTTGGGCGAGGGTCTGGCCCGATTGGAATCGTTTATTTGCACTATCTTTCGACCCCAAGTGTATCAACGGAGTGAGTCGCCATGTTCTCAAATTTGCACATGGACTAACACTTGCTATCAGGCTCTCAGATCTGTAACTCATTCCGTGTTCCTTGATCTCCTGGTGTTCCTCGGTGCTGTTCAGTCCCCGATATTGATACGCCACGGCGAGGCGTTGACCGTGACCCTGGCGATGCTAGCCAAGTACCAAGACTCCCAAGGGACGACCACGACCGCAAAGATGCAGAAGGCTGGTCTAGTGGTCGAAAATGCGGGAATTCTTGGTCTTAGTAGCAATGTCATGGTGAACACTGCTGCTGTCCTGAAGCAGCTGAGGGAGGATCTTCTAGCGACAGAACGGATACAAGTCCTGAATAGGTGAAACAGTCTGTAGCAGGTTGCGTAGTGATTTTATTTGTACGCTCAATTGCATGTATCGCCAAAGGTCAAGCTGGTACAGTATGCGGTACTCGACGTACCCCTCAGCATACTGGCACCGTTCTGAAGGCAACGTCAGATTCTTACAAACCCCCTCCTTGTTGAAGAGGTCTACCCATCGATAGCTGTCAACCGCATAGACATGCGCGGTGATGTTTGTACGCAGAGGCTTGATTCTAATCAACGACCGGCTCCATGCCACTGTCTAATGTCGACTCGCATCCTTCATTGTTGTTGTTGTTGAACAACCTTGCCTTCGTTACATAATCAAGTAATCACCGGCCTCCGACCACGGCGAAGCGAATTACAGAACTCTTTCCTCTTCCCTATATATCCACAACCGGCACGCAATGACAGAGTGAGTGCCCATCGGGAGTATTGGTGTCTATACTGACCACTCTGCAGATACTGGGTCTCAAAAAAACAATACTGGTGCAAGTTTTGCAGCATCTACATTAGAGATGACGCTCCTGTGAGTGCATATTGTTGCTTACCGCGTACAGCCAGCTCATCCACGCCACCATAGTCACGCAGACAGCATGAGAGTGGCCTTAAGCACCAAGGGAACAAGGAGAGATTTATCCGAGATCTATATCGGGGAGGAGAGAAGGCCAAGAAAGAAAAGGCCGAGGAAGCGAGAGAGATGGCTCGTATCGAAGCTGTAGGTCCGCTGGCAAGTGCGTTGATCGGAATTAACACTTTATGAGGCTGCCTCTGCCGCTCATGCCCAAGATACAGCTTCAGGCTACTCGAAAGCCTCATCTTCCACCCCTTCATCAACTGTTGCCGCCGCCCCTGCGCCCAAAACCCGAGAGAAGCCTACAGACAAGTGGTCCAACTATTCTACGGCTGCTCAACTTGGCTTTGTGGATGAGGAGGACGCAAAGAAGACTGCGTATGAAATAGAGCTGGAAATCAAGGGGCAGGCGGGAGAAGCTGGTCAGTGGGAGGAGGTGATACTTCCGCCTCCAGCCCCCATCATCGAGGCTGCTGAAGTCACAATTGGCGAGAAGAGACCGAGAGAGGAAGATGAAGAGGGAGAAGGATGGAAATTCGAGCACAAGGGAAAGAAACCGGTATTCGACCCGTATGATGACGATTGGGATCCTTCTTCCTTGAAGAGCCTGAAAGTCAAGCGGAAGGAAGGTGCCTCATCAGAAGACGTGAAGGTAGCAGCAGAAGAGACGGCAATAGAGGTGCCTCGTGTACAATACGAGAAGGAAGCGTCAGTAATTGAAGAGAGGGGGCTCAAGAGAGAAGGGTGGAGTGGAAAGCTTGAATGGAATACGGTCAAGAAAGAGACTGGGACGTCGAAGGAAATGAAAGAGGAGGCAGACGTCAGAGAAGAGATTGCAAAAGCAACCCCGGAGCAAGCTGCTGTACCTGTTAGGCAGGAGACTGTGAAATCAGAACCGGAAGTCGAGTCTTCATCCGTGCCAGAGCCAACAGCAGCTTCCGGAGGCGGCATGTTCAAAAAGCGACGACCACCACCATCTAATCGCAAGAAGTAGATCGGCGTATGTATCAATACGTGACTCAACGAACGCATACAGACAAGGGCATCAACCAAAGACCGATATACATGGTACCTGGACACGAATGAAAGCACTCAGAACTTTCTCGACTTGACCACCTGAGTGATACCCGTCTTCTCTCCCTTGTACTCTCCTCCGTACGCAGACTGACCACCCTTGTACACACTACGCTGACTCGCCACCTTCTTCTGCGCCTTGTCGTACGCCTGTCTCTTCTTGACACGAGGGTTACGGCCCGTCTTGGTACGACGTGGTGTGAGCCCACGGTTCTTCTCGATGGCACGGGTAATGGTGCGAGGACCATCGGCGGACTCGTCATCGTAAGCTGCCCGCTCAGCAAGAAGCTCGGCCTCTGCAGCATCATGCTCTGCTTGCTTGGCATCCTTCTCTTCCCTTCTCCGTCTCTTGACCAGCTCGTAATAGCCATCCGCCTCGTTCGCTTCCCCGTCTCCTTCGCCATCTCCGGTATCCTCGTCCCTCGCCCGCTTCTTTGTTTTCTCTGCCCCAGCACTGATATCCTCTAGATCCTCACCCTCCGCACTCGGTCCGTTCTTTCTCAAAGCAGCGTCCCTCGCCTTCCTCTTGTCCCTATAAGGCAAATCATCATCGCCTCCCATCCTCTTTGCACGACCTTCGGCACGGCGAGCGAGAGTAGAGTTGATCTTGGAGGTGTGGAATGCAAGAGAGCGTTTTCTGCTCTGCTTATCGGTGTAGTCGGCATCTGTGAGGGCAGTGGGGTCTCCAAGGACGTCGGAGTTGTCGCTGTTGGATTTGGATTTGGATTTCTTGGAGGGGAAGAAGTCAGGTTCGGCAAGGGGAGCGAAAGCGGGGGTCGAAGAAGAGACCTCGGAGTCTTTGGACTTTTGGGACTTTTTGGACTTTTTGGACTTCTTTGGCTTTTCGCCTTCTTCGAGCAGGGCCGCAAAGTCGACTTCCTCGGCACCCTTCTTGCTCTTCTTGCTCTTCTTCTCCTTCTTCTTCGAGGACTTGGCAGCCAAGGCCTTGATGTCCTCGGCATCCTCGCCAGCGTCCTGAAGAAGCTCCGCGAGCTCATCTTCATCCAGACCCTCGTTCTGCCACAGGTCATCCTCAGCCTCCTCGCCATCTTCCAGACCCACAAGCTCGTTGTCCCCATTGACAGCCTGCATCCTCTTGATCAACTCCAGCTTGCTCTCCTTCGACTCGTCATCACCGCTTTCCAGCCAATTTTCCAGATCTCCGAATCGGTCAAAGAGGACAAGGGATTCGCCAGAGGAAGAGGCAGCGTCAAAGTCGAGGTCTTCGAGCATGGTGACGCCTTGTTTGAGTTGAAAGAGACGAGGGATGATGGGGATGTCGGGGCGGTCGGACGCAGGGAGAGATTCAAGATGGATGTAGAAGGCGAGGGTAGTGGCGTATGTCAAAAGTGTTTCTAGATATTTATCAGTCTTTGGCCGATCACGAGTAATAGCAAGCACTTACGGTAATGCAACCATCCGAGGCCCTTGTGCAGCTCAGCTTCATGTTCTGGCGTCTCCTCCATCTTTTTGATACCTCGAGCAGTCTTCTCAAGCTTCTGCACGACGAGGGGGAAATCTCTGGTGAGGGCAAGTTTGAGAGGCTCGTGGGCTTGCAAATGTCGGAGAAGAGCAGGGCCATCGGCAGTTTTGGGGGCGGCGGGGGCGGCCACAGAGAGACTGTCAAGGACGTCTTGAGACACCTCGCTGACCCTACAGAAGTGTCAGACACTCATCAAAGACGGACGAAATCAAAGACTTACAAAGGCTGCTCTTCAAGGTCTTCCATACCGAAATCATCACCACCCAAGACCTCTCTCTGCTTCTTCTGCAATCTCTTGACTTCTCTCTCCTCCATGTCCCTCTCCTCCTCCCTCTTCTCATCCCCAAAGTCACCCTCCTTCTCCTTCTCACGCCTGTTACTTGGTTTGGAGTAATACTGTCTGCCCCAGTTCTCATCTTCGGAATCCGACGAGCCGGACGATTCCTCTTCTTCTTCATCGGAGGAGACGATGGGCTTGCCGTATCGACCCTGAGTGGAGGCGTCGACCTTGACTTTCTCCTTTCTACCCTTCTTGACAGGAGCCGACTGCTCCTCTTCATCCTCGTCATACTCTTCTTCCTGTTCCTCACGGGCACGGCGGCGGGCGCCCTCCAAGCTCAAAACTTCTTCGCCCTCGTCTTCGTTGATGTCCTCGTCTTCCGATTCATCCTGGGGGTTGAAACTAATCTGGTCCCTCTTGAACATGACTACAGACAGGTTAGTATGCACGCAGCAGAGAGTAGGGCGACTCACAGTCGTCGACGCTTCCTGGCTCGAGGGTGTCCTCGTAATTTTCCATTCTGTTGATGCGCGCGCCTGGAGCCGCAGTGGGCTTTGAAGCGGACAGCGATGACTTTCCAGACTTCTTCCTGCCCATCTTGGTGATTATTTCCTGGATTGTGATTTAAAAGAAGGAGCACGTCCAGGACTCGTCGGTCTCGAAGAGATCAACTTTTGACGTCGGTCACGTGACTCAATAGTACAGGTTCGAAGTTTTATATCGCAGAGTATCACATGCATCAATGCATGCGCACGATATATGGTGCATGGCACTGTGAGCATGTCAATGTAGACTGAATAGAGTAAATGGTGCCGTTTTGGATGCCGTCGAGGCGTCTTGAGTCACACTATCACCAGACCGCAACGCGCCTACGCGACCACACGACTGACTACTGACATGGCTTGCACAATGAACATGCATCCATACTAGACACATAGAGTCACTATTTCTATGTTACTCATTCCTCAACACAAGAAGCAGCTACATGACAAGTTAATATATCTCGTAGTATCTTGCAACAAGCGCGACTTACCCATATCTCTATACCTTTCCTTTCGATCCGAGTCAACGTCAATCAACTTTTCATACAGTGCCTTGGCCTCTTGTCTGATACCGATGGCCTCTTCGTCCGATGTTGATGGTTGCTGCGCCAGGAGGAGAGTGTAGTGGGCAAGGGCATTTATACACCCTATAAATCACGTCAGATAAGCCAAATGACGTTGACAGCTGCTTACATTTAGAGTCAGGTTCGGCTTCAAAGAGGTCTTGAATATTCTTGAGTTCACGCTTGAGTACCTCCTTAGGTGGCGCTGTGTCGGATCAGTGCTATATTCTAGACGACAGCGCGCGTTCACTTACTCGGCCCTACTAACCACCGATGATACAGCCACCCACTTTGATCCCCGGGGTCTGTCCAAAGCGCCTGTGCCACCAGTTCAAACTCTTCATCCTTTGTCTTGTTAATCTCATCCTCTGTCGCACTCGTTCCTTCCCACATGGCGGCCAAGGTTTTGGTTCGATAGTGCCAAGCAGAAAAGTTGGAAAAGCTGGATTCAATCTTAGACTGGGTATAGTTGAGCTCAGCGGAGAGGGGGCGTTTGGTAGGGAGGGATTCCAAGACGTATTTCCTGTAACTCCAGGCGTGGACTAATCAAGATGTCAGCCAAAGGATATGCAGTCCGGTGAATCGTCTTACAGTTCCGCGCATCAGCGTCCAACATCTTTTCCACAAGCTTCATCTCGCCATCCCAAAACTTCTTCCGCCACTCTTGGCTATCTCCTGGCCCCTCTGGTACGGATTGCAGGCACCATTTGCGGTGGGTCCATATCCAGTAGACTTTCGGATGGACGAGTAGGTAAGACGTCGTGAGGCGAAGGTCGTTGGCGAGGTACATAACGATATCTTCGGGCGTTCTGGAGAAGTCAGACCAGACTACTTGCGCCACAACAGAGAGCCTACAATGAAAGAAAGAGAGCTAGCAGTATATCTCTGCGGTAGTTCCAGATAGTGTAGAACTCTGGATTCAGATCAAGTAATTGATTCGTCTTTCCAAGAGCCCCTTCAGAGTAATCGCCGGCTTGTTTCTATTCGAGCAAGAATCAGTCGGGCTTCCAAATCCGATCAGTGTGCCAAGAGCCACTCACGAGCTCGAGAACCTCCTTCTGTAGGGCAAGGTATGCGTCTACCTTAACTTGCTCCTTTGCGCGTTTGGCAGCGGCGGCTTGTGATGTGAGGCGGGTTCGTTTCACTCCGTGCTACAAAAGTCAGTAAGGGATCGTCGAGGCATAGAGTCCCACGTACCATGCTGTCTGTCAACGAGAATGCAGAGGACAATCCAAAAAGTGCTTCATCATGGTGGTCCGGCCAGCGGTCATGGTTGATTTACGTAAGCGAGTGGAGGTCCCGAAAGTGTCAACAGAAAGTTGTCCGAGATGGTGTTTTGTCGAAGAATTCAATCTCGCCAACAAGTCCCCCTGCAATGCCCCACGCCGACTCCAGCTACGTCCCAGACGATATCAAAACGTATATCGATGGCCTTCAGACCGGAGTATACTCAGCTTACACACCATCGCAGAAAGACAGAGTTCTACGACCACGTCGTGGCTCATTTGGAGGCTCTGCTGGAAGGAGAACGATACTGGGTGAGTTACAATAGATTAAACAAACCGGATCTATGGGCTGATATAACCAGGTTACTAACCTCGCTCAAGCGTCTGCCATTCTCTACCACTCCTTCCTGGCATCTCCTTTGTACGGAGGTGATGCCTTCACGCCGGTCGTGAACTGGACAGGTACTTTGAGGCATCAATTCGTTGCGATAAGAAGCTCATGTTACTCTACAGGATTCTACCTGCATCCTCCATCCCACCCCAACATCTCAGCAGACTCCCCTCTCCTCCTCGGCCCATACCACGGCCGCCCAGCCTGCTTGTCCATCACGCCAACCCCGGGCAAAGGCGTATGCGCCGACGCCTTCCTTACCCAAAAGACCCTTATTGTACCAGATGTCGAAGCATACCCAGGACACATTGCTTGTGATGGAGACACAAAGTCGGAAGTGGTCGTGCCGCTGAGAAATGGTGAAGGGAAGGTTATCGGGGTGTTGGATTTGGATTCGACCAAGCTGGATACTTTCGCAGAGGAAGACAGATTAGGACTGGAGAGAGTTGCGGATGTCCTTGCCAGGGATTGTGACTGGCAATAGACTTAGATGCATTTCTTGGACGCTGCAAAGGGAGGCGTCTCGTGTGACTTTCGACTGGCGATGGGATGCGCATACTACCAGCGTCAATGCAGTTATATACATGGCATAGAAGTACAGCCTGTTCCCGCTAATAATCCCAAAATAGTCATGTTCGACTCGCTCAAATACCAACTCTCTGCCTCTCCAAGATGCTCTTCTGCGCCGCATCCCTGGATACTCGCCAGTAGTATTCCACCACATCCTGCTGCGCAAGAGTCTGGAGGAAATTTTCGTCGTGGGTGATGACGATGAGCTGGAAGTTGGCTTGCTGACGACGTTCACGAATGATCCTGGACATGATGTTAGCTCATGGTTTGAGATGCGCGAGTGAGAGCGACTTACTCGGCGAGTGCTGAAGCCAAAGAGTTGATATTCTCTTGGTCCAAATTAGTAGTCGGCCTGGTATAGTCAATACCAAACAATCAATGGCAAAAGGAAACGTACTCATCCAGCGCCAATACACCACACCCTTGCCCGAAACTCTCCGCCAGTGCAAGCCTGATAATGATACTAGCCAGCACCTTCTGACCAGCCGAGCACCGACCTCGCATATCCAGCTCAACCTCGTTCTTGACCATGACGACCCGATAGTTGTATGATTTGCGGGCAGACGTCGATGCTTCGTCATGGTCAGAAACAATTCGGATACTGTCAATGTCAGGACCTTGATAGGTCTTGCTCCAGAGGTGGCTGATAGTATCGTTGATCTCGTCCATCTTGATCGAGTGGTATTTCAAGATAGCACTGTTCGCCTTGTCAGCTCACAGCCAGACCCGAGCAACAAGCTTACTTGTCGAGAGCCTTTCCATACTTCTCAAGATCGCGGTTGGCTTGCTCACTGACCTCCGTCTTGATCATCTGCTCTTTGAACTCTTTATCGATACTCTTGTAGTCCATCTGGAGTGTTTTTTCCAACTTCTTTCGGTTGCCCGCCATTTCCATCAACTGACCTTGAGAGAGAGACATCTATGGAGTACTTCAGCCACACTCGGTCTTGCAAGAGAGGACATACTCTGCCCTGGACATCCGTCTCCTCATCGAGCATCGGCCTATACTCCTTATTGAACGTCTCTCGGCTCTTAGCAGCACTCGCCAGATCCAGTCCATCCAGCTCTTCTTGCACAGTATCAATCCTCTTGGTCCCTTCTCTAAATCGCAGGTTATTGTTGATGTTGGATCGCAAGGTTTCGGATTTGGAGAGGTTCTCGTGCACATTCTGAATCAAAGTTTCCAGGGAGACACGCTTCTCATTGGCGGAAGCGATTCGACGTCTGATGTCGGTCATGGTGGCCTCGTTCTCTTGCATCTTTGTGTCATTGTCCTGCGACAGATAGCTGGGCCTGTCGTTAACGTTGGTTCGCATCTTGGCAAAACACTCACTCTTGACATGCTTTATGTTTGCCTTCTATCTCCCCGGCGCTGGTTCGGAAGACTGTGATCTCAGAACTTGCTTCCTTCTCCTTGCTTGAGCGCTCTATCCTGAATCGAGTCAAAGCATCATTTTTCTCTTTCCAGGGTGCCTCTGCCGCCTCCACGGTTTTGTCAAGGTCCTACAGCTTCTGTCAGCGAGAATGCGCTTCTCGTTCCGGTAGCGACTCACTTCAAGCTCTTGCTGCAAGACAACAAGGTTTTCCTGCATGTCCTTCAGGGCTTCTGCTTCCATATTTCTTTTTTCTTCTTTACTCTTGAGCTCGCCGATTCGCACATTGGCTCTGGAGATGTCGTCTTGCACTTCTCGTCGTCTCTCCACTTTGTCCTCCTTTTCGCGGAAAAGACCTTGCTGTTCGGCAGAGAGTTGTTTGCTATCATCCAGTAAACCAAAAATCGTCTTATGATGAACGGCCCGCTTACATTTCGTAGCTGATCGCGTCAATCTCTTTCTGAACCTCATCGACAGTCTTCATCGATCCCGAGCTCTCCAACTCTCTCTTCAGCCTCCCTACAGCGTCCTGAAGCTCCAGTGCCTCATTGTGCAGTCTGTTGATGACCATCCCCGCCGACTTTAGGCTCTGTAACTCTTTGATTTCTCTTTTGATCCCTTGAACTTTGTCCTCTACCTCTTCGATCTGGACATTGATTTTGTTGAGCTTCTCTTGGATAGCTGACATCTGCCCTTGGAGGTCGGGAATGATGTTATTATCGAGGTCTTCCGCTCTCTTGTCATTTGGCTCGACTCGCAAAAGACGGTCGAGGTAGTCTTTCCACTCGTCTTCTGTCTGTTGGGCATTCTCAAGGGAGTCACGGTCGGCTCCTTGCAGGGCTCGGAGGCGTTTCGTCATCTTCCCAGCTCTGGTAAGCTGTCATCTCCGGTGTTGCAGCAGGGACTTGACTCACGTGCGAAGTCACATGCTTGAGATCATGGGGCTCGATATCTCTATCGCAAGCATCGCACCTCTTCTCAGACTTGACGGTTGACAACAGTTGATCCCAGAACTTGTCCACTCCTGCAAGGTCCATCACTCGGCTATTCGCGAATCAGACGGCTCCTGTGTCTGAAGCAAGCGACCAACATACTTTGAGGATTCAATGAGCTTTTGGCGAACTTTTGACACTACATCATTGTACACCGGCTCTTCTTCCAGCTTGAGAAGGCCATTGTTGTTGACCATCGCATCGTCTACCTCCTGCATGAGTCCTGACGATCGTTTTTGTCAGTTCTGGCCGAAATGGCTCACACACAATGCTGGTGAAGGGGAACTCACTTTTGAGATCAGCTTCCCTGGCGTGGAAATCGGCTTGAGCGTGGTTGTAAGTTGATGTGGCCTGGGCACGTTCGTTTTTCAAGTTTGAAAGTTCGAGGTCGGCTTTGGACAAGTCTCGTTCCTTTCGGCTACGACAGGTGTAAGTCACCTGGTGGAGCATAGAGTGGGAGTGCTTACTCCATAACGCTGATGACTGTGGCCTCGATCTTCTCAGCGCTGATAGTATTGATATTTGAACCAATCAGATTGTTGAACGACGCCTCATGCAACTGCATCCTGTAATCTGTCAGACACGGGCAATTCTCCTGTCATCATTCACTCACTGCTGCTTGACCTGCTCCTCCTTTCCCCTGTACTCTCGACTTTGCAAATCGAGCTTTGCTCTTGAATCCGCCTTTCTATTCAGTACTGCTAGCTCTCCACTGATACTTTCCCTCTCGATTTCCTTGTTCTTCACCGTCCGCTGGATATCGCGCAAACGATCATCGAATTTGGCGTTCGCAATCTCAGTCTGGAGACGTTCGAGAGTAGCTTGTTGTTCGGAGAGCTTGGATTGTTGTATATTGAGTTCGACAGAGTTGGAGACCGAGTCATAAGTAGTGCGGCTTGTGCGGACTTTGTCTTTGAGCTTGTACTGTGGACGGGTCAGCTTGTGAGCTCGAGGACAATCACCGACGCACGATCTGGTCCTGTTTACTCTTCTTCGTAGCCGTAGCAGCCGCCTTGGTGGTAGACAGCTGATCCAGCTCTTCTTGTAATTTCAACTCTTTCTTCCCATGGTCTGCCTGCATCATTTTCAGATCATGCTCGGCTCCTCGTACCATCTCTGAAATCTTATCGACAAACTCGTCCACTTTCCAGTCTTCCAAGGGAGAGTTGTTGTACCCCGTCAGACCATGATTCCTGGCGACATGGCGAATGACGGCCTCGCGCTCTCTGAGATTGCGTTCGTACGCCTACCGGCTACCGTCAGCACTGTCAGAGCTCGAATCGTATCAGGAACGCACCTGCCGCTGAGCTTGAAACCCGCCTTGTTTGCTAGCACAGTTTCTCTCCTTTGCGCGCATCTCTTCAATCTCTGTCTCCACCCTATCTTTCTCGTCCTCATTCCTCAACTTGTCGTTCTGAAGCTCATCGAGGTGGGACTTAAAGTTGTCAAGCATCTGTATAAGCTCCTCAGTCGATTCTATACCTTGTAAGTGACATTTCCAGAATAAAGGCTTGAAGCTCACCATCCATCGGCTGCATGTTGTCCTCCGTGGCCCTCTGATTCTCCTCGTACATTCTCTTCTTCTCCTTGAGCGCTTTAGATGCTTCGTAGATCTGCCTGAACTGTGTAGCTTCCTCGTAAAAGTTGGCATTCCGGACTTTGATGCGCTCGTAGTCTTCTTTGAGCCGTTCGAGCTCGTCGGCTTTGTCCACTTCGGCTCTCTTGGAGTCGGCCAACTCTTTGCGCATCTGTGATTGTGGCTTTGTCAGTCGCTTCATCAGTTAGTATCGCAAGATACGCACTCGCTCAGCCTTCTTTTTGTCCACCTCCAAGAACTTTAGTCTCTCCCTATCGACCTTGAGCTCCTGCGTCCTTTCCTTCCTGAGCGTCTTGATATTGTCCAGCGCCTTTGTGTACTTTGTCGCTTCGAATATGTCGTCAAATTTCTTCTTGAGAGCTGCTGGTTCGGAAAGGGGCCAGTTGGACTCCTCTTGATGGCAGAAGATGACGTTTTCAAGGATGGCTTTGGAGACGCCCATCAGGTATGGGACTTCTTCATCCATCTCGGAACATCGGGTCGAGATTGTATTTTTCTATGCTTCTCGTTAGACCCTCCGAGCATTACACACGTAGAAAATCTTACCTTCCCATCTCCATCTCCAACATCATTCTTCGCCAATATACCCTCCAGGGTCTTCATAGTCAGCGCACCGGTCTTTTTGGTGGTCACTTGGAGGTTTCGGGTAGCAGTCATACGTTCACGCTTGGCGTTCCAGAAACGAAGACGGACTTGTGCTTTGACTTCTTTCTCACCCGCCATCTGTAGTGTCTATCAGCTCCGCTTATTCGCCAACCGCTGAGGGCGCTGACCTTGGGATCATGGACAAAAGCACCACCCTTGGTATTGGGCGGCATGTCCCCGGTCGTCGCATATTTGAGGCATTCAATGATAGTCTGATGCTCCAATGAGACTCATGAATAGTCGGATCCATGACGGACTCACAGTCTTTCCACTACCATTGTGCCCGACTATGACGGTAAGAGGCGAGTAGAATTCAATGACCTGGACATGCTTGTCGTCGAAGGAACGGATGCCCCGAATGGCCAATTTGTTGAGCGAAGCCCTGATCAGCGTAAGTAGGAGGTACATGATATCTCGTCAGACACTCACATATCCGGTACAGATGTCCCTTGCTGGCCTTCCGCTCGAAAAATGACTTGATGGACGGATATTTGAACGCGCGCGTCATGAAAGCAGAGTCGCGTCAACCACGGTGGTCGCCGCCGGTCTCTACCAAGAGATGAAATTTCAGGTTCACTGTTGGCTCGGTCTGTGTCCACTCAACATCATCCCACAATACGACACCGCACCAAGTTTCAGTATACCCCGAGATATTGTTATTCGTACTACACCTGCACGCCAACAAAAATGCCCGCTCAGACGCCCATTCCCCCACCCGCTGGCATCCCCGACCGCTCTCGCAAAATCCCTGCATACAAGACATATACCGGCCCCGACCCATCCACACTATCTGGTCCACGCAGTAAGAGTCAGGCGGAACAGTATTTTGCGAAAGGAGCGCACGAAACGATATTGCCCAAGAGAGTGAGCAAGGCTATTGGCTTTGGGGGCTGGTTCTTTGGAGGTGGTAAGTCCCATCATATCAGCTCGTTCATCCTGAGAGCAAAGTGAAATGGTGGACCTGACTTCAGATCAATAGTTGCTGCTGTATATATGGTTTTGTTTGCAGACTTTGGTGACAGAGAACACGTCTTTAGCCCTGTAAGCACGGCATCACGGGCCTATCGTCCACCTCAACTGACGTTTCCCGTAGGTGAGAAGAGAATACATCAGAACAAAGCAGTCTTTCTTCACTTTGACCCCCGAAGAGCGAAAGACAATGGGGCTGGAAACACGAATTGGGGAGAGTGAGGCTGGGAAACAGCCGTCATAGGGGTCTTATATCCTCGCTTCATCATGTGACACTTATTTGTAGTTGTATACCCAGCATACCATCTCAATATTATCATGCAAGGATTGTACATTATCTCGAACCCAAAGCTAAAAATGCCACAACAGGGAGCGCCACATGCTCTGATCTACTCTCTCCTCATCTTCTTCTTGCCTCCCTTGTCTCCCAAGCTATCTCTCTTCTTCTTCTTCCCGTCTTTGACAGCCTCCTTGCCCTTTCCGCCCTTCTTTTCCTCCGCATCCGTCGCCTTGTCAAACTTGACGCTGACAGTGTTGGACAACCTCGCGTTCCCGCCCTCCGCTAATTTCTCCACCTGCTTCTCCGCTGCTGACCAGTCTCCGCCTTGGTTTACCGCGAATTCTGACATGTCGAGAGAATCCAGCAACTCTCGCTGCTCTTTCTTGGACTGCTTCTCTTCTTCTGTCTCCGCGCCTTCGTTGACGCGAGGTACAGAGTCGGCGAGTTCCTGCTCAACGGTTTGCTGCAAGGCAACAAAGTTTTGTTTCCCGCGGGGAGCAGACTCGGCAGGAAGCTCAGACACGATGCCCTCCTTCTGCACATCTTCCAACGCCTTGGCGATCTTTCTAAGAATCTTTCCAAAGAGCGCCAGCGTTTGGGTAGCTGTCAGACCCAATTCAGTCTCTAACGCTTCCACATTCTTCCTCTGTAAACCAAGCGCCAAGAGGATAGCTTGTTGCGCGGGAGCAAGCGAGACATCGAGACGTCTGGCGAAGAAGAGGTTGGCGATGGCGGGCACCAAGTCGAGCACGACGTGGTAATCAACCATGCTGTCGGTGTAAGACTCGAGCCGTTTGAGATCGAAGGGTGTCAGGAGAGTGGAGAGTTCGGTAGCGGTAAGGGGTTTAGGTTGGGGAGATGGAGAGTTGCGGGGGACGGTGGATTCAAGGATAGACAGTGACTGAGAGGCTTCGAACTTCTTGAAAGACTCGAACGATAGCAGGTTCATGAATCGTTGTCTAAAGTCTGTTCTCGATGGTTAGCTTATGCTCCCCCCATAGAAGCCTAGAAGCTTACCTTGAGCAAAAGCGCCAAGCCATTCCCCGTTGCCTGCTCCGAGCAACGTCTTCAACATCACGAACGTGTACTCTCCAGTCAAAGTGTTCTCCTTTTGACTGGCATACAAAGGTGTGAACCCAGCCTTCTTCCAGAACTTCATCAGATCACGAGTGAGACCGAACGAGACACCGAGGTAGTCGAGCGGCTCGGGCTTGCGCTCTGAGAGGCGTTGAAGAAGGGGAGGCATTCGCGTAGGGTCACGGATGGCGATGGTATCGTTCTGCAGAGAGGCGTTTGGTCCAACCTTGGCAGCATCGGCAAAACTCTCGCCGGAGTCGTTGGTAGCGTCCTCAAAGTTGTACAATTCGCCGTTATAGAACGACGTCAAAGCCTCGATGGCCCTAGAGCCGTAACCCATTCGTGCATAGTCGGGGTGGGTGGCAATCCTGACGATACGGGCGCCCGACAGGGTGGCAAAGTCATTGTCCTGGTACTGCTGCGAAACAATCCAAGGGATCATGTCACCCGACGAGCGCATGCCAGATTGAGACATCTCCTTCAAGATGGCATCACGGCTGATGTTCCCTTCGAGCGCGACTTGGAGTACACAGAGAGGGTCAGGGAGGGTGTTGTCGTTCTCATCGATAGGGGGGAGCAGGACAAAGAGATGGTGGGCAGGGGCGTCGGACAACATTTGAAGGTCATTAGGAGAGTTTTTGTAGTGGGATGCGACATAGAGAGCCATCATCCTCTGCAAGAACACTTCAGACGCGGGGTGGTAGGAGAAGAGCGTGTCTCGTCCGACATAGTAGAGATCACACTTGGAAGGGTGAGGGCAGCCTTGAATAGACTTGGACACGATGGACGCATCGAGACAGAGCAAGTTGTTGAGCCACTTTTCGACGTTGTCTCCGGGGGAGTATCGAATAGGCTCGTCAAGCTTGATCTCGCGCAACGAACGAGCCAAACCCGCACCTGAAGGCCCAGCTGAAGCGGACTTTGACGAACCGCCGTTTCCAGCACCAGTGGTGGTGTCGTTGTCTTTGGTGATGGTGGGTCGAGTTTGTTCTCGGAGTTGCTGGATGAGCTTGATGGACAAAGATCGACCGGTACCCTCGTAACCGTTGATGGTGGAAGCCATGAACACGAGGTAGGGACCGATAAGCTTTCGCACCAAAGGCAGAGGGATAGCGGCCGCCTCGTCAATGATAACAAGCTCAGCCTGGCCCAGAACGTGGTGGTCTTCAGGGGAGATGTATTGGATGGTCTGTCGGTGGCCTCGGAAGATGTTGACCCTCACAATAGCCTTCTTGAAGTCGGGATTGGTGCTCTGGACGACATCATAGTCGATATGCTCTTCGTAGCCCAAGGCGTCGAGCGCCTTGAAGACGAATTCGAAGAGCGTTTTCAGGTTCTCAGGGTCTGGGGACGTGACAAAAATGTTGGAATAGTCGTGGGCAAGGGCAGCACCGATCGCAAGACCAAGAGCAGCAGATTTACCACGACCACGGGCGGCAGTGAGTGCCACTGTGGAAGACAGAGTCTTTTCTGAGATGGCTTCCACAAAAGTCAAAAGCGCCTTTGCTTGATCCACCGTTTTGGCCAGTTTGGACAGACTTCCGACGATATCCACGCCTTCCAGACTCTCCTTCATCTCCTTCAGCTCTTCAGCCTTCCTCTTTCGCCCTCTGTCATCTTCCTCCCCAGCTTTGCCAATCTGAATATCTTTGCCCTTGGAGAGGGGAAGAACGTTGAGCTCGTCATCGAGGACGAGGCAGTCGGCGCAATTGCCGAGAGAGAGGATGAATCGTTCGTTGAATCGGGGTTGAACGAATTGGTGGGCGTCAGTACGATATCTCGAGTGGACATCCTATCTCGAGTCAGTCGAGTCAGATTTTGCTAGATTTGACTCACCATTGACATAGCATAGAGCTGTTTCAGACTGGTCATTGTCTTCAGCAACAACACGACAATACCGCCACCCTCCACAGTCTCAATTGTCCTCGCTAACAGATTCGGGGTGATGGCTTCGTAATCCTGGAGGACCAGCATGCCGAATGTCTGACCAAGAACCTTTGCGCTGTCCTTGTAGTAGGTATATCGAATATCGGTGACGGTCACAAACAGCTCGAATGGGTCCTGGTCGTTGGCCTCCCTGATCCCACGCTTCACATCTCGCTTGATTTTGGCCTCTCGCTTCTTTCGGTGGGAAGTGAATCCAAGCTCCTTCTTGTAACACCACAAGACGTTCGGTCTGGATGAGACTCGTGCTTGGGACAAGAGAAAGTGCAAGTTTACGACCTGATGTATCGTCAGATATTGTCGCGGTAAGAGCGTTACAAGCTCACCTGGTCCCTCCCCTTGTCGCCGACCATGACGAAGAAGCTTCTGTGGTTCGACTTGACACCATTGTTGATGAGGGCGGGAATGCGGGGGTCGAGCTGCTTTCTCATGGCGTATAGTCGATTTTGTATGGTGTACTTCTGAAAACGTTCATTGAAAGTGGAGGACTGAAATTCTGGGATAAAATGAAAATAAACAAGAGATTTATTACTGGACGGACGAGTATATAAGCCGCGTGTCTAACCCACCGCCCATTCTCTCCTTCACATCAATTCTCCCCTAATCGCCACCCGGCCTCGACGCTCCAGTCTCACGCCCCGGCGCATCCCAAGCATACCCGCAAAAAATGTGCGTGAGCGATCAGAACGGTCCGGCCCGGGTGGCCGAGTGATGCCAAAGTGGAATGTTGGGAGATGCTGCCAGTGACGACTGAAGAAAACGATGGATATTCTGTACTGTATGACTATGTCTCGAACTGTGTGCTGACTATGGCTTGTCTGTCTTTCACCGTATAAAGGTCGAACAAGATTGTCGTTAGTATCCTTCCAATGTGACGTCGTGATCTTGACTGACAAGATTACTCAACCTATTTGCTGCCGTTATCCGATGCTCTCCTGTACAACTGATCTTCGCCCGCAGCCTGAAACATATCGAGCTGTCATTGACGATGTCATCTCGAGTGTCAAGGTGGATTTCGAAGAGTATGGAATGGAAGAGGACGTCTTGCAGAATCTCCAAGCCGTTCGTATTTAGGATAGACGCATGGCTATTTGTGGATGGCTGACCACTACACTTTCCACAGAAATGGGAAGCCAAACTTCTAGAAACTCGTGTAGCGGATTTCGCGCAAACAGGTGCCGACTCTCCCCACTTGCAACGCGCCAAAGCCGAACTCCACTCTCCACCCACAGGCCCATCCCATCACCAACCCGACATGTATCCCTTTTCTCGCCCAGGTGTGCCGCAGCAAGGAGCAGGAGGGCCTGGGTCAATGGCGAACATCTATAGAAATGGAGGGGTTCAGCAGCAAGAGGTGAGGGTAAAGCCGGAGCCGAGGTATGATGGGGAGGATGATCCTTTACGGCTGAGAGGTGGCGCTGTGAGTATAGCATTCAGCCACTGTCTTTTCCGAGCTGACTTGAAGCAGGCTGAGGACGGGAATAAACCAGAACCGAACGCAGCGGGTTTGCTGCCGGGTGACGACGTTATAGATTCAGACCTTGACGATTCGGACGATGAGAACAGGGGAGATGTCGAGGCGGAGGATGAGGATGATGTGGATATCGTGTTTTGCGTATATGATAAGGTGAGTCTAGTCGAGCTCAAGTGTGTCTATGTCTGACTGGTGTAGGTGCAACGGGTTAAGAACAAGTGGAAGACGGTGTTCAAAGATGGCATGATACATCTGAATGGCAAGGACTACCTGTTCGCCAAGTGTAATGGGTAAGTGGATAATGTCAAGGCGTGCGGAAGTCTGATATCTGTCCAGCGAATTCGAGTGGTAAATCTGACAATCCTTCCCGGTACAACAACGCCGCAACCTTCTTATCACGACCTGCATGCCTCTCTACTGCTACACCATATGTAAAACAACCTTGTCTTTCTAAAATACCAACGCAGAAACCAACTAGACCAAAACACCTGACCCAAATGTCCCTTCCCTCCCTCTGAATAAGATACAACAAAGACTTGTATTGGTCTGGTATCAGCCATGTGTCCCTTGGCGGGCCAGAATCTAGCAGAGAAATGCTACTCGTATCATAGAATGCATTGCATCTATATGCAAGTGTCGCTCTCGAATGGGAAAGCGGCTGAAAGTGGCTTCTAACCCTGCTTCCTTTGTCCCACTTCCACTTCCGCTAACCCCATACTGCCAAAGGATCATATTGTATACTTGTACATGCGACGGGGGAACAGAACTTATGGTATTGACCGTCCTCGTCTCTGTCTCTTATCCCAGCCCCACCAAGACCATGTCACCACACATCCCCAGAGCCGACGACGCACACACTTCCGACGGCGGCTCAGATCCTAATGCGAGCTTTATGGAGAAACATTCCCGTAAGCCGCTTGACGCATTGCTGCCTGACTTGTAAACTCACCTGATCTGTAGCATGGTCGTATGTCATACTTGGAGGGGTTTGTGCTGCTGTCCTTTTGTTCTGCCTCTACGCTCTCTGGCGAGGTCCGCAGCGCGCCTTCCTCCCTCTCGATGCCCTTTTATGTCGCCGGAAAAAGAACAAGAAAGCTCTTACAGCATCTCCAGAAAGGGAGCAAGGTGTCGGTCAGAGTGCTGGGCAAAAGAAGGTGTACTTGACAGATGTACGGCGCGCGGCACATACCCTTCACAAGAAACCACCTCCGGGGATTCTGAATGATAGGAAGAACCAACAAATGACAAATCCAACGTCGACGGAAAGGCAGAAGGGCGAAATTGGGCGCAGAGCGGGAGGGAATGCGAGTTGGGCGGGGACGATCTCGTCGTTTGGGCATCCAGCGTCGATGATGGATACGGGGACACGGCCTCCGCTGCAAAGGCAAGTGAATGGGACCCAGACGAGTATCCTAAGTGGGTCCGACCGTCTTGAGATGTTTCACACCCCTCAAAGCCAAATGGACGGACAGTCTTGGGCGCCCAGTGGCTCGTACGACAGTGGTTCATCGACATCATCCCTGCCGAGTCCCAGGTCTGTGTTCCGTCAGCAGACGTACACTCCTCCAATAAACAACAAACCTACCATAGGGAGATCCCATCATAGCTACTCGGGAAGCACGCCCAACCTCACGACCGCTTCTCCAAACACATCCCAGGTCATCTACGCCCCGTCGCCTAACCTAACGACCGCTTCTCCAAAAACACCCCAGGTCATTTACGCCCCATCGCCTGTGCACGTACGATCGCGCTCGACGGGCACATCTCCGATGGCTCCTTCTTCCTTGGGGACTCCCCCTTTGCCCACTGCCAGGCAGAGCATGGCCGCCATACCGAGTCCTAGGCTCGGACCCAGGGTCCAGTTTTCTCCTCTGTTACTACCCAAGAGAGACGTCCCTACAGGCAGCCCACTGGCCACTACGCCCCCCAGTCTGCCTAACGCCCATTCGCCGAGTCATGATCGAGGGCAAGAACTGGGGGTAGCTATCTAAGAGGGGCGGTGGTAGATGGGCGAGAAGGACGCGTCACCGTGCTGGAAGCATCCACCTTTTTTGTGGGCAAGAGCGATTCACGCGACCTCTTCTGTCGCTGGCGTTGGTGGCGTCGGTCGTAGAAGAGAGTGATGAGCCAGATGATCATGGTGTCTAGGTGGTTGTTAAAGACAAAGATGAATCACAGCCCGAGATGGGCTATCAATAGACAATATGCATGCCCCGATGCGGTCAAAAGACGATCGAAATTTGTGAAAGCGAAGGTCGATCGACAAGTTTAAGCTCTCGCAGCAGCTCTCCTGACCGACGGCCGGCGCGAGTAGATTTACGTAAGGGGTGGTGAGGAGGACAAGCACTGCAAGAGGTGTTGGTAAGTAGGAGTAGCAACGAACAGCGAACAGACCATGGCCATCCCCCCGTCCCACACAGGGACACCCCCCCCACAGTGGAGGCAGTTCTCCTTCTTCGACGTGCACGACGTAACGGACACCCACGACCTCGCCCAGTCCCCGAGAGCAATCAGAGTGCGCACCAGTCTTCATATCAGGCCATCGCTGACACTCGCAGGAACTCACCCCGCCCCTTGCTGTCACTTCGACCACCTCCCAATCACCACTACCACCGTATCTCATAGTGTCATCGGGACAGACCATCACCCAGATAGATCGCTACTTTACTCCTGAGCGATCCTTCACCGCTTGGGAGCGGAATGGGCGTGCGACAGCGCTCCTTGAAGCGGGCGGTCTGCTTGTAGCGATAGGGGAGGAAGATGGAAGTCTATGGCCAGTTCTGAAAGTGTGGGACCTGACCAAGGAAGATAAGAAACATCCAGAGAGACGACCGGTGCTGTTGAGAAATGTCAGAATTCAGCATGGACAGAGACCGCATCCAGTGAGCAGCAGGACAGTGACACGATGACATGCTAACGTCTGCTAGGTATCTGCTGTCGCCTTGACCACGACTCTATCACATCTCGCAATTGGCTTGGGCGACGGTACAGTGTTGCTATATCGTCATTTCCTGCAATCCCTCACCACCTCCCCTACTGCCCTGACGTCTTTACCCAAAGCCAGGGTCGTACATCAATCCCACGAGCCTGTCACTGGCCTTGGGTTCAGCGAGCGATCGAGCGCTTCGAATCTCTTCATTGTCACCACAAATAGGGTATTATGCGCGCCTGTCAGCGGTAAAGGGGAAGCTCGGACGATAGACGAGCTTGGGTGCGGCCTTGGATGCGCAGTGATGGACTGGGAGAGGAACAACATGGTCGTCGCTCGAGACGAGGCAATTTACTTGTACAGCCCCGAGGGACGTGGTGCGTCATTTGCCTACGAAGGACCAAAGTCATCGATAGCGGTATTCAACCACAACCTCGTCATCACTTCTCCGCCCTTCCATCCCTCGGCGTCTTCAAATTCTGCCACTATCCGACATTATGTCAAGACGAACCCCAATGGCGACTCGCCTTCGGTGGACATTGCCAAGATTACAGTGTTTGATCTGCAAAACAAGCTGGTGGGGTACTCGGGTACGTACAAAGATGGCGTGAGGGGCGTATACTGTCAATGGGGAGGGATCTATGTACATGGGGGAAATGGAAAGGTAAGCAGATTCCCATGGTGGACAAACACTCATCATGTCTAGCTCGCTCGTCTGGAAGAACACTCTACGCAGGCAAAGCTGGACGTCCTCTATCGGCGGAATCTGTTCACTCTCGCTATCAGTCTGGCCCGTCAGCAGGGTCTCGGGGATGCCGGGGTGTCGGATATCCATCGACGATATGGTGACTATCTCTACAACAAAGGTGACTTTGAAGGGGCCATGAGCCAGTTTGTGAAGACTCTTGGGAATCTCCAACCAAGTTATGTCATTCGCAAAGTGAGTCTAACGCGGGTATTCAGAGCCGAGACTTACCCTGTGCAGTTCCTGGATGCCCAAAGAATCCACAACCTCACAACGTATCTCCAAGAACTCCACTCTCGCGGCCTCGCAAACCCAGACCACACCACCCTCCTCCTCAATTGTTACACCAAAACCTCGGACCGTACTCGTCTTGACCAGTTCATCAAGACTGAATCCCACCGGACGGATACTGGCGCAGAAGAACTCCCGTTCGACCTGGATACGGCCATCAGAGTCTGTCGCCAGGCAGGGTTCTATGAGCATGCGACGTATCTTGCAAAGAAGTTTGGAAGGCATGAGGATTATCTAAGGATACAGATAGAGGATGCTGGAAAGGTCGGAGAGGCGTTGAGGTATTTGAGGAGCTTGGGTCCTAAGGCTGTAAGTCTCGAAATACCAAAGTGGATGCCAGACTGATCACAGTCTAGTGTGATGAGAATATGGTCAGGTACGGCAGGACGCTTTTGCACCAAGAGCCTGCCGCAACAACCGCCTTGCTGGTTGACCTCTGCTCTGGCAATCTTGGGAAAAAGAAGGCGTCAACGCCGCCTCAGATCGTTGAGCAGCTCAATGGGACCAGCAATGGGACCAATGGCGCTACAGGTCCAGCTATGCTGTCGTATCTTGGGTACAACAAGGTTTCTGGTCTGTTCACCGGGGAGGCGACGGGGACAGCCACACCTACTGACAAGAACGAGCCCCAACGAGTAGATCCCGAGGAAACGAGTGCTTTGGAAAAGCTGGCCATTGAGAGCGAAGGCCCCGACTATGTTCCTCCTTCGCCGAGGCAATACTTTGCGCACTTTGTTGATCACCTGGATCTCTTTGTCCATTTTCTCGAAGCAGTCGCTTTGAACCTCTGGAATCAAAAAGTTGATCTATCAGTCCCCTCATCAGCTCCGTCACCTATCCCGACTAGAGACGTGGACATATCGCCGCCGGACGATCCCACGGGCGTTGACCAGAGGGCGGTCTGGAATACATTGATCGAGCTGTACCTGTCAGCGACGAAATCCCTCGACTCGACTGTTGCCAGTCAGTCACGAGAAAAGGCTCTGGCGCTGATCAGCAGCAAGGATACGCCGTACGATCCCTTACATGCCTTGGTACTCTGTTCCACGGTTGGATTTAGAGCAGGCATGGTGAGGCTCTGGGAGGGAATGGGAATGTACGAGGATGTGCTGCGTTACTACATGGAAGCTGGAGAAGATGACGGGGACGAAGTGGACGCTTCTGCCAAGGTTTTTAGCCACCTCGACCTTTACGGCCCTACCCACCCTCAACTGTATCCCCTGGTCCTGCGCTACCTCACTTCTTCCCCTGCAATTCTTTCACGTCATCCTAAAGAACTGGGAAATATCCTTGCCAAGATTGACGAGTACCAGATCATGCCCCCGCTGGCTGTGGTACAAGTGCTTAGTAGGAACGGGGTGGTGAGTGTGGGTAATATGAAAGATTGGTTGAAGGGCAAGGTGGAGGATAACGAAGCAGAGATTGAGTCTGTGAGTGGGCTATCTTGTGGGCAGAGTTCAAGCTGATGTCTTCAAGGATAAGCACCTGTATGATTCGTATAGGGCGGATACCGCTACAAAACGAAAGGCAATGCTCGATAGAACCAACCCATCTCAACCCGAGGTCTTCCAGGTTACGAAGTGTGCTTCTTGTGGAGGTCAGCTGGATCTGCCGAGTGTGCATTTCATGTGCAAACACAGTTATCATCAGCGGTAAGTGTACCAGCCTTGCGATAGACACGTGCTCATATGGACACAGCTGTCTACCCGACTCTGACCCAGAGTGTCCTCTGTGCGCTCGACAACACTCGGTCATCAAAGAGATCCGGCGCAACCAGCTCCGCCTCGCCGACAGGCATGATCTGTTTTTGGAGGAGGTGCACAGCGCTGAAGATGGATTTGGGGTGGTGGCTGATGCCTATGGAAGGGGGCTGTTCGGGAGGGAGGGAGAAGCGTTAGACGGGGAGGTGTAGATGGTAATAAGAAGAAAACGGACTATGGTGGCGATAGCGAGTTGGTCCGCGATGTCATCAAATTACCACTTGGACTTTACGATTGATGTACATCCCCATGTATAGAATGAAGCATTGCTCCCTGGCCATTCTCCTCGCACCATGTGGGTATTGTGGGTCATATGAAGTCGTTCTCTCAAGTCGCAGACAAAGTCCCCCGCGCGCCACGTAGTCCCAGCTAACTCCGAAATTCCGATGCATCAGATTAATTCCGTCATCCCTCCGTGCCGCCTGCCACCCTGAGCCTTTTATAATCGTTTTCTTCATTTCTCTCTCCAGACCAGACAACCAGACACCCCACTCAAAATGTCCTACAGGCCCAACCCCTTCTTCGCTGCTACCAGCTCCTTCATGGCCCCCTCCGTCGGCGACAAGGTCGACAACGCTCTCGCCCAGGGCAAGGCCCTCGGTGAGGACGCCCAGGCCAAGGCCAACGAGCTCGCCGGCAAGGCCGACCTCAAGCTCCAGGACGCCAAGGAGGCCGCTAAGAACTCTGCCTCCAACACCCCCACCGGTATCGACCTTTACTCTCGGTAAGTGCGACGCAAAAACATGTCTTGAATTAGTTCCTGACGGGATTGCGCAGATTCGCCCTTGCTGGTGCCCTCGGTTGTGCTGTCACCCACGGTGCCCTCACCCCCGTCGATGTCGTCAAGACCCGAATTCAGCTCGAGCCCGAGGTGTACAACAAGGTGCGTTCTTATCGCGTCGACTTTGGACGATTTTCACCTGGACTGTTTTTCTGACGTTACGCAACAGGGTATGGTCGGCTCTTTCCGACAGATCATTGCTGGTGAGGGTGCCGGTGCCCTTTTGACTGGTTTGGGCCCCACTGCTGTCGGTTACGCCATCCAGGGTGCCTTCAAGTTCGGTGGTTACGAGTTCTGGAAGAAGCAGGCTATCGACCTCGTCGGTATCGACACTGCCCGAGAGAACCGACAGGTCATCTATCTTGGTGCCTCTGCCATCGCCGAGTTCTTCGCCGACATTGCCCTCTGTCCTCTTGAGGCTACCCGAATCCGACTCGTGTCCCAGCCCACCTTCGCCAACGGTCTCGTTGGTGGTTTCGCTAGGATCTTGAAGGAGGAGGGTCCCGGTGCTTTCTACGCCGGTTTCGGTCCCATCCTCTTCAAGCAGGTCCCTTACACCATGGCCAAGTTCGGTGTGTGAGTAATATTTCGTTGACTCAGTTTGGTATCCGGTCTGATAATCAATCAGCTTCGAGGTCGCCGTCGAGAAGATCCTCAAGGCTACTGGCAAGTCCAAGGACTCTCTTACCGGTGGTCAGCAGACCAGCCTTAACCTCAGTGCTGGTCTCATCGCTGGTATGGCCGCCGCCGTCATCTCTCAGCCCGCCGACACCCTTTTGTCCAAGATCAACAAGACCAAGGGTGCCCCCGGTCAGTCCACCACCTCCCGACTCGTCCAGATGGCCGGTACCCTCGGTGCCAAGGGTCTCTTCACTGGTATGACCACTCGTCTTGTCATGATCGGTACCCTTACCGCTGGTCAATGTAAGTCATTTTTGTATATGTATATGTGGTATTTGCTCATTGCGATTTCTAGTCTTGATCTACGGTGACATCAAGAAGGCTCTTAACGCCACTGGCGGTGTTGAGATTGCTGCTATCCCCAAGTAAGCTTAGAAGTAATGAAGCGGGCCTGTTGGATGCATTCTATCGGATCAAATCATACCTTGAATTCGCAAGAATGTCTATCGGATGATCAACTTTTATCTGGACGCCTTGAACCTTACCAGCGAGATGCCGACCTGAATCATCTTTTGTCATAAAAACCATCCTTGTTTACATATACAGTACAAATGCGTCTAGCAAATCCTACGAGGGCTACACGGCACACCTGGACCATTGTAGCTCCTAATTGCGTGTGGACCGTCTCTCGGACACACGGCATGCTCTCCTTTCCACGCCCTCCAAGTAGCTCTACGACTTGGCCCTCTTTCTCGCCCAGCTTCTAAGCCAAGTAGTTGCTACATCATGCGTCAGCTAATTCAAGAGAAGCGACTATGATACTCACTAAGTGTTGTTGGAGTCGGTCGCTCGCTCCAAGTACTCCTTCTCGATGAGATAGTCGATAGCCTTCTTGATCTCGGGAACCTTGGGGGTGAATCTGGAAGAGATTTGCGCGGTGACTTCTTGGATCAACGCGTGGTGTTGCATGGTCTGCGTCGCCTGTTAGTGAATTTTGAGAAAGTGCCAAAAGAGTACGCACCTTTCGACCCTTCATCAATCGCACGATAGTCGCCTGGTAGACAAACTTTCGGTCATCATCAACCGCCGCCAACACATCCTTCGTCTCTGCCTTGGCCTCCGACTTGATGGTCATGTTGAGCGACACCCTGATCTTTTTCGACTTGTACCCAGTGTTGAGCTCATAGGTGTCGTCCTGCAGCAACAACACTTTTTGCTTGACGAGCAAACCGAGCTGACCCTTGAGGGTCTCATCCGCCAGCTTGGTAGCAGCCTGCATCTCCTTGAAGGTCACCGAGTCTTGACGATTGAACTGTGTGAGGATAGCCATCTGATAGGAGCTGACCATGAAAATATACTTTTGATTCAGATAGGTGGTTCGGAGCTCGTTTTTGGACAGATGCCACAGCCAGTTGAGGGTTCGGCCTTGGTGAATCTCGGCGTGGAAGGCGTTAAACTTGTCGTAAGTGCCCTTGACTTCACGGGGGACGGCAAAGTCGGTTTGGGCGGCAGTCATGGGCCAGCAGTTGGAACCGAGTACCAAGGGGTTGAAATCGACTTGATGGATGTCAGTCGGGGCCACTTTACGAAAGGCAAATCACCTACTACCTGAATCAACGTTCTGCTCCCTCTCCTTCTCCCTGAACCTCTCGGCAAGATCCCGGGAAAGGTTGACGTCTACAATCATCAGCACATGTTTCGAGACCAGACTGCAAGACTCACCGGTAAACATCCTCGACAGCTTGTTGGTAAACTCGAATCCAGACAGCTCCTTGAGCTTGGTGATCATGCTACTCTCCGCATCATCGGAAGCAGAAAGACTTGCAACGAGACGTTGGGCAAGTTTCTTCTGATAGAATTTGTGGAAGACATCCTTGTCGTCGATGAATTTGAAAATGATCATAGCCTTGTTCAAAGCCTCCTCCAAACCCTCGGCGTCCTGGGTCTCCTTGTTGCTCTTCCTGAGAAGCATATCGCAGTGACTGGCCAAGAGTTCAGGCGACTTGGTAGCGGCGGGACAAGCGGCGTTGTAGTTGCAAAAGTCTCGGCACGCCTGGTCAAGAGATCGGTTGAAACCGACTTCACCACGGAACGGACCGTCGACCATTGCAGTGTACTTTGAGTGCACCTCCAGAAGAGCACCGATGTATGCCTTGGGGTCGAGCGCGGCGGCCTTGCCGGCCTCGTTGGTAGCACCGGGAGCGGGCAGGACCTTTTCCACAGCAGCTTTACCGGAGCGCTTGACGTGCTCTTCGAATTTGGCTCGGAGGGGATCGAGACCGTTGAGGACGCGGGAAAGGAGGGCGTACATCCTGGCGAGATCGTCGACTCGGTCGGCGTCAAGCAGAGCCTGGAACTCGTCCCACATGATGCCTTGATGCTCTTCGATAAGCGTCTTTTCGCACCTGGTCCTCAACTATATGAATGTCAGCAGGGATCTGGGGTCTTTTGAAAGTACTTACAGCTTTCTTGGTAGAGTCGTGCAAGTACAGGTTGATCCTGTCAGCCTCCTCCTGGAGCCTGGTCTCGCCCTTCTTCATATAGTCGGAAACAGAGTTGGACGCGACAAAGGCAGCAGACTCGGCTCGGTAGTAAGAGTCGGTAGCGTTGAGGAACTGCTGCTCAAAGTGCTTGTTGTATTCTGTCAAGTTGACTCGCTGAGCGTCGGCATCGTCGAGACCGAGGGAGACGTAGCTATCGACGACCTTTTTGAGAAGACTGTTGTCGACGTCTTCGCCGTTTCGCTGAGCCTGGATTTGGCGGAGCAAAGCCTGGGTGAGTCGACTGGTCTCGCCTTGGTCGGCAAAGTGCTTGAAAAAGTTGTTCTTCCAAGAGACCAGGGCGAGCTTTTGTGGCGTCAGCTTGCGCTACTTTTCAACGAAAATTGTACTCACAGTGTAGACAGTGTACACCTCCTTCCGTCCTTCGTCCTTCTCTCTCTTGACCCAATGCTTGTTGAGATAGTTGAAGAGCTTGTTGACGTACATGGCTCCGCGGGTGTACCGATCCCATTGTCGGGCATAGTACTTGAGGAGCTCCTGGTCCGGGAGCTTTTCTGCTTCCTGCAAAGATATGAGTATGCCGCTAGTTGTGATAGACTGGATACACACCTCTCGCATATTCCTGCAGTGCGAAGACAGCCAGCTATGAAGATTTCTATGCAGATCCGCACCCTGCAAATTGGCACCTCCTCGCTGGGCGGAAAAGTTGGGGACGCCCGACTTGCCGGGGAGGGTACAGTAGTTGTAGATGGTGGTGTAGAGAAGGATATAGTAAGAGTAGGACATGCCCAGGTTCAACCTGCCATAGAGTCAGCACTACATTACGTGGGTTCCGCCTCCCGTGCGGGATTTTTCGTGGACGACTTTTGAGCGCCAGGAAGGCGCACACTGGATATCATCTGTGTGGTCGTGGGGATATGTTCAGGGGGGTCGAATGTGCGTCCCGCCGACACCCCTTCCTCAAGCGGCCCATCTCGGGAGGCAGCGGAACTGTGATAGAAAGGAAGACAAACCTCGTCATGATGTGTTCGACACCATCGGACAGGAAACCCCATGCGACTTTAAGCTCGGCATCCCTGTGGAATACAGGTCAGCAAGCATCCTGCAGTGGTCGGTGGCCGCAAGGTATGACGCCCGGCGGGTGGGCAGTCGGGGGTGGGGATGGAGGGTGGGGGGAGGGGATCGTTGCGTACTTTGGGGGTGCTTGAGCCTTTGTGGGTTCTACCCAGGATGGAGACATGGCGGGGGGGATAGAATAGAATGGGATAGCAGAGAGAACTATAGAGCAGCAGAGGCGAAAGGACAACTGAAGACAGCACGGCGGAGATGGCCGCATCTGCTTCCGCTTGTCCACCCGACTGAAAAAGCAGCAAAAGTTGTCGACCACTCCCCAGTGACCATGCTCCCATCCCTCAGAGCAGCCCGCCCCCTCTCCACCCTCGCATTCCCCCATCCAGCCCTCGCAGCTCCCAACGGCCACACCCGCTTCGCCCTCAGAGCATTCGAGTCCATCCCCTCCCTCGCCCACGCCTATGCCATCCTTCGCGCAGCCGAAAACAAGCTCGGCGCAAAGGCTCTCCATGTCAGAATACCAAAATCCATGGACTCCCTCAAGCTCGGCCCGAGCATCCATATCGAGACCCTGCGTCCGGTAAAGCTCGAGAACCAGCTGCTACTCGAGATCCCCTCACCCATCCTCTCTCCCGAATCCAATTTTCTGGGCGGGCTCTGTCTGGAAGATGTCGCAAAGTCTCTGGATTCAGATCCTGTCATTTCTACCTCTGTGCAGAAATCACCGAGTAACGGGCGGAAAGACAGGCCTCTGCAGTTCAAGATTGAGGTTTCCCAACCCCCTTCGCGCAACCCATCCAAATCGCGGCGGTCGGCTTCGTTTAGGAGCAAGCAGGGGGGGAAAGAAGGGGCAGAGGTAGTGCAAGCGCTCAAGGCGTTTGAAGGAGGCTTCTATGGCGGATTTGAAGGGGTTGCAGACAAGTTTGAAGGCATGTTGGCAGCACATACCAAGCCTCGACGAGGGAACGGCGAGACGGCGTCGGGGGACGAGGCGTAATGGAAACGAAGGCTGAATTTTGGGATCACAATCACCACTGCATGTATTTGTTGCATAGTATACATATCCACACAATGCCGCCTCGAGCTCTGCTCTAGTAGGTCGTCTTGTAGTAGCCATGAGGCCAACTTCGGCCGTAAGGGTTGCACTTGCCGACTAGACCATCATCAGCTCTGCCTCCGATACCTGGATGTAATCCTTACCAAACCCTCCCAGCTGAGGTCGCAAGGGCATAGGCCCGTACCGCGGCCATCCATAATTGAACGGCTGCCCCTGTCCACCGCCTTCCGGCGTAATACCATACATTCCCGACCCACGCCCCTCCTGCATAGCCTTGATGGCAGGCGGCAAGTCCCATTCCGGCATCTCGGGTACTTCCCATGGCACGAAGCCCCAGTAGCCCTGAGAGGGCCCGCCGGATTGCATGGCGAGGTGTGGGCCGTTGAGGTTGCCATTGGGGTGGAAGGAGGCGCCGGGGTAGGTAGATGTTAGGGGGTGGAGGCCAAACATTGTGAGCTGTGATACCGGGAAAGGGCAAGGGGACCGTTTCTTATACAGTATACCAGGACAAAGGAATATCGACGCCCCTTTGTGAGGTCATACAAATGAAGATGCATCAAAGAAACAACATCAACAGTATCTAACAAGATCTCATCCCAAGGTATCATCACCCAGGGTACTGTCAAGTGTCAGAATAATCAATCAATGTTCCTTTCAGTTCGACTCACCGGCACGACATAATCCTTCTGCACTTCCTGCACATGCCCATCGTCATCCACGAACAGTAATCTGTACACCCCCCTCTTCGCCCCCGGATCCGGTTTCAGTCCATGGCCTTGCCCTCGGATTCCCAGACCGTTCCCAGAGCCAGGATACGGCGCAGCCACGACAGTCGCGCGGTAAAAGGACGTGGTATCGGGGTACAGGGCGAGGACGATTGATTCCCGGGGGTAGTCTTCAATGTTGGCGGGATTGGAGGTCAGTTGAGTCGGGGAGGCGGGGTCGGGAAGGGGGATGATAGAGCGAAGGGTCGTGTTGTATGTGCTATACAAAGTTAGAGTAGTCACGGCAGACGATTGCAACTCACTTTCCATCATCCACATCTTGCACTTCATA
This sequence comes from Cryptococcus floricola, assembly GCA_006352305.1. Classification (NCBI taxonomy): domain Eukaryota; kingdom Fungi; phylum Basidiomycota; class Tremellomycetes; order Tremellales; family Cryptococcaceae; genus Cryptococcus; species Cryptococcus floricola. The sequence goes on along the minus strand of CM016932.1, from coordinate 1,347,032 downwards.
CCTCATCCGGTCTTGCAGTATGCACCGCTTGACTGTAGCCAGAATCCAGTCATCCCCCGCCCCACCTTGGCTATCCTCCCCATCTCTCGTGCTCTTGGCGGGCAGTTTGAAAGCGACTTTTCGCCCCGGTTGTAACGGTAGCTGGTCCGCATACAACTCGCGCCTATGTTTACCGGTCGCTTCTCGCGACATTGGCGTACTGGGTTTCGTACCTGCTGCTGATGCAGTAGGTAAAGGCGAAGGGTGCATCCCCATTGCTGTACCAGTCAAGTCTAAAGTCATGGGCGCCGGCGACGCCGAGAAAGATCCTTTACGCTTCCTCTTCGCGCCTCCGCCCGAGCCAGGGGTGGCCCCTTGCACGGCGGCAGAAGGGAGGATGGCCGTTGGGAGCCGAGGATGGGGATTCGGGTCGGGGGTAGAGCGTTCGCCTCGGCGAAGAGCCATGAGCACGTTGAGTTTCTCCAAAGCGGCATTGACCGTCTGTTTTTCTTGGTCGACATGGTCTGTCGGGATGGTCGGTAGCACGCGGACGGTGTCTACTAGCGAGTGCCAGATCTGGGTCATGGCTGTGTCGGGAAACATTGCGAATGAGGCGGATGCAAGCATAGTCGAATTTGAAGAAATGGGAAGAAAAGAGAAATAAGATGGAGATGTGATCAGCATTTGGTTCTTCAACTGTCAACACACACCAAAAGCGGCAGCCGGCGACTAATTCCCCGAGCACGCCGAGAGTGCGCTGCGGGGACGACAGAGAAAAGTGCCACAAACCTTCAATATCGCCAGCAGCCAACTTGGCCGTCCCTCCTCGCGCTCGTGACATGCTCGCACAGCTGTCAGGACAAGATTTGCGCTGGTCTGATACTCGCGATGGGGAGAATAACCCTCGAAGGAGTATACTAAACGCAGTGGCTGATACGATCTAGTCGCGCGCCCAAAGCCACGCGTAAAAGGGCGATCGAAAGTCCCAAGCAGTCGGATGGGGTAGAGGTGGCCGATATAGACAGTATACAGGAAAAATGGGCAGGGAGGCGGGCGGTGGAAAGGGAATGGAGGACTCTTTGGGCGCGGTAATATTGGTGTTGTCGCCTCTTTCTGCGACGTTGCAGGTGTAACTCAGGAACGGGACTTTATGGAAAAACGGGTCCGGACATGTCCGCCCATGAGCGTCTGCAATCAGTACTCGTATTTGAGTACTCTTCTCGCCATATCTCCCTTGCTCCCTGTTTCCCAGTTAGGCTTGCTCCCGATTCCACAGTACGATGGTGCAGCCTTCGTTCAACCATCCGAAAAAGAACCCAGCGGCAGCATCCACAACACCCACAAACGCTCTCGATGTCTTTCTCGACAACCAGAATCAGGCTTACTTCGAGGAGCTCTATAAATCGGAGGCTGTCTGTCTGTGTATCTTGAGGTATGCTATTGAATTTAAGATTATGGCTCAAGCTGAAGAGACGTAGACTGCTGCCTCCCGTGTGTCGGCAACTCATATTACATGGCCTCTGGTCGCATGCTCCGTTACGCAGTGTAGATGTCAAGCAACAACTGCAGATCAAAGTTGATGTCTCGCTGGAGCAGTAAATACACCCAAATCCTTCAAAGCAACGCTGACTCCGTAAAGGGTAGACGAGATCCTGCGCCCAGCAATCAACCGAAGAGTCCTCCATCCGATGGTTCACAAGGGACACACCCAGAGCTGGCCTTTCAACGATAGCTTCAAGAAGGGTCTGCGGAATGCGTTGACTGGTCTGTAAGTATTCGCAAGCCAGTATGTACTGCACCTCACTGACAAACAGCATAGAGGAAGATCCAACTCATTTGGAGTGCCATTCGACAAGCCCGAATATGCCGGCTTCGACACGCCTCCAGAAGACGAGCTGATCGCAGAAGGAGAGAAGAAGTTTGAGGCCATATTAAAGTATATGGTATCTTCGGGTCTGGACACAGCGTTCGTTGGAGAACGTCCTCGGCCCCAGGTGCTTCATCTCTTGCATACGAGTGGTCTGATGACTGATCCGTAAGTTTTACTGCGATATCGAGTCTTTGTCACTGATCTTTCATTCAGAGGGGATCCCAGTGGAAGAAATCCCAACATCAACCGCCTGACCATCACTTCGAAAGGCTTCCAATTCTTACTAGAAGAGAGGCAGACGCAGTTGTGGGAGGTTTTGATGTACTATCTCAGCGCAAAAGAGGTGGGACCCTTTTTGTACTTTTGAAAACTTTGCTGACATCTCGCCAGGCCAACGCTGAACGCTCCGCCGAGGTGCTCTCCATGTTCTTTTCTCTCGGGTGTATGGACCTTGGCCAAGACTACAATGCCTCAAAATCCTTCCCCCGGTCCCAGACCGCGCTCAACGACTTGGCCGAGTACGGCTTCATCTTTAAGCGGTCCCCAGAAAACGACCAGTTTTGGCCTACGCATTTGGCCACCTCCCTGTGCTCTGGCGACTCTGCGGCGATAAATACCCAGACAGCGGATGACAAGCGGTTCCTCATCTTGGAGACGAATTACAAGATCTACGCGTACACTTGCAAGTCGCCTCCTTTTGCCTGCCGAGCTGCAGCTGACCCACTTTGCAGCAAATGAGCTCGAGATTGCAATCCTCAACCTCTTTGTCGACATTCGCATCCGCTACCCCAATCTCGTCGTCGGCAAGCTCGACCGACAGCACGTCAAGGCGGCGATGGACAAGGGTATCTCGGCGCATCAGATCATCGCCTACCTCGGAAGCCACGCGCACCCCCAGATGTACAACTCGCCCCCTCCGTTACTGCATCCTACTATTGTGGATCAACTGCATCTGTGGGATAGCGAGAGACATAGGCTTCAAATGGAAGAAAGTGAGTGTTTTCCTGGAGATTTGTGACCACCATTGACCATGGACAGCGGTCATGTACGAGTTCTTCAGTAAAGAGCTCTTTGATGACACTGTCAATGAGGCCAAGGCGAACGCTGCTATTCAGCACTCCTCCACCTCGAATAAACTCTTGTTCATTGAACCTCACACCAAGCCAGCTATCACAGATTTTGTAAAGCAGAGACAGAACTATTTGAGGGGAGGTTTCTAGGGCGCGGTCATCTGTATGTAGCATTGTTGTACATCATATGGGGCATAAGCATCACGTTATGCTCACTTCTAGGCTGACATGCATCCCCACAGCTGAAGGATCGCCGCGGTGCCAATGCCAAAAGTCACACATGACGCGGTCGGAACACCAGCTATCCGCCATGGTACCATTTTCCGTATCCGACAACTCTTCCGTATTATTCACATGATCTGTTTCCATAACGCATACAATCCCTCCTTCAATGTCATCCTCTCCCACGTTTGTTCATAATAGAAAATACTGTGAGCGAATCCCTCCCACAACAAACCCACACTCGCCCAGTCGCTTTCAAGCAACTTGTAAGCCTTGCCCTGGCTCTGCAGGTCGCTTGCTCACCCCTTACCAGTCAAAACCCAGAACTCCCTCCCACCATGACATCCACCACTACATTCAATTCCGTCGTGCACATGTTTGGCTATCCTTCCTCCCTCACTGCCTTCACCTCACATTGGCTGCCTCCTCTCACGACCACCACTGGTTTCAACATGGCCACCGCTGCCATGGTCTTGAGCGCCATCGCCCTCCGCGAGATGTATTCAGAGGCCAACTCTCTCTTCTGGGTGTCTACCCTTGCCGAGTACGTTTGCTTCTGATTCACAACACGCGTCCGAAGCTGACAGTCCCCCCACCAGAGCGGATGTCGCCTTTGTCCGCACAGAGATCTTCAGGAACCTGTACATCTTTTCCTCTGTCATCATCACCAGCCTCGACATTTCGCGCACATTCACGCAAAACCACCCCTACTCTGCATCTTGCTGGGTGATCATCCGTCTCGCCATCGTCTGTGCATGCTACTCTCGCATCGCGCTCTTGACCAAGTACAGGAACCAGTTCCCTCAGGGTCCGGAGCGACAGACGGTGCCTCTGAGGGACGATAAGATATCGATGGATAGAGTTCAGAGGGAGAGGAAGAGTGGGATGAAGGAGCCGGTCGGATTCTGGGCGGACGTGTATGGACTCGTGGCGAGCTGGGGCGCTTGGAAGAAGCGGGCCGTGGTGGAGGGCATCTTGCCATGAGGGCGTTTGGACAGTCACTTTACCATAGACAAGAGTCGTCGTATTATCGCAAGCAAGTAGAAGTATAATGAGCTAGACACAGGCATGCGATAGAGATTCATATACATACCGAAGCAAGCTATAAAGATGTAATATAAACATAGGACTCATAAGTCCTATTAGATACCGTGTATAAAATGTGAAACTGCTTCTTCTCTCTCGATCCATCTGACTCTATTGGGTATATCTCCGTTCAGGGTATCTACCGTGTATTATATGATTAAGCACATCAACTAAACCCTTAGTTGCTGTGGCCACCGTACCAAGCCTCATCAGGAGCACTCCTGTCGACCTCGATAACACCCTTCTCATTCATGACAGCAAAGTCCAAACTGGAGTCCACACCCTTGGACTGGATCTGCTGCACCTGTTGCGCACCCAGACCAAGAGGGTCCTCGGCAACCCAGATAGTGGGCTGCTTCTTCCAAAGAGCGGGGTTGTCAAAGGCGTTGACGTGGAAGCCAGAGGTGTTGCCAAACTCGGGGCCGGCGTTGGCGTACTCCTCGGAAGGAGAAGCCTTGACGGCGCCGACCTTGGGCTCGATGGACTCGGACTTGGAGGAGGTCTCGGTGGAGTGGACGTAGTAGACAAAGTCCTTCTTGAATCGGAAGTGGTCAATGTAGGCCTGGAAGATGGCGGTGAGGACAAGGGTGGCGGCCTAGAGTGGAATGTCAGCAGAGTTTGTTGAATGCAGTCACGATACTCACCATGATAGCACCGCAAGCCAAACCAGTAGTCGATCGGTCACCGTTCTCGTCACTAGACAAGAAGAAGAGACCCATCAAGCAGATCTCCTCAATGTAGAGGGACACAAAGACAGTCCTGAGAGCCCTGACGTAGAACAAACCACCAGTCTCGGAGGCGTCAGCCTGGTCGGCACACCAGTGAAGAATAAACTTGTTGGCGACGTAAAGGAGGATCATGGCGAAGAAAGCGAGGACAGTGATGATGGGCTGGATCACAGAGTAGACGATTGTGATACAGATAAGGAGACAGGTGGGAGGGAAAGCGGTAGCCCAAGCAAGGCTGTCCATCTTGAACTTCTTGGCGTAAACCTTTCGGGGGGTGTTACCAGCCAAGATACCTCGGAGAGCGTACATGATGACGGGCACGAGTCGTGCGTAAGTCTTGGCAGCACCAGAGAAGGTTGCGGTAAGAATGAAGGTGAGGAAGAAGATGGAAGCGTCGGGAAGCTTGGTGGAAAGCAGGGTAGGAAGTTCCTTGACGGTGTCACCACTGATTGTACTGAGGGCGGAGATGAGACCGGAGGCAAGAGTGACGATGAGGAAACCGTGGATGACCTGGAAAAGCCAGAATCGAGTAAAAAGCTTGAGTTCGATGTCGCTGTGGCATCATTAGCGTTGCTCGACGATACTTTATTGTCACTCACGTCTTTCGGACTTCACCCTGCATCTTGACCATCTTTCGGAGGACAATGGGCAAGAGCATGAAGAGCACAGAAAGCAAAACAGCGGGGAGGACACCCTTAATGATACCAAGAGCGGGCTTGGGAAGATCACAGATCCAAGACAGCCAGGAAGCTGTCGTACAAAGAGTGTCGACATTTGAAACCATACCAACGAAAGCAACAGGGATAGCCCAGACAATGATCAACCCGATGGTGAGGGCCCAAGAGGCGACGCTTCGACCGTATCGCTGCCAAGGGCTCATGGAAGTGTTGCTCCATTCAATGTCCTCGGGAACAACCTCGACACCACCACGGATGTGCTGGTTGGTCTTGCCAGTCTTGCCAGCGAGCCTGGCAAAGGTGTGGGCCTCGTGTTGAGAAGCGAATCGGATAAAGACGGTGTTACCCTGGGGAAGAGAGGCAATGTCGCTTCGAAGCTCGTCAAGCTTGATGTTGTGCTCGTTGATGTATTCGGGAGAGGTTTCAAGAGTCTGCTTCTTGCCAATGAGGCCGAGGAGACCCTGCTTCCAGGATGGACGCTTCTTGGGGAGGATATACTTGTCGATGAGGTCGCCAGCAGAGTTTTCAGTGTCAAGCTTGCCTGTAAGACGTCAGCAACTTGGTAACAGCCAGCTGAGCATGACTTACCAGTCTCTTCGGGAGTCTTGTGCTTGCGAACGTTCTTGGCAGCAAGCTTCTGAAGCTTGGAGACACCACCTTCGAGTCTAGCACACTCGGCGTCACGCTCGCCCCAGATCTTCTCAGCGTCCTTGCACTTGCGGACAAGCCAAACCTGCCTGACACCATCGGTCTCGTTGACAGCGGTGCCCTCGGTAGCAGTAGACTGACGGCCAAAGGGGTTGACATTGGCCAGAAGGTTGGTGCCAGAGCCGCCAGTGCTGTCAATATGGGCAACAGTACCAGCAAGCTCCTTGATGCCAGTAACATTGTTGATGGCGTCAGGGACGTTGGTGATGGCGACAGTTCGGGCACGAGCAAGAGTCAAGTGCTGGGGAGAGGTCATCCAAGCTTGTCGGACCTGGACCAGGTGGTTGTACTCCCTAAAGATTAGGAAGATTGTCCAGACGATCAGGATAATGGCGACAATAAAGTGGGCTACATGGCGAATTTGCTTGGTGTCGGCGACGTTACCGAAAGTCAACATGTTGAGACCAGTTTTGCCAGAGTTGGGGGTGATGACAGAGACCGGAATACAGACGGCGCATGTAAGAACGACGTAGGGGAGAAGCATCTGGAGACCAAAGACCTTGAGGTATCTAACGTAGAAGTAGGCATCGGGACCGTTGGAGACGATGAGCTCCTTGTCTGGTGTTGAGAACAGCGCTTTCCAGAACGCGATTAACCCTGTCGGTAAGGGCTCGGGCCTCTTACTGCGGAATCACGTTAACATCAGAATTTGAAACAAAACGGGAAAAAAGACTTACCCCTCAGGCGCGAGGTATGTTCGAGGAGAGAAAACACCCCTCAGGTTCTTGCGACCGTGAAGCAGAAGCCATACCAATGAGAAGGCTCCGACGGTGATACCAGCCACAACAAGGGCTGAGATAAAGGAAGGGGTGGAGGAGGAGGAAGTGTCCTCGCCTGTGGCAGACATGGCGGAGTGTGCTTCCTGTGTTGCCTATACCAGTGAAGAGGAGGTTCCTTGAGGCTACTTGTGGAGATGAGGGTCAGCCTGGGCGGGATGGCGGGAGCAACAAGGTGGGAGGGGTGGATGAGATGGGTGATGGGCAGAGGGGACGGCTTACGTGGCTGTGGCTGGGGGCGGCTGTACAAAGGATTATAAGTGGCAGGCTAGGGGAGATGGGAAGGAGAAAGAGAAATGGGCAGCCATGGATGTTCTCAGCTGGGGGTTGTTTTTATTTATTGATTGATCGCACTGAGAAATTTGATGACGCGCTAAGATCCCTGAATTTCGACGGGTGACGTAGCGACGATATCTAGCTCAGGACATCCCGTCACCAAATTGCTCCCGTCGCAGCCAAACAGCCGCATGTGGCACTTCCTCAGTCGCCAAATCGCGCAAAGACGCCAAAGCCAAACAGGTTCTCCCAGCTTCCATGGCTTCTGGGTTCGGCACCGCCCTGGGCGTGGGCAGAGAGCGGGAGAGGGGGGGCCCGATGATGATGCTAGTTGATCTAGATGATGGAGTAGTGCGACGAATCAGCTGTAGCGCGCAATGCCACTGCTCTGCATCATGCACGGGTACACGAGAAGGGCAATTTACCACACTCGCAAAGACGACAGGGAAGGAAGCAAGACCAAGTGCTCTTAATGACTCTTGGGCTGAGATGAGATATGATGGAATTCTGGAGACGGCTCGGCTGCTCGGTACTGCGGGTGCTGCTGCTCTGGGCTCTGGGCATGGGCAGCGCCCTACTATTACGGGGCCAGACGCGAGTGCATCATGCAAAGCAGCCAGCCGATAACAGCAGATAAATTGAATCTCTTTCAAAAGCCGAGATGCCGTTAACCGGATCGCCCGCTTCAAATCTAAAGTTTCGTTGTTTCAGCCTTACACGCCACGAGGATGGCCGCTCATCGCATTCTTCTTATCTCTGAGCATTTGCCGCGCTATAATGCGATACTCGAACAAGCCATGATGTTTCGGCAGCACGCAGCGCATGTCACGCCATGCCCAATGCCTAGGCTCGTAGTGATTATTCTGCGCCCGGTGTACTGTTTCGTAATAGACGCAGTGTGGGCTTGCGTTTCAAGATGCACATGCAATGATCAAGTAAATATACAGTTGATGTAGCGATCACACCAGCAGATCAGTATAGGGCAGATCTCCTCCCCAAGTCAGCACCATCACCGAATTATCATGCCCAGCCCTGTTGCCTGATCAGCCCATGCGTCTTCCAGACATTGTCGACTCACGATGCGAGGCGATTTGCGCTCATGTGAATGTCAAGTACCAGCGAAGTGTGTGGCAGAGAGGGTCGTTTGATCAGAAGGCCTGTGTGCATGTCCCAAATCTATGATCACAGGTTTAGCGTCCAAATCTGCACCGTATCCGTGCACATACCATGACACTGTGGTCGTAGCTTCCGCTGACCACCAGTCCCTCTCTTGGACGCAAGGCAACAGCGCGCACCAAGTTGGTGTGGCCTTCAAAGACCTTGATGAGGTTGCACGTCGCAGCATCATAAAGCTTGATGAGGCATTCGTTATCGCCAGTGACAATATAGTCCCTCTGCCAGTGTCAGTCAAAGCCATCATGCAAATGACAACTTACCTCCCAGGCAACACAGGCCAAACCTCGTCCATCCCCAGCACCCCGCCGAACCTGCTTGCCAGATTTCACATCCCATATGATCCAGCTCCCGTCCCCACTTGCAGATATCACCTCTTCATGATTGTCTCCCTCCAGCTTGCCATTTGTGCCATGCACCGTGACGCAGTTGATAGGTCCCCGGTGCTCTTTCAACTCCCATACCTGCTCCAGCGTTGTGCGTGAAAAGACCCGGAGGAGCCGGTCTTTACAAGCTGTCACGATATGGGATGGCGTCAACGCAGCATCGAGGACCGCTGCAGGGTGTGGTAGTGCTTGGAGCTTTTCGATTGTGGCCTCACCGTCAGAGGGTCGCTGAGGAAGAAATATCGACCAGATGGAGGCGGTTTCGTCCGAGGAAGAAGTGACGAGTAGCCCCCTACCTTGCGGGTCACACTCAAAGACAAGGCTTAGCACGCTTCCACCATGCGCGTCCTCCACTGAAGCAGCGAGCTCTGCACCCTGGCTCGTCTTTGCAAGAGACGGGGCAGGGAGTCGCCAAAGTCGGATTGATCTATCTCTCGAGCCTGTAAATAGCCACTGCCCCAGCATTTGAAGGGCATAGATGCTGTCGGTGTGCCCGGGGATGGTCGTCAGGACAGGATGGTGAGTGGGTTTTAGGGACCGTATGTGTTGGGGGAGGGAAGACATGGTGTGGTAGAATGTTGGATAGTGGATTGGTATCGAGCCGTCTTCTGTCTCGGTCGTGGAAGCCTCTTCAGCCTCGGGAGCCTCCCAGACTCCTAGCGCTTGCTCGCCCACCTCGGCCCTGAGATCATCGCGGTAGCCAGCCGAGTCACAGATCCTCATCCAGAGTATGGGCGCTCGCGAAAGGTTGTAAAATCTCTTTGATACTTGCGAGAGGACGTGTAAATTATCGGCGGCGTCGAGGTGCAAGAAGATCTCCAATAGTCTACAGTATGGAATGAGCACAGTTCTCAAAGTGCCAGCGTGAACTCACAGATCATCTGACAAGACTTCGAGGTCTGAATGCTCTCTTGTGTCCGCCTCGAGGCTTGTTACCGAACAGGCGTCCACAAAGCACCCCTCATCACTCAGTCGACCCTCCGTTGTCCCTTCTTTGACCGGGCTTGGGATAGTCTTTGCGTTGCCGCCGCTGGACACCATAGATAGAGCAGCCATGCGATCAGCAAAAGACGTTATGGACGAGGCGACACTCGACACCAGCTCCGAGCCAGCATTCGTTGTTTTTCGAGACGGCGTACCAGCCGGGCTCTCTGAAACGGCCCTTGCTCGAGCTGGGGAGACGCTGATGCCCAGTTCAGTGAAGAGGCCGCCTAATCTACGGCGGTTGGAGGCAGCGGTATTGGGAGAGTTGGTAGATTGTTGGTTCTGCTTGCTTTTCAGGCGGGCTGGGATGGCTGAAGGCGGGGAAGAGGGAGATGGATCGGGATCGTCCTTGGGGGCTAGGGTCGACATATCCGATTCCCTCGTTTTGGGATTGTATTTGGGAAGAGACTGGGCATTGGTAGTCTCTGAAAGAGGGAAAGAGACATGACTGCCACAACGATGATTCCGCGCGACGCCGTCACGGTCGGGCTGTGTGCCTCCCAGCTTCGTTGTGGCTTCTTCCCTCGACGTTCTCTACCGCATTCGCATAGGATTGACTAGGAGACTGGGATCGCCGATGCGACTGTCTATATGATCTCGGGCTGATTGGGAGGCTCGTTGGACATTCTGTCTGCGATCTCCGACTCATACGCATACACACGGACATGATCGTGTGCGTATAAGATGGTACATGTATCTATGAAATGCTATGATGATGTTGAGTATACAATGTAGAGTACAGTATGAGTACCAATGATGATCGTGAGGATACGTCAAAAGAGTCTATTGTGCGCGAAACAACAAAGATCCTCTCATTTGACCAAGACTCCCACCATACACTCCTTCAACATAAAGTCCATGTTGACCCAAGAATGCGTGAGCACTGGCAATTGTCGTCAGTCATGGTCCTGCCGAGAAAAACGTTGTCAAAAGGGACTCACTAAAAAGACGCGTCCCATCTCGCCCCGCAACCCTCATCATCTCGTCCTCTCCTCCAGGGTGGAATGGAAGGTAAGGCGTGATGTTGTATACCATTCCGTTGAATACCGACCACGCATCGTCCGGAGTGTTATGCTATAATATTGTATCAGCTCTGCGCCAGCAGTAAAAACACACTGACCTCCTTCAGCTCTGCAAGCGTGACTCTCTGGAATGTATTCACACCCCTCAAGTTTTGTCCACTTGATGTCAACCTCGCCCAGTCTAGAGGAGAATGTCCCGGCGCAAGGGCTACCTTTCCCTTCTTCTTCTCTTTGGGCTTGGGTTTCTCTGCCACTTTCAGCCCTCCTCCATCATGTCCGCCATTTTGTATACCGAAGGACGGTTTCTTCACCGTACTCGGCGGAGGAGCCATGTTCCCTATAGGTATGTTGTCGGGTATGATGGCGATGTTTAGATCTGAAGGAGGCTCATCGTCATCGTGCGTCGACTTGGTAGGTGACGGAGGGGCGATGGCGAATGATAACGTCGGGATTGGCGCAATAGTGGGGGGTATCGGGGGTTTGGGTGCTTCAGGGGCGGGAGCCTGGGATCTCTGATGAGAATTGAGCATGGGGAAGGGGGGCGGGGCATCAATGTCGTCTTCTTCGATATCGTTATTCGCCGTCGTCTTCTCGACCTGGGCTGGAGCGGCGCCGCGAGACCAGCTTGGCAGTGAGGGCACGAGCTAAAGCTTGTGAGATTTGTGGATGTCACTTGATGCAGTACTTACCCATGACATATCGGCGGTTCGTTTGCAGAGAGGCTGAACGAAAAGTCATGGTCTTTGTAAGGACTGCCAGACGATTTGATGGGCGGCATTTGCTTCCGTACTTGCGCCATGGGACCAAACAATTTGTATCGCATGTGTGCCATCTGCAGCATCATGAGCGATATGGAGGCATAAGGTCGTTCAACTGCAGGCAAGCATCGACTTTGGCATGCTCAGATTCCCTACGTTTCATTCGAAAAGATACAATGCCAGCACCATGGAACCACACAAGGACGGGATCAAATCTTCTCAAAGGCTGACGAGCCAAAAGTCATCGCAAACCTCAGTTGCAAGTCACCGACGCACTATAAACCCTCCCGACGCCATGGAGTCTTACGCTCTCCAGAACTTTCCCCCGACACACTCCACCATCCACATCGCCCTATTCCACAATGTCACAAACGCCCCGCAGATAAGACAGCGCCTGATAAAAGCTTCGCAATATCCCCCAGGAGAAGAAGGGGATAAAGCTAGAGCAGATGTTGATTTCGGCTTTGTTGAGGGCGACTTGGTATGTTGGAGTATCGGCCATGGGTGATAGAGGCTGACCGTTCTTGACAGCTGGTGTCCAAGGAACACTTGCTTTCTGCTCTCCTTGCCACGCTACTCTATGCCTATCCTTCTACTTCTCCAGCTCCTACCGACCCACCTTCGCTCTCCTCCCCCAACATATCCTCTCTCTCTTTGAATAGCGAACAAGATCGGGTACCAAAGACCCGTTCGCATAATCTTCACTCTGAAATCCTACTTTTGCTTTCTCCCAACAATAATATATCAGATTCAATTAGACGGCACGGGTTATCGGAAAAGACTACGAGGCTGGCTGTGGTCAAGTTTGGAAAGAGGGGACAATCGACGGAAGAAGTATGGAAGGCGATGGAGGACGTTGTGGATGGGGAGTTGGTGGGGCTGGAACGAGTCGGCGAAGGTGTAGATTGGGCCAAGGTCGACAAGGTGTGTCGCGTCTCTTTTCGAGCTGGCATGAGCTGATTGTCTTTGCAGGTCTACAAGCTGTCCGAGCTCAACGCTCTCAAAACACCCGATGTGATAGAGAAGAAGAAGGCAGCGGTGGTGAGCACCGTTGCCGTCAAGAATGTAATCTAGGGCATCACACATCATTTCTGTATGTACTCGCATAAGCATGATCATCCGAGATGAAGGCGGATGGCTTGTTAAACCGCCCACGCCATGGGCACGATGCTGATGATCCAGTTCACGGATCCTGTAACAGGGTTTCCCATGTCAAAATGCATTACTGTACATGTACACTCTCATGCCCTAATTCAATCTCGGATACCGACAGTACTTGTCGCTAATGCTTGTCACTTCGTAATCCCCTGGCAGTGAGCTCGAGATGGCATAACTGTCCTCCATGATGTCGGTCACAGTCTGAAAGGCATCAGCATTGTAAGCTTGAGGTACGTAGAGGCTACGTACCTGAGTCTCGACCACCTTCCACTTTGAGCCCGACTGTTCACTTCTGGTGTATGTGAACGAGAAAGGTGCTGTACCGGTAAAGTATACTCGGAAGACGGCCGGTTCGTCACCTAGTGCCCGTCAGCAATTTGTCTCTGCGGGCGCAAGAAAAAAAACACACCTTCACGCAGATCATCCTCGCCGCTCTTAATCCTAGCACTCGGCAACGGATGAACAGTCCTCACCATTCCCTCCACCTGCCTCTTGCACTGATCACCCCTCAATGCCACACTCTTGACTTCAAACTTGCCCGCCTTCTCTGCGAATCTCGAAAACCTCGATCCGCCAGAAGTCACACTATGCTCCTTGCCCAGCCAAGCATATTCGATTGTCCAAGGTGCCTTGCCCTGGAGTAAGAATTCGAGGTGGTCTCCCACACAGACTTGCTTTCGAGCATCCACTTCTACGATTCTCGCGCTCTCCACAACTTCGACGCTGATCCGTGTTTCATCTCTGAACCCAGTGCCATCTTCTCCGCCATCCAAGAGCTCCATGGGGCAGGAGGAAGAGTCGACAATGTCGTGCAGGGTGATTTCGTACCGACCAATGTCGTTCAAGAGGACATTGGGAAGAGAAAGAGACCATTCAGGTTTGGCAGTGTTGATGGTGTAGAGATCGACCTTGGCAGAAGCGGGTTTGCGCACGCCGAGAGTGACTTGCCAAGGGCCCTTGCCCCTCAAACCCAAAACCGCCCCGCTTTCCAGCTTGCCGTCTAAACACAGTGGTCCGCTAGAACCGCCCTTGATCCATCCACCGCCGGGACGAGCAAAGACCTGGTGCGAGATCTTTTGATCGAGGCCGTTGCTAGGGTAGTTGCCATCGGACAGAGTAATGAACTGGTACGTATAAGTCCCAGGTTCCGTCTCGAGATGAAGTACACCAGCGTCTTGCGCGGATTTGAGGTACCTGATCCCCTGATCTTTGCCGTCCTTGCCCAGACGGTACGTCAACTCGAAAGGCGCTTGACCCTCGAATGTGAGCCCAACTTGGTCTTCTTGCCCGGCGCAGAGACCTTGGTGGTTCCAGCTCTTCTTGGCGAGTACCAAAGCGGACGATGGGAGGATGGCGAGGGAAGGACGAGGGAGGTAGGAGATGGTGAAAGTGGAGGAGGGATCGAGGATCTCGCCGGGGCACGTAGCGTCGTTGACCTGTGCTAGGGTCAGTGCCATCGAGGAGCTGATGGGGTGACATACCTTGACGAGTTTGTGTACGCCCTCGCTCTTGAGTTGGATAGCCGCATTGGGGTCGTTCAACGTGACCTTTTCCTGCTTTCCGTCCACCTCGTAAACCACATTCCAAGGCTACTCCCATCAGTTTCACTCTAGACATTGCGAAGGGCGACTCACCCTCTCTCCAGTCAACCTCAGAGGCACCTTGACGATCTCGCCCTCCCTGACTTGCTTACTACCCCCACTGGCCAACCTCGCACTCGGCTTCTCCCGTTTCACATTCACCTCCACACTCTTTGCGCTCTCCAACTTTCTTACACACCCGTTTCCGTCCTCGATACTGAGCAAGTTGATGTGCAATTTGCCGCTGGCGGAGGGGTTGGATGAGGAGAGGGCGTCGGGGACGGGGATTTGGAGGTTGGTACGGCCGAGAGAGAGGGGGATTGTGGTGTTGGATGAGTGGGTGCCGTGGGAAGTGAGGTATGTCAATTTGAGTGGCGGGATACCCTACAAGGTCTATCAGTCCAAATCCCTGACCAAACCAGGACACTTACCCGAGCCTCGACGTCGACCCCGACAACATCGCCTGAACACGAATACAGTGTCGGCTTGATGAGCTTGCCCGTCAACTCGGCATTGGCAAGAGGGTGTACAGTCTGCTTGATAGGTGGTTGAGTGACTTGGATATTCCTATACCTTTTGTCGCTGAGAGCCGTGAACGTCTTGAGAAAGATTAGCGGCATCCTGTAGGTTTGAATCAAGCTTACATAGGTGTATGCCCCTTCCTGCTCGGGTCGGAGGACGATGCTCCCGTGGTGGCCTGAGAATTGCTGAGAGATCGTCCTGGGTCGACCACCTTTTCGCTGTTCGATATATTCCAGCTTGAAAGGTGGGGCGCCAGTAAAGTCGAGGTGTGCTGTAGAACCGACATCCATCGCGCTTGATTTGTGTCAGACAATTGAGCAAACTCGATAAGAAGACTCACCATTCGTGCAGAGTAGTCACGCTCATGTCCAAAGTCGGCAGGGGCACGACCTGCACTTCACATCGACTGGGCTCCATGACGCCCCCAACACAATCCCCTTCGATCGCGGCCAGAGCATAACTTCCCGCCTCTGTCACTACGAGCTCTTCCTTCTTGCTCTTGACTTGCATCACCCTCTCTTGCGCCTCACCGCCGGATGTAGGTGTAAAGGTGTATGTCAACTTGAGAGGCCGTTCGAGTCTTTGCGAAGGGTGGTTGAGATCAGGCGCAAGGATCTCGATAGGGATCGACACGCTCTGATTCTGCAGCAGCTGATACGGCGCCTGGCAATTGAATTTGACCGACTTTTTCGTCTCCACCTTCCATGCATTTTGCGCCGAATACCCAGAAGGGGTATAGGTGTTGTGCAAAGCGTCCTTGACAGATAAAAGCTGGACCGTGGACTGCCCGGGGGTATCGTGGGAGACGCGGAGGGGGACGTGGTGGGATTTGGACACCCTGGTGCGGGTGGTAGGATCGGCAGAGTCGGAGAAGAGGGTGTCTTCGATCCCCTCGACGGTGCCAGTCTTTTCCACTGCAGTGTTTCCATTCGCGTCGGTTCGCTTCTTCTCCCACTTGACTTGGAGCGGGGATACACCCGTAGCCTCGAATGTGACCACATCCTGATCACCAACACAGCGCAGCTCGGGGGCCTGGTCCTTGTCGTTTTTGAGCACGAGCTTGCCGCCTTTGGCTTGTTGGACGAATTTACCTCCGCTGGGGCAGCTGACGATGACGGCCTCTCGACGCGGGGTGAGGTGGAAGCGGTCGCCGCGCTTGTCGACGACGTTTCGGAGGGTAATGACGGAGGGCTGGTCGACTTTGAGGAACAGGACGTTTTCGGTCGGGGCGAGGTTGCGCGGGATGAGGGCGAGCGAGTCGGCAGGTTTGACACTCGGTACAGAGGCCGGGTCGATATCTCTCGGGTGCCCGACAATCTTTTTGCCCGATTGCAGCACGAGCGCGCTCAGGGGGTCGATCTCTGGCTCGAGCTCTTCGGCTTCATCGTCGTCGTCCCCGGTGCCGTCCGTGATCCTTAGCTTGACTGCTCTTGCGGGAGAACGGGTGAGGCTTGAGCCGTAGATAGTTTTGGTCTGAGGCGCACCGCCAGAGAGGGGGTGGATGACAATGTCGAGCAATTCGGGAATAGAGTTGTTGAATACGATGGGGACGTGAAGAGGCTGGTGGCTGTCTGGAGGGATGCAGTATGTCAACTGTAGAGGGTTCAGAGTCGCCGTCCTGCAAGATGTCAGCGCGGCGCTTCTACCTGAGATGGTACTTGCGAATAGGGGAGCAGTCGAATCTTGTGTACACCTTCGATATGTTTCGGTTCGGACCACTTGCGAGCGGCGTAGAACCAGTTCCAATACCACTCTCCGCCCAAGGCGGCCGTACCGACGACATTGACGTAGCCGAGCATTGTACTCGGCTCTACGATGAGCCAGCACAGTGCATTGATTGCGAGACAGATAGCTCCGAGTAATGTGGTCTGTTTAAAGCTCGGGGATAAGAGGGGTATCCGCAAGAGGGATATGGAGTAGAGAGCAAGGACTTCGAAGCCTGTCCATGCGAGGACGGTGAGAGGCCCGCTGATGCGTAGTGAGCTGGTCCATGTGGGGTCTGGATCTGTGAGAAAGAGGGGGAGGAATGTGTCCCAGAGTTTTGTGATTTCTACGAGGCCGACGAGTGCGACGAGGAAGAGGCGTTGTTCGTTGGGGGCGAGGAGGGCGGTGGGGACGAGCGGCGGCGGGGGGAGGGCGGGTATTGACGGGGGCGGGGGCGGCTGTGTGCTTTTGAGGGGTGTCCCTATTCTCGGCGGCATGCTGACCCTCGTGCTCAGTGCAGTCTCAACTGTCGAATTGTTGGATGCTCGAGGTCCGGTCGACGGCGAAGGCCGCCAGCTGTTACATAAGCCGTCCTCGGCGTACCTCCCCCCTGAGTTTCAGTGATGTTGATTTCTTATTGTAGGTGAAACAACGGTGCCTCGATGCCCCCTGAGTGTGAT
Organism: Cryptococcus floricola; assembly: GCA_006352305.1. NCBI lineage: Eukaryota > Fungi > Basidiomycota > Tremellomycetes > Tremellales > Cryptococcaceae > Cryptococcus > Cryptococcus floricola. Next base: position 1,329,673 of record CM016932.1, on the reverse strand, counting down.
GCACATCCACCCTCGCTGCCTCCACCCTCTATCACACACACTCTGGCTCACGTGCAGGGGCCTTCCGTCCACACACCCCGGGTGCCACTGCCTGTGCGCATCACACCCCGCCATTGTTGACGAAACCTGGACGGCACGATGCGGCAGGGCTGGCAGGAACACGCCTCCTTCTCCTGGATCTCCTGCAGCCCCCCCAACTCTATCCCAGCCCGCCTCGGACCTGGCCACATCCGAGCCTATATATACTCCCACCCCTACCTCCCCCAACACCCCACCGAGGCCAGTCCCCCTCCACGCTCCTTGCTCTGCCTACTCATGATCCTTCTCACCGCCTTCCTCCTCTTCTTCAACCTCCTCGCTTCCCACGCGTTCCCCACCAACCGCGCAACTTCTTCCCCATGTACTTACACTGCTTACGGCCACACTGCCACTGGCTACGAGACTAGCGATGGTGCTTGTCGCTATACCATAAAGTATGGCATTGCCGAGAGATGGGCAGAGTCTGTCGCTCCCTCAGATATTGGGTAACTTTTTCTACCTTGATTCAAACTCGACTGACGAATCATAGCAACCAGAGCTATGCCTCTGAACCTCCTTCTTGTCCTCAGAACTCTGGCACATATACCGTCGGTAGCTCTCAGTCTGAAGACTGCCTCTACGCCACCGTCTATGCCCCAAAAACCACTGCACCTTCCGCCGGCTGGCCCGTTTTCGTCTGGTGTGTAAATTGTCCATCGCCACCCATTGTTCACTGATCAAACATCATCAAGGATCCACGGCGGTTCCTTCGTCCAGGGTTCCACCTCTGCCCCAGGCCTCGATGGATCCCTCCTAGCCAAGAACGGCAACATGATTGTCATCATGCTCCAGTACCGTCTCGGCGTCTTTGGTCTCTTGCCGCCGACGCTTGCTTCAACGTCCTCTGATCCGAGCCTCGGGTTGAAGGATCTCATCTTGGGTTTGAAGGGTGTCAATCAGTATATCGAGTATGTTGGAGGGAACAGGGGACAGATTACTGTAGGTGGCCAGAGCTCGGGGGCATCGATGATCCGAGGTGAGTCTCAATGGTCTTGAACCGTGCTAGTGCTGACGGTACTAGCTCTCTGGGGTGCCCCTGCCGCCTCCGGCTTGTTTAGAGCTGCCATCCTCCAGTCTGACCCCATGGTGAGCATTCTTTCTCTATCTCTCGGCTTGACCTGACATACCCTTGTAGAGCTTTGGTTTTGCGTCTACCGATATCACCACTCAGATCCAGTCCACATTTTACGCCATGTCGCCCATGTCTTCTTGCACGACTCTTGACTGCCTCAAAAACATTTCCGCATCCGAACTCGTCACCGCTCAAGATACACTCATCTCAACCGTACCATACACCATCACCGGCGTCCCCTTCTCCGAGCGTACGTCCCTCACTCCACACATACACAAGCTTACTATTACACAGCGCTGAGACCGACATACAACACTACCGCTCTCCCCTCCGACCCTTCTTCCACCCTCACAAACTCGCCCTCCTCACTCACCTTTACCCCCGCCTCGCTCCCCCTCTTGCTCACCACCGTCAAGAACGAAGGCGGTACCGCCATCTCTTCCATCTTTTCCACCCACGTACCGTTGTCCAACGATACCTACTACTCTACAGCTTCTGCTCTCGTAGGCACATCCCGCGCTACCAGTCTAGTCAGCTCAGAGTACTATTCTCTACCTGCTATCAACTCTACCTCCTCTACCGCCGCATATGGTCCCTCGGGAGACACTTTCCGAGAAACGTTTGAAAGGGCAGTGACGGATGGGATATGGAAGTGTGCGAATCTAGATGTTGCCAACAAGTGGGCTTCTGCCGGAGGTAAAGTGTGGGTAGGAGAGTGGAGGGAGGGTGTGACGTATCCCGATAATGAGTCGGGGTATTGTACCGGGGATGGCATCGTCTGCCACGAGGTTGGTCTTTTGTCGTTCAAGTGCGTGGTCGAACTGACTGGGCTTAGGATGATATCTACCCGACTTTCGGCACCGCCTCTGATCCTTCGAGCAACACTTCTACTCTTGTAAGCCTCCCCATGCAGTATCCTTCTACGAGCTGACACTGCATACAGGAAAGTACCGTCTTTTCCCATTGGGTCGCATTTATAACCACTCTCAACCCCAACCCTTCTTCAGCTGCCAAGAAGAGGTCATTCTCGTTTACATGGAGCTCGTGGTGGGACTGGAGCTGGAACGGGCAGAAGGCCGGGGGAAGTAGAGATTTTGCGCTGTCTCCTGGTTCTTCGTCCCAATCTTCTTCCTCCCGTTCTTCTTCCTCCCGTTCTTCTTCCTCCTCCCGTTCTTCCCCTCACACTTCCTCTTCCCACGCATACTCGTCATCTTCTTCTACATCCCCCACATCAACATCCCCCTCTTCCTCCGCCACATCAACCGCCACCTCTCAATGGTCCCAATACACTTCCGAATCCGACGTCTTTGCGTTGGGCGGGGATGGACAACTATCGGGCGCTTGTCCGGCTGGGTTCTGGGGGGACAGTGTGCCGTTTGATTGGCAGTTGTATGATTAGCTTGTCATTCGAGAAACGGAGAGTGTGGACTATTGTTGAGATGTATACACATACACGTGTCGCAAGATCGCGATCAGACTCTTTTGTTGCATTTGATGAAATATAAAAGCTCTGGAAGAATAGCACATGTATAGGAAAGGTATCTACGTTATTATATTTGTTCCGCGATGGAGCTCTTTTAGTAGGGTTCAGGAAGCTTTGGCACATCTTTCAAGATCTTTGAATCTTTTGGCGATGAATCACACGCAATGGACAGCTAGAGCGTGCCGAGTAAGCTTCGATGATGGAAAACAGGCGCACTCACCACCGTCAGCGTGAGTGTGACAGTCCTTGCCGGCATTGTCACTCGAAGCGGCGGCTGTAGAGGAGGCAGCTGGAGTGGAAGAGCTGGAGGCGTCGGGCACGGATGAACCGGTCCAAGAGGCAGATGTGGCGAGAGACGATGTTTTGCTGCTGCTAGATTCCGCAACCTTGCCGATACAAGCATCTCCACCCTTGGCAACCTCAAGCGCATAGACATCTGAGAATGACATCAGCCACGAGTCTCGATAAAGAGGAGGAGCGACTTGCGAGCAGCAAAGTACTGGAGGGCGTTCGAGTCTACAGTGGCATAGGTGCTGTTGTGCTCGGCGAGCTCGAGAATGCCAGTATAGTCTTCAGCATAGTGGTCGACTTTGCCGTTCGTCACCGCTGGAATATGGAAGAATCGGTGACTGTATGTCAGTCAGCTGGTGTCCTGGAGATGAAATATGAAAAAAAGGACTCGCATGAGATCGATAGACCAAAAAGTCGAAGGTTTCTCGCTGACGAGCTCGTACCCAAACATGCAAAAGTTTTCGTTAAACAGCCTGTCAGTGTAAGAAAGATCGCAGATGACAGTTTCGGATGTGGCATTGTCGCCTCGCCAATGTCCGCGCCAACCGTCTTGACCACAATTCTGACACATAACGTCAGCCCGTGTTTGAGCAAAGAGAAAGATACCAACGCCGTCAGGGTTATCACATCGCAAAAGCACGCCTTGTTTGTTGGACGTGAGGAAAGCATCCCAGATACCGATGACTTGGGTGTATGAACCAGTGTCGGTGCCAAAGTACTGTTGAAAGATGGGATCGTCCCCGCCGTTGGTGGTGATGTATTCTTTAGCGAAGGAGGCTACTTCGTATGTGTCACTAGGAAAAGGGTCAGCTGCCACGTACAAAGAAGGTAAGATGACTGACGAGAGGGCCTTTTGAAGCATACGCCGTTGGGTAGCGTTACAGCTGGAGTGAACCTCAATGTCACTGGTGTAGGGGCTGAGCTCGCGGGGGACGAGGGGGATGCTCAGGGCGGACCCGGTGAGGAGGGCCGTAGCGAGTAGATCGGAAAAGAGCATGATGAATCTATTGACGATATTGGGGGAAGATGATGTCTGGGAGGTTTCAATTTATACACCACCCTCTATGGACGGACAATCATGATTTCTCGGCAGAATGAACTCGACCCAGAAGTCCTCCGCTTGGCAGTAAAGTTGAATGAAACGTGGACGGTGTCATCAGCATGTAGAAAGCCCCGGGGGGCGATCGACGATATGCAAAACACCCCGGGATGAATGCCGAGCAGGAGGATCCTCAGGAGACATGTAGTGCAGGAGGAGGGCCTTGGCAGCAAGTCGGATATCCGTTCTGCGGCTGTGACCGTCCAGTCCTCTTTCAGAGCAGGAGCTGATCTTTTGCCCGCACAATTCATCCATCCTTCTCTCCTTGGCTCTTGGCGTACTCTTCCATGCATCCATCAGCATAAAGCCAGATGTCAACCAACCGGCGCCCCCAACAGACATCCTCGAACAATGCGGCTCACCTCCGCTGCTGCCCTCCTCCTGGCCCTTGCCACCAACGCTCAATTTGCACCCGCCTCCTCCGCTGCGTCAAGTTCAAGATCATCTTCGACTCTGGCCTTCCAGGCTACGTCGTCCACCCCGAGCGTGCTGAGCAATTCAGCTGCCTCTTCTACCGTACCAGTGGCTCCATCTGAGAGTACTGGATGTGTTCTTCATGTCGATCATTACCATTGCGAGGGGCCTGCCGAGGGCTACACTGCAACAGCGACATCAGAATCTACCTCGGTACCGTCGCCTACCGAGAGTTCCAATTGCTTCTGGCGTAAATTCTTTTCCATGTGAAATGGATCACGATGCTGATTTACTCTACAGATGAAACGCACTGGGACTGTTTTGACAGTCAAGAAGAGCTCGAAGCTGCCCAGTCATCAGAGGAGAGCGGGGAATGCATCATTCACGGCAAGTCTTTGACTCTCAGCTTTTTCTATCCTATGCTCATACCTACCAGTCGGTCATACTCACGGAGACTGTTCAGCCCAGGATCTAGCATGTGGCGCCGTCATCCTCGACAACTACAACATGGGACTCCATATCGCAGCCTTATTCATCATTTTGGTCACATCCGGACTGGGGGTACTGATTCCCTTGATATCCAAGTGGCTCAAAAAATATGATGCCTCTCGACAAGAGACTATGAGCCGGGAGATGGAGGTGTACGAGGGCAGTGCGGCTTTCGGGCGCGGTGTGGGGTGGTGGGGTAATTTGTTTTTCATTGCACGTCATTTCGGGACGGGTATCATCATCTCCACCGCATTCATCGTGAGTGCCCTGTGTTTTATAGCGTGTAACGCTGACGAGATAATAGCACCTTCTTTACCATGGCTTTGTGATGTTTGGCAACGAGTGTATCGGCGAGCTTGCCTACGAGTCTACAGCCCCGGCTATCGCTATGGCAGCCGCCTTCATCACATTCCTCCTCGATGTTCTTGGTACCCGATACGCTCACAGAAAGAGGGACAGTGCTCTTGCCATCGAAGAAGGTATGGAGCACAAACTGCCTCCTTCTCCAGATGCTCAACATGAGCATGAGCACTTACACGGGGACGCCTGTGGTAACCGCTTTGATGCAGCGTTCGAAGCGGAGCAAAATCATCAGGTACTCTTGTTGGAAGCTGGTATCATTTTCCATAGTATCATGATTGGCGTAACCTTGGTACGTGGCTGTTTTCCTTCTCAATCCATGAGATGCCTGCTGACGAGATGTAAAAGGGTGCCGGAGGCGGTAATGGGTGGACCACCCTTTTTATTGTCATCATTTTCCATCAAATGTTCGAGGGCCTCGCGTACGTATTTTTGATACGAGTAGACAGTCACTGACAGCACAATCTGGTGTTAGACTTGGAGCTCGCATAGCTCTTCTAGATTGGATGTCTAAAACCCGTGCCATCATCATGAGTCTTGCCTTCACCGTGAGTTCACGTCTACCCTGCGGGACTGTCACCAATACTGCACCAAAGGCTGCCGGCTGACACCACCTCCTAGTTTATCACCCCTATCGGCATTGCTATCGGTATTGGAGTCCGCAAGTCGTTTTCCCAGAATGGCAAAGCCTCTCTCCTCTCTGTTGGGATCCTCAACTCGATCTCTGCAGGTATACTGGTCAGCTCTTCTCTTACCCGTGTATGGCTGGCAAGCTGATGACTCACACAGCTCTATACGGCTTTCAAACTTTTGTCCACCGACTTTACAGGCGGGCCGCTGAGGGATGCAAAGGCTTCCAAGCTCATGGTGGCCCTTGCTGCTCTGACAGCCGGTCTGATTGCTATGAGTGTACTCGGGAAATGGGCGTAAATCGAGGGATACCAGAGTCGGCCAGGACTGGGCTGGTAATCGGTCTTACAATTGTTGTGGATGATGCATGTCATGATCTATTCGTACACTACGTAATGGCTAAAGTTACAACGCTTAAACAAGTCTGTTTTTATAAAAGAGACACAGGTTTATTCGGTCGACCCTCTTCGAGACCCACCACGGCTAGGACTTGCAGCTGCAGGGCTGGCGCGGAGAACGCGCGAGTCTTGGGTGACGGAGCCTCGTCTGGATGCAGCTACCGACGGGGGTACGAGAGTATCCCGGCGGGAGTTTAGTATTCCTTGCGCAGAGGCGATAGCTAGATGTTGTCGGCAGCTGTCGCAGTATCGCATGGTGAATGTTTCAACGTGAAGGGCATGTGTGCTGCAGTCATATGAGAACAAGCCTCACAACAATAGTCAAAAGCCCAACTCACCCGCAGAAACTACCACCACATCCACCACAGTGACGCTTGGGTTCTGGGATATCGGTCAGTCAAACAACGCTTCAGAACTATCGGTATGCTTACCCAAGAGCCCAAAGTTCCTTCCACACCTGTCCGCCATACACGTATGGGAAACCGACTCGGCAACATGCCTCGCTGGTCCATCCGGCAAAGACCACTGGTAGAGCGCGTACTTTTTCTTCTCATCAGTGATACCGAAAGCGGCATACAGAATTTCACTATTCTCATCAGTGCCAGTCACCAAGATCACAGAATGGAACTTACCCGATAAACTTCACCATACAGCAGTCGCCACCAGGGTGGTCATCTGACCGATGCATTGAGCCTTGCGCAATCAATTGCCACGGCTTGACGTCTTCGTTCTCGTTGAACGAATCCTTGATACCAGGCGCGCAGCGGACAAGCACCACGCGAGCTCCCACACCGATCACAAAGAGCGGTCCGTACTTGAGGAACTCTCTGTTGAGGAAGGATATGCCGCCAGTGAAACTATCCTCACTGATATCCTCGCCTGATGTCACGGAAGCGTCGTCGCCATCCAAAGAGGCGATGCAATCTGCCAGGCTCATTGAAGCTATGGGGTAGCCGTTGAGGGAGAAGAGGTAGACGTGGTGCCTGGAAGCCAAGACAATGTTTCCCTGTCTGTCGTCAGCCGCCATTGGAAATATGTCAAATGCTACTCACATCTGCCTCATCGGTCGCGCAAAACTCGATCGGCTCATTCTTGCCCGTACAAAGCGTTCTGGTGTATCGCAGGCGATTCGTATCCCAAACCACGGCAGTGCCATCCTGATCAAGGTCATTAGCAGGTATTCGATCATTTGCAGCATACTCACTTCTGATCCGCTAACCAAAAAGCTCCATGACTTGTTACTGGTCAAGCAGATCACCCGCTCTGGATGGCCCCGGAGAGTAGCTTCTCGCTGGATTTTGACGTCCCCTTTGCGGTACCCTACTCCGCTGATGGTGAGTCGCCAAGCCGATATGACACCTTGACGAGAAACAGTAACGAGGAGCGTTGGAGACGCAAAAATGGCATGTTCAGGATAGATGCCTTCGACCAGAGCAGCCAGCTGGTTTCGTGTAAGCTCAGAGACAATTGGATCATTCGGCACTCACTTTCGCCGTAGCATCTTGATAGTATACCCTGATAGATCCATCGGCAAACCCATACTGTACGCTCAGATGGGAGGAACTGGGCACCGGGAGCCTGTGCTTCTGAGTGACCTTGGGTTTCGAGTCCGGTCCAGAAGGCGGACTGATATCATCGATAGGGGTTGCAGTCTCAGAGATGGGAAATATACTCCTGAACATAAGTTGCCAGTGTTCAGCCACCCCGAATTTGACGCCGAGGGGGAGGTCACTCCGACCGGCCATGAAACGATGAGGATGCGGCATTTTGAAAATTTGGAGTGGGGTCTGACCAAAGTTGTGGATGATTGCCGTCGAAGCTGCCTTTTCTTCTTCGTTTTCAATGTTTTCCAGATCTACTGCGCCCCGATAGGAGAGCGGGTGGAAGCAGTTGAAAGATGAAGGGTCTCTTTGTTTATACCCAAATGTCAAATCAATCCAGTGGGCCAAGTGTCTTGAGACGTATTCAGATTCGAGCGCCTCCCGGTGACGATGCACGAATAGATGAGGATCTCCAAGAGCCCAGGGTGGTAGAGCGACGTCATCAACGATGTCACCGGTTGCCTGCTTACGACCAAAGTCGTGGTGATTCTAGAAAAGTCAGTACCCTAAGCATTTCATAGAAGAATTGCCCACCAGGTTGACCAAAAACGCCGGAGAGTAGTAGAATTCGGGGACCAGCTCTCGCACATCTCCACGATTATCCGATGAGGCCGAGTCCCAAGCTTTGGGGATACTCGAGAATAACCTATCTGCCAGATCGAAATTTCCACCCTGGACAGTGTCAACAATGCCCATGGAACACGAGAATACACACCTGCAAAGCAAGGAATATCTCCGTGAACGGTGACAACCGAATCATGTAGCCGCATACAATCATTGACGAGCTGTAGTGGGTACCAAAATGGCTTACAACAATCGTCAGAATAGCTCGATTTACAGGCACCACTCTTACAAAGGTGTTTCTCCCACACTCTCAGTGGCAGAGTATCGCTCAACTGCTTCTTCACGCCTAGCCTGCGTAAGAGCCCCCATTGGGAAATGAAGATCTCTATATGAAGATGCAGAAGACAAGTCGAGTTTCTCCGACGAGTAGTCGGCTAGGACCCAAGGGAAGACGGGGTATTGAGTCACATCTGTGTCAGCGTCAGCCGAGTTTTTGCCTCGTCATGGGAGACAAGTATACCATTTGGAGTTCTATTGGCGTATTGGTTAAGGAGCTGTAGGTAAGCGAACTGTGACATTGTCAGCTTCATTGCAGAATTCATCTCTGGGAGGACGTACGTTGCTGATTTCTCTGCTCTGCCATTTTCTTTGCAAAGCCTCCAATTGCTGTTCACTTCTATCCATAGCTTTCGCGACCGTGTCGAGGACGAAATTGCCAATGATACTCTTGGAGATGGCATCTCGATTGTCGTTCTTCGTACCAATCTTTTGGACCACCGCTTGACGCTCTTTCTTGTCCCGGAAAACCACAAGGAAGTTGCGCTTGTCCGAAAAGTAGAGTTCAAGAGCCACATCTCGAAAGAGGAAGGCGCGCTTGTTATTTTCAATGATGTCGTTATAAGACCTGATTGCCTATTCAGTATAATGTTGTGGAATTTAGTGCTCACCATCTGTAGCTCTGCTGATCAGCAGCATCGAGTTCCGCGAGCGTCCCAGAAGGAATCGAAAGGACATCCTTCTGGGCATCTCTGGCGTCAATGACCTCCCCGTCGCCTGTCTGTACTAGCCCGTCGATGAGATACAGATTCTTCTTTCCCAAGATGAGCAGACCGGCTAGAAGAGCATCAGTACATTTTAGGGCTAGCGTGTGAGATACGCACGGCATGCGTCTACGCCCACAATTCTGACAATGTTCTGCAAATCAAGTGAGTGACTAGCATTCGCCCGGCGATGATTACGCACATGTGCTTCCTCGACAACGTCCCCGGTCTGCAAGGTTTTGGCAATCTTTCTCATCTTGTCGTCGCCGCTCTCCTCAACATCAATGAATGAATCACCTTCTCCGTTTTCGGAGAAAGTCTCGCTGGCCTGTTGAGCAGAAGTTTGCGTGGAGATTGAATCGTTGACGGCATGATGCGATCCACTGGCCTTGTCCGAGGATGTTGAGGCAGTCGAGGTGGTTTGCGTAGGCTCTTCCTCTAGAGGGGGGGCGGCATCACCGAGAGCGAGTGCAAACGGGTCTTCCCAGGGAGCGGCATTCAATCGTGAAACAGCTGATGACAGCTCATCGACGGACGGAATGGCGTCGCGCAATTTGTGGAGAGTCCGACTGATCCCACTTTCGGGAAGATTATCAACGCGCTCGAGGCGAGCCCTGGGTGATCACGTCAGATCATGTAGATCATCACTGTCTACTCACCTCATACGAAGAGGCCCTTCGCTTCCGTCGAGACGCCAAGTAACTTCTTGATTGTCATCTGGCCACAGCCCATGTTCGGAACGTAGTACCGCTGCTTGTCGAGGCCACTCAACAAGAGACAGCTTCTGCCAATGCTCTTTCCTACTCGTGGTCAGTTCCCTCCAACGTTTGCTTTGCTTACCTGTCCAAAGTCAGCTTTGCGTGGCTTTGAAATTCCTTCCACACAGCGTCAGCATCATCTCAACAAGAGCCTGAAGACTTACAGTCTGGATAATGATCATTTTCCAAGCAGCATTCTTATCCTTACCACCCTCCAAGATTGACTCGCCCGTGACGACTCGTTTGAGCGGTGCTCTTTTCTCAACCGTTGGTGGCCTCGACTTGGTGAATCCTTGTAGCCCGCTGGTACCGTCTGAGGAAGGTCTACGTCTGATCGGGGATGAGGGAATGCCCGGAGACGTCGCAAGTCTACTGGAATATGACTGTCCAAAGTAGGACGAGACTTGAGGCGTTGACGAAGACATGGCAAGAGATGTCGCGATCTTGGGTGAAGGTGGAGTGGTCCGCAATTGTTCAATGATGAGATCGATCTGCGACACATGAGCTCAAACGCAAACGTGTAAAAAGATGTGTACCTGAGTCGACATGGTCTTTGGAAGTTTACCCAGATTGATAAAAGCAGCCAACAAGTCAATGGCGGCATCTCTAGAGTCTTTGATAGAGTCCACATTCACATTCCCTGACAGAGCCGCAAAGTCTGCGAAATTAGGGAGGGCAAGCTCGATTCTCTTGTATGTCAAGTACTTCCTGATGGTACTATACTCTTTATAGAGAGATGTGATATGGCACAACAGCGTCGTGAGACGAGCATGGGAATCTCCAGCCGGTGAGGAGGCTGGTTCGATGTCAGCCCAGGTTGCACATTTACGATGACCCACCCTTAATTTGTGAAGCACTCAAAGAGTGGATGGACGACCCAGTACCCGACCTCGCCCGGATGGTGGAAGGTCTTTCCGCGCTTTCTCCAGAATCCCCCGCTGCTTGCAACAGCCAATCCATAGCAGATAGCAAGCATCCCACCATCTGTGGTGACCGTAACTTTTTGCCTGGATCGTCTCCGAGTACCATCCGCGTCACCACGGCTTGGATGTCATTGTCCCACGAGGCGGGCAATGTTCTTGACAAGAGGGCGAAACCGCCTTCCGATTCGAATGACTTTGAAAACGTCTCTAAGCCTCGAGTGGTCATGGCCTGCTCGAGCAATGCAAGACAAGGACGGACGACGTAGGTTGAATTGTTGGAGGAGAGCAGTATGACGATGAGGCGATGCAAAGCCACAGATCGATTCAGTTTATGGAGACGAGTGATATCCTGACTCAGTTCGGCGACCGCTGTCAGGATCAAAGCTGCAGGTAGCTGGTAAGGTGGTGGTGTATCGAGCCCGGTAAAGAAGGCCATGTTGTCTGCAACCGAGGTCAGCGCACAGCCCTCCGAGTGCGCCTTTACGCACTCTGACAGAGGGAAGATATCAAGTAGGAGAATACGGGCTTGATGCTTTGGAATTGTCAGTGACAGTCTTCCGATATGGAGACTTACGCGTCTTCACCACTCCACCGTGCCTCCAGTCCCAATTTCAACTTTTCTGCAAGCGCGTCAGTTCATCCCCGAATGCTTGCTTTGACAACTCACCAGCAACATCGGGTACTACTTCTAGGTTGAACAAACCTGATCTCAGAGCATATAGCAATTTCTTGACCAATGAAGACTTTTGAAAAGTCCTCAGGATGTTGAATCGCTTGTGCTTGGATGTGCGCAGTAAATGCTGGAAATGCTCGAGATAAAGCCTGACGACCTCATCGGAGGCGTAAGACCAGAGTTCAAACTCCACGCCAATAGCTCGATAGGCAACAGAGTTGTGGACGGTGGCCAGCCTGGTAGATATGAGCTACGTTCTCAAAGTGACGGATGCTGCTCACTGAGGCTTGTCCATATTTATACCCAGCATGGTCAGAATGACCTTGGTGCAAGGAATGTCTAGCAGAGTCGCAGCTTTGGGGCGCAGAATCGCTGCCAGGAGATCGAATCCGTCTGAAAACTTCTGTCAACAAGAATCTCTCACCCGTCTGACTCACGTATTCGCTCCATTTCTTCGCTGGCCAACCAACTATCCTTGATTGTATCCCTCAAGACACTCAATGTATCCAAAAGTTCTTCACTGGTGCGACTCATAGACACCATCTTCAAGATGACAAGTCCACCGCCTACAGCTTGCACACTTTCATCTAGGCTGGTAGACCTGAAAGCCCGAACATTACCTGTGAGTTTGGCAGTACCATATGGGAGTTGTCTGGCGCGGTAGGGATGTGGTATAGCGGCGTTGACGCATGTGTCCCGTGTAGGATCATAGTCTCGAGCGGACAGAGAGACAATGATTGACTCTTCGAGAAGAACATGGCCAGACCGTATAGCGCGAACAAGTATAGAATTGCTAGGCGTTGTGAACAGTCGCTTATCCGAGGCAGATTGGGCGAGGCGATGGAGGTAGATGTTGATCGAGGTAGCACCTTCATCTGTTGCTACGTTAGCCAGGCTTCCTTGTTCAACAAGACTTACATGTCAAGAACTTTCCCATGGCCTCTTGCAGGTTACCTGTATATCTAGGTCCCAGGTGGTGCATCAGTAACACGAGATCTTCCGGGACAGCTTCCTCGAGCAGAAGCAGCCTCCCAAGCATCCATTCGTTCTCTTCCTCTCTCCCCACCCCTTGGTTCTTCTTCTCTTCTTCGTCTTGATACTCTTTGCCGACGGATACACAGATAGAATCGGCTGGTGTGCCAGCCACTGGTCGAGATTGCACGGGGGCTGGCGGAGCCTGGGGTGTAGGCAGCGGATAAGGCATCCGCAAAGCGCCAACCCGTGTACCGTTCACAAATATCCTAACCTCTCCAAGCTCATGACCGCGAGGTTTCCGAACTCCAACAGCGAAATGCACCCATTGGAAGTGAGGTACAAGCGCGTCTGGGGCGTCACAGATGACCTCGTCATCGGGAGGAGGGCTGGAAGAGTCGATGGGCGATATGGGCGCCGCCCCTTGAAGAGATGTGGTTATAGCGATTTGAGAGTTTTCAAGGATGCGTACGCGGAACAAGGGACATTGGGCGTTTTTTTGAGAGAGATGAAGGAGAGTCAGAGGTTGATTGAGTTTGGTAATGTGCAGCCAACACTATTGAATATTGAGCAAGATGACAGAGGCCAGAAGGACATGCTCACAGAAAAGTTGAACCCTTTGTGGCCATTGACCCACGGTCTTCCCAACTCTGGTAGCTCTAGACCGCCCAACCTATCATTTACTCCGCCCTTGAAGACGAATACATCCGGCCATTTCGATTTCAGCGCTTGCTTGATCAGTCCCAAGACTTCCATATTGAGGCAGTCTTCCTCCTCCTCGGTAGCTTCCGTGTTGATGTGCAGATTGGGTTTCCCTCGATCGCGTGGTCTAGGTGTTGGTAACGGCGAAGGAACGGGAGTGTCAAGCGGGTTGGGCGACGAAACGAGATGCGAGGGTGATTGTTTTGGACTTTCGGAAAAAGTCTCTGTATCCCGCACCAGACCGAAAAGCCGCCAAGTGACGCGCTGGTCGACTCCAGCATCTAGCATCCTTCGTAGGAGCGCAAGGTAAACGCCCCTCATAGGAGGGTTCGGTTCGCTCCATTCTGCAACGCCCTCCTGATCACTCTGAGGTACATCCATCTTGAATGTTGACCCATACTCTCGCTTCTTCCCAGGGCCGTACAACCGAGTGATGAGAAACTCGGATAGCTGGGGCAATTGTGAGGCGACGGTAAACAGATTGGGAGTAGATGCTTGGACAATGGCCAGCAGCGATTGGAACGCCAGCTGAACAATCCTGGCCAATTCTTCCCCCAAAGTCGCCTTGTCTTTCCCCTTGGCACCTTCTTGATTGAGATACGCCCAGAGCAGCTTCAGGGCACCACTGGTTGATGGTCGAACGATGAGCTCCCCCAGACGCCCAGAGACATCTTTGGTGGAAGACAAGGTAGGGAATTGGAAAAGGTTTGAGAAAGAATAGTTGTTGGAACAGATGTGGGCCAATAGTACCGCAAGGATATCAGCATCGGCTCCCATTGAAGCCGGGGCAAGGTGGTACAGGACAGGAAGAACGGTGAGATACCCGCCTTGCCTCTGGAATACCATTAGCGAGCACAATACAGGGGACACTCACCTCGAAATGGGCCTCCCCCAGCCGATCTCCCAGAGCCCATCCCAAGACCTCGAACGCGAGTCTTATGGCTTCCTTTCTTTGCACCTCTCGGACCTCCCACTCCTCGTTCTCCGCTTCGGTGGGCATGGATTTCCATGCGAGATTCTCGCCCAGTACAATAAACAGTGTCCTGAAGCCTGTATGCCGTCGGAAGGCTCTTCGAGAATGAAAGCTTCCTGGGACGGACAACAACTCTGAGAATGTCTGGACAAGTGGTCAGCTTCCGAGTCATCCGAGTATGCATAGATCTCACCATGATGTAGCTCATTATAGCATCCTCTTCACTCCTCAGAGCTCGTATAAGCTCGACGACTCTCAAGGCATCCGGCTCCGTCTCGTCTTCATCCTCCTCTATCTCTTGGCCAAACTCTGGGGCCATTGACCACCCACTTTCGCCCGCATCCAAGTCATGGCCAATCCTAGGGTTTACCCCTGATGATCCAGGGCTCTTGGCCCGTCCCCCCAGTACCGCCGGAGAGCTACTGCGTCCAGCTCTAGAGACCGACCGAGAGCGTGAACGAGCGCGTTGACGCGCCCCTTGCAGAGGAGGGGTATCTACCGGCTGAGGCGTCAGGGCCTCGGGGGGGCGTGTGAGGTCCTTGATGAGCTTGAACATGGAGATTGAGAGGGTTGAATATGTATCGATTCCTGTCTTGAGCGTCCTGGAGTATGAGCTGAGCATGAGGTGGGGATGGCCGAAGGGCTCATTTGATCCCGTCCCGCTGTGGTCGGTGTACGACGCAGGGTATGTATGTGAGCCATTCTTGAAGCGATCTAATGTGTGAAAGTCCAACGTATACGCTTGGCATCCTCGTCCCTTGTCATTCGTGCTCGAGTACAACACAGTCGTGTCCGCCGTTGTCTGCAGTGGCGCAGCAGAGGTATCAATTGTATGACCTAGCGCGCTTCACTCCAAAGGGCTGCTTCATGTCTACCAAGATGATCCCCGAGTGCCTCTGTGCGATGACATTGAGATCAAGTAGCTACTGCGTAATACAAGACCCTATATTCACGGATGAACCAACTTTACCTTCTCCTTCAATCGCTTGATGCGCCTCGTTGCACTGAGAACAGAAGCCCTCCTAGAATTTGTCTCTAGCAGATGGCCCACGGTCATCTAGACGGCTATGCGCACGGAATGCTAACCAATTGTGTCTGATATGAAAGCCTGATCCTGATTACAAGCTGCATGTTTGGCTACATTATCGATATTTTTACACAGCATCTTTGACTTCTGACAAGCATCCCCGAGCCTACAAACGGTCTTAAGCCCAGACAGTACCAGCACCGATGACAAGACCGACACCGGCCATAACGCCAGTCCAAACACCAGCCTGGCCAACGAGGGCAACGGGGTTGGCGGCGGATCCACTAGAGAAAGGTCAGTAAAGATGTACAAAGTATGTTTTGATCCACTTACGCAGCGCTTCCAGCCGCTGACGTGGCACTTCCGCTATGGTATTGTCAGTCATGGCCCTCAAGTATGACGTTTACTCACGCGGCAGATCCAGCAGCACTTGTGGCACTTCCACTTTGAACGATATCGTCAGCTCCCACTCGCAATGTATAATGATAACCTACGCCTTGCTGGTCAAAGAGTTTATAATTCCACCACCGCTCGAGGTAGCAGATGCAGCTCCGGAAGAGGCGTCAGAGGCGGCGCTGCTAGCTCCGGAAGACGCTCCAGACGTAGCAGACGAGGCTGCCGAGCTAGCAGATTCCGATCCAGACGAAGCCGAGTCGGTGGCACTTCCAGACGAGGCGCTGTCTGTTGCCGACCCAGAGGAAGAATCGGAGGCCGATCCGCCAGTGGCACTGTTGATAGCAGAGCCGGCCTTGGAGGTCAAAGACCCAGCAGCCCCAGCAGCACTAGTCAAAGAGCTCACTAAACGTATCGTCAGAAATGACAATTGAAGACTGAAGTACTTACATTGACGGGGGTCAATCTCGGCAATGTTGGCCCTGCCCACAGCAGGCTTGCCAAACTGAAAGACGGGGGCTTCGGGAGCGGGAACGGGCTCAGCAACGACAGCCAGGGCCGGGAGGAGGGCGAGGAGAGCGTAGACCTTCATTGTGTAATGTTGTGAGATTCTAAAAGGTTGAGTGATAAAAGGAGTTTGAAGGGGATGAAGGGGATGCAGAATTGGAGTGGAAATATATATGCGGAATGGTGGGGCAGGTGAGCAGTTGCATAATGTGAGCAGGAAGTAATCCAGGAAGGATTACCACAAGCGGAAGTTGTCTTGCGACATGACCAATGGCGCGAGCCACGAGCGCAATGACGTAACGATGCGTCAAGTCTCTTGTCAAACGCTGCCCTCTATTTTTTGTCTTTCAGTCATCATCCGACCGGACCGACATGATACCGAATAAGAGAGCTTGTAGCTTCCCGTCTCAGTCGCCGATACACGCCATAATGTATTCGTATGGCACCGGAAGTGGAGATAATCAGATCACTTCTTGCCGGTATGCATCATCGCGCCCGTGGATAACGTACGTACGAACCAGATTAGACCGTCACTTTCTCCTGGATCTCCTGTATTCATTTGGCTATGTGGCGTCCGATATCATAGGTCGTGATGGTCGTTCATGGAATGCCTGGCCTGGCGAGCTGAGCATGGCTCTGCTCTGCTTGTTACCGCCTGTGACAAAACCAGCATCCAGCAGCAGCGGGCTGTCACCGGTGACTAATCATCAAACTTTAGCGTTTGGTCTTCTGTGTCTTTTTTCTCTTGATACACCAGTCCACCCTGTTAGTATGCAAGCTCCTCTATGCCTGGGCCAGGCCATGATTTTCAGAGGCTTTGAAGAGCTTTGACCATCAGCCATATTCGCGTGATACATGGTACTCATTGTTGACTTGTTTCGTATAAAGTTCGTATCCCTCACTTGCAGACTTCCAGAGCCTCTCTATACAAGCACATAGCCAGCACCAACAACAGCTGCACCCACACTCATCACCAAGCCCATCATTCCCGCCTGGACGCCTCGGCTGATTGACGCTGCAGAGCTGGGAGAAGCAAATCCGGAACCGGATGAGACGCTATGAATGATTAGCCCCCGGACGCGACAGCTCAAACACAACTCACCTGGAAGCGAGGCTCTGGGCACCAGATTGAACTGATGAAGCGGCGCTCGTAGCTACGCTGACGGCCTATATCGACGTCAGCTCTTGTGCAAGAAGGGAGGTGACACTCACCTGAGAAGCGGCGCTGGTTGCAAGACTCTTGATCTACAATGACGTTATTGATTGTACAAGTCACAAGAGATACGATACCCACTTCACTTCCAATACTTCCTGCACCGCTCGTCACAGAGGAGGAATCATCGCGCACTACATTATCACCAGAAACGACAGAGCTCGCGAAAGCTGTACCCGCGCTTTGGAAGGAGGAGGCGATGGCTGTCCCAGCGCTCTGGAAATCAGAGGCGGCCGACGTCGCGTCGCTCTTTACGTCGGATGCGCCAGAGGTTGCGGCACTCTCAATATCCGATGCCCCAGAAGTCGCGGCGCTCTGGACATATGAAGCGCCAGACGTGGCAGCGCTCTTCACAGAAGAGGCGATATCCGTACCAGCACTTTGGAAATCAGTGGCAGCTGAAGTCGCGTCACTCTTTACGTCCGAGGCCACTGATGTACCAGCACTTTTGAAAGAGGACGCCGCATCGGTAGCCTGCGATTTTACTCCTGTGGCGAATGAAGTCGCCTGGTCTTTGACACTGGAACCAAAACCGCCAAAGTCGAAACGGCGATCGATCTCCTCGGGCCCTAGGAGGTCTCTCTCTGCCTTCCAGGCGTCGTCGTCGAATGGTTCGCCATGGGCCACATCGTCTGTGAGAATGGTCAGCAGGGTGAGAAGTGTGGGGTGTGGTACTGACCGTCTTGGCGGACAACGGCCACGATGTCGGCGGGAGCTCTAAAGGTGTTGAGGGCCGAGGCGGAGGAGAGGATGGCCAGGACGGCAAGGCAGAGGGTGGAGGAGCGCATGATTACAGGGTGAGGATGCCGAGGGGGGATTTCCCATTCCCAGCATCTCAGCCTCTTATATATATTACTCCAAAGGACTTGCACTGGGCCAGAACGCGCCTTGCCACGTGGGCGGCAGTCACCACTAGCCTCGACATGTCTCCCCGTGTCTTGCTCCCCGTGCTATAATGCACCATGGCTCAGAGCGGGCATGCCTGGGAGACGACAAGCTCAGAGCTGTGCATCGCGAGATCGCAACGGAAGGGCGGCCAGACATGCCATCTCGTCATACCTCGTGTCGGATCGCCGAGTGCTGTTTCTTGATCTTGGTGGCAGTTGATGCATGTCCACTCTTTGCTAAGTTACAATGTCCATTCTCACAAGAGTAATAATCCTCATCACACTTGATATACCTCTTTAGACAAAGACGAGACCAGCACCAAGGATGACAGCAGCTCCGACACCCATGGCCATCTCGAGCCTGCCCGCCTGGATAGAGTTGGCCGAGCTGGAAGAAGCAATGTCGGATGCACTGGCAGATGCGCTTGAATCGCTCGTCAGCCATCGCCCAGCACCTCGCCATAAGACTTACCCGGAAGCCAAACTCGTAGCAACCGAGTGCGCCGCAGAGGCTGCGCTGGTCGCCTTGCTAATAGCCTGCTCTCGTTAGCTAATGTGGAAGAGATCAACCAGACTCACATGAGAAGCACCACTGGTAGCGACGCTCGCGATAGAGCTGCCTGCACCTCGAGCTACAGACGCTGCCGAGGTGGCCCCAGAGGTGATGGAAGAAGCACCGCTGGCAGCCTCCGAAGTCACTGCCGAGGCAGCAGAGACCGCACTGCTAGCCCCGGCGGTCCCGAAGCTTTCAACATCAGAGGTGATCGACTCGATACCGGTTGCAAAGGAGGAGGTGGCCGACTCGACGGCGCTGTCCACATCCTCGGAACCATCGTCGACATCAGAACCGTCATCAAAAGAATCGTCGTCGTTCGAGCCATCATCAAAAGAATCGTCGTCGTTCGAGCCATCATCGGTGGATCCAGTGTCGTCAGATCCGTCGCCGGTAGATGCGTCTGCAGATCCGTCGCCGGTAGATGCGTCTGAGAGGGAGGTTAGCGGTGGCAAAGAAAAGCAGATAGTGCTCACCGTCTTGTCGAGAGATGAGGTTGATCTCGGCCCTGGGGGCGGTGCCGGCCTGGAGGGCAGCAACAGACGAGACGAGAGACGCCAAGAGGGCGAGGCTGACGATAGAAGAGCGCATGGTATGTGTGTTGGACTGTATGAAAGAAGGTGGGGTCACAAGTTGGGTGAGTTTTGGGTGATAGATGCGGATGGTGGGGATTTCTCAACTGGGGGACTCTTATATACCGTTGCTCCCCGCTCAGCACAGACCCCCCGTGACGACATGAGAACATCGATCAGCACCCAAAGGACCCCGGATCTGGTTCCAGGCCGGCGTCCCCTTCTGGGCCACGTGGCCGTCATTCAACATGTGGCACAACGGCTGGACGTGTGAGGGAGTAGCGAGTACAGCATAGCAAGCCACTGATGTGCAGCGGAGTAGGGGAGGCTATGTGCAAGGAATTCATTGATACCACTTGTGACAATCCTGAAACGTGACGCCATAATCCTTCCTCTCTTTGCCACATGGTCAGCTTGTCGCAATGTTGCATGGGTTGAAAAAGTACACTCACGACCATGTCATCGGTCAGCCCCCTTTTCCCCAACCAAACGTTTTCTGGCCTGCTCAAACAGGAAGCGCATATAGAATCTGTGAAGATGGATGCCAAACGCCCCAGGAGGTTTCCCCTCCATCCCGATCCCACTTGTCCTTCTATACTCGACGTCCGCCCAGCGCTCCGGGCGTGGTCCAAGGTACTCTTCACAAGTATACCGAATCTCCGTCTCCCCATCCTTGTCTTGAACGCTCAGAATCTGGCCGCCTCCCTGAACCATTACCACCCCAAGCGCCTCAAATACACTCAAAACGGGTTTAGGCATCTCCCATTCCACCTCGACAGCTTGCGCGGTGCGACGCTGGACCACAAAGATGCCATCGGCAAACGAGTCGGGCGGTACCGGATAACCAGCCAGCCGGGCACCCAAGCCTTCAAGACGGAGAGTCCATGTTTTGTAAAAGGCAGAGGTGTATTCGGGGAGGGTTGTGGGCGGTACACGGGCGACGATACTGTCATGTAGCCCAATGGGAGGAGAGGGGTACAGCCTGAAGAGGTGTTGTGAGTAGGCATAGAGCCCGAGGCCCGATCCAGTCACGAGTGCGAGGAGAGAGGCGCTTCCCTGGGATAGTCGAAGCATTACGAAGTATAGACGATATAGATGTGGAAGACGCCAAAAGTTGCGTTACTGCAGTGCGGGCCGCCCGGTAGCCGACGGTTACCTCGCGCTTCCGTCGACGATGAATTTGGCATATCGGGTCTGTATTCGATACATCTGTATTCGATACATCTGTATTCGATACATGAAATTCTACACTGAGATATACCAATTCGCTATTGTGTCTTCTTTCAGAGGTTTGAGACCTCTCACCGAGCTCTTCCACATTCCTCCTGCAGCTTGTCAGAATAATCCTATGGCTCTACACTTACGACTCATGCATGTCGTCGAGCTCCCTTGATCAAACGGTTCTTTGCCTGCTCAATCAAAAAGCGCATATAGAATCGGTGTAGCTGAACCCCAAATGCCCCGAAAGGCTTGCCGTTTATGCCAATCTCACTCGCCCTTCTATACTCGACGTCTTCCCATCGCTCGGGACGTACCCCGAGGTACTCTTCACAAGTATATCGAATCTCCGTCTCCCCATCCTTGTCTTGAACGCTCAGAATCTGGCTGCCTCCCTGAACCATCCCTACCCCAAGCGCCTTGAATAGACGCGTGACAGGCTTTGGCATGCTCCATTCCACTTCGACAGCTTGAGCGGAGCGGCGCTTGACCACAAAAAGGCCGTTGAGGAACGAGTCGGGTGGTATTGGGTAGCCAGCAAGTCGCGCGGCAAAGCCTTCAAGACGGAGAGTCCATGTTTTGTAAAAGGCAGAGGTGTATTCGGGGAGGGTTGTGGGCGGTACACGGGCGACGATACTGTCATGTAGCCCAACGGGAGGAGAGGGGTACAGGCTGAAGAGGTGTTGTGAGTAGGTATAGACCCCTAGACCGGATGCTAGGACTATAGCAAGAAACGAGGCGCCCCCCTGAGATAGTTTGACCATAGTGGGGAGGAAGGATACAGGATGAGAGAGAGATAAATGTAAATAGTCAGCAGAATATAACGACGAGTCACTTTGCTTGTCAAGCACTCCGATTTGCCCCGGGTGTCCCGGAAGCCCGAGGATTGCCACTCTGCTTATACAGACATTGCATTCTTTTCAGACAAACATTGCATTCTTCTCGGACAGACATTACATTCTCAAAAGAGCACATATATTATCATGGGACATACGCGCTCCGATCTCTACTGATGAGTGGAAGACGCATCAAACACCGTCTTGTTGCCGGTGGCCGAAGACGTCGTGGAAGCAGCATCCGCCGCAGTGCCGGGACCCGTGGTGTACCCCGTGGTAGGGCTCGGGACGGGGGCGTGTTCACCTGTAGCAGTGGGCACGTAGCCGCCCTCTGGGAGACCAGTTTCGTCGATGCCCTCGGCGGCTATCCAAGTTAGCCTTTAGATATTTGCAAGATGTATCACCCTCACCCTCGATGATGTCGTACATGGTAGAGGCGATCTCTGGAGCTGGCACTCGGCCACTACACTACGTCAGCTCAAGGTACCATAGTCGTGCACTCACGCAAGGATGTCTGTAGCAGATATGCTACTCCCGTAGAATTTCTTATTGGCATCTTTTCTCTCCACAAGGATGGTACCGTCAAGGGTCAGACCAGCGAAAAGCCCTGAGCCAAGTCAGCAGAAAAACCAACCAGGATGGAAAGAGCTCACCCTTGGATCGGCTGTAGCTAAAGACGGGGGCGGGATTGGCCAGCGAAGAGGCAACTTGGCCACCAGTACCCAACGGTCCAGCAGCCGCCGAGATACCACCTGCACATGTCAGCTATGCTCTCCAGACATTCCTGGGACTCACCTCCAACAGTCACATTGCCCCCACGAGCAAACGCCTTGACCGCCTCGTCCGAGTTGAGCACCATGACCACTTCCGTCATATCTGCCTCCCATTAGCATCCGAGCAAGGTCAGAAAGTGACCCACCAGCGCCAATCTGCAAGCCCCATCCAACACCCGCCGTAGCAATACAGCTAGGCGCACTCCAGCTTCCATCTGGAAGCTTGGCGACTACGATACCCGAGCCAGCCTTGCCTGAAAAGACGAAACCGGCCTTGATGATTGTAAAGACGGCGAGGCCTGTAGAGTGCATCAGCAGCCATTCAAGCGAGATAGAGCATACCTTTGGCTCTTTGGAGGACTGCTTTGGGGATAGAGTTGAGGGCGGTGGCAGGGTGTGAGGGGTCGGCTAAATCTCTATCAGCCAATGGCCCTCGATAGATGAAAGAGACTTGCCCAGGAATCCTCGCAGGATCTTGGCGGCCTTTTCAGACTCTCCGGGAAGAGTGAACGACTGGACAAACTGCGAGCTTCCCTCTGTCGCCAGTGTCTGCCCTTCCTGCAGAGTAGAGTCAGTAAGAACAGATGACGGATCGCGGGTGACGCGAATATGCGGAAGCAGAGGAGATGGGATACATACCCTGAGAGCGTTCTGGGCCTTGTTGACAAAGCTGCCGAATTTGGACTGCATTGTGGAATATAGGTTTGGATATAGATTATGAGAAACAACAGAACGAGACGCGCATGAGACGCGCGACGTCACCACTCCTATGGGCGTGCCTTGTAACTTGCAATTGAAGACCGTTCTGTGCTCTATTATTAACCTTTGATACATGCCCTACACTACATGATGGTTATCTCTATAAAGTATAATCCAGACTTGCATTCGAATGCACGCTATGCGAAAACGAGAAAGGACAAAATCTTTTGATGGAATTAAGGAATAGACAAAGGGAATCTATGGACGAGGACGGCGGCTCGACAAAGAAGGGTTCGAAAGAATTGCAAAGGAGGATGAGGTAAAAGATGTATGCGATGGGTAGATGGTGTGACGGTGTGAGAGGAGAAGGGGAGTTTTGGTATGAATAACCACCAGAGCTGCTACATGTTGAGGGAGATAAGAAGAGAAGACAGTCTGGATACAAATGCTCCGACACGAAAGTCCAAAATTCGCTTAAGCGGCAGCCGCGGGCCTGGAGTGGGCACGGGTAAGGGCAGCACCAGATTGCTGAGCCTGGATGGAAGAGAATCTGCGACAGGAATCAGTATTGCACGGACGCTTGAAAGATGAACTTACCGCTGAAGCTCAGTCTGGGACATGGAGATCTTGTTACCACCCTTAAGACGGTTGGCGGCACGAGAAAGGAAGTTGGTTCGGTTGGAGTAGAGAGACTCGTGTCGAGAAGGAGTTCGGTGGAGGGCCTCGTCGGGGGTGGCGACGGCGTTCTGCCTGGCCTTCCTCTTCTGGAGAGCGGCAATGATGGTCTTCTTCATGGCAAACTTGACCAAGTCGAGGGGGAAGTACCACACAATGTTCCAGATCCAGACAATACCGATCCAGCCACCAGAGATAGAGTGGACCTGAGTGAAACCCCAGTCACCGAAACCGGCAATGATGGAGGAAACGAGCTGAGCGAGACAGAAGGCACCCATGAGGGCGAAAGAGGGTCGCTCAGTCCAAGAGGGACCGTGAGATCGGGTGACAAAGATAAGAGCCTGAGAGATGATGGCGACCTGGAGGTAGATGACCATGTGACCACCGTAAGAGTTGTCCTTGTAGGCCTCGACACCAAATCGGTCCTCGAACCAGGTGGTCTCGTTCATGACAGCGAAGAGAGCAATGGTAGAGGCGGAGAGGTAGAAACCGTAACCGATACCGTAGGCAAAGACCTCAGCAAGATCCCAAGAGTCGGGGGTGTTAGAAGGAAGGACTCGGTCGAGGGAGAGGGTCATGATGGTACCGTCGTTGAGCACAGCAATGATAAGGACCATGAAGGAGGGGAAGTCAAACTTCCAGACAAAGGCCATGATAGCAAAGCAGACAACGATACGGATAGTAACGGCACAAGCGTAGATGGCGTAGTTCCTCATACGCTGGAAGATGACTCGAGAACCGTGGATAGCGTGGACAATGGTGGAAAGTCCGGGCTCGGTAAGAACGATATCGGCGGCACCTCGGGCAGCGTCGGTGGCACCCTCGACGGCGATACCGACGTTGGCACGAGAAAGAGCGGGGGCATCGTTGGCACCGTCACCAGTCATGGCACAGAGGTGACCGAGGTTCTGGATACGCTTGACAATCTCAAACTTGTGCTCGGGGAAGACACCAGCGAAACCGTCGGCGTCCATGATCATCTCGTCGAGGTTGGCGTGCTTGCCACCAGCCTCGGGACCGTCCTTCAAAACCTTGGCGGGGTACATGTGGTCACCAAGACCAAGTCGTCGACCGGTCTCCTTGGCAATAGCGAGCTGGTCACCAGTGACCATCTTGACCTTGACACCGAGAGCCATGGCGTCGTCAATGGTCTGCTTGGTGTCGGACCTAGGGGGGTCAAAGATGGAAAGAAGACCGACGAGCTCGAAACCGTTACCCTCGTCCTCGTGGGAAGAACCGTTGACATCCTCGTAGGCGACAGCGAGGGCTCGGAGACCACGTCGGGCAAACTCCTCGACATCGGCTTCGAGCTGGTCCTCGAGCTCGTTGGTCTTGCCTCGGGAACAAAGCTCAATGATGATACCAGTCATACCCTTGGTGGCTCGCTTGAGCTTGCCACCGTCGTGGTTGTCTCGGTAGGTGATCTCGGTACGCTTGTCAACAGGGTTGAAAGGCTTGAAGTCGAGGAGGTCGATACCAGCACGGGCAGAGGCAGGGTCGGGAAGAGTACCAACGACACAGCCGTCGATGGCGTCCTGGTTCTCAATTCGGGAAGCGTAGGCAGCCAAGAGACAGACACCCTCGACGTCCCACTTGGAGTAGCACTTGACGTTCTCCTTGTCGATGGTAAGCTTGTTGGTGGTAAGGGTACCGGTCTTGTCGGAACAGAGGATGGTCACACCGGCCAACTCCTCAATGGCAGTGATACGGGTGACGATAGCCTTGTGCTTGGCGAGCTGCTGGGCACCGACGGCAAGAGTGACAGACAAGACAGTAGGCATGGCAATGGGAATACCACCAATGAGCAAGACAAGGATGTTGTTGAGACCACGTCGGTAAGAGTATCGGAAGTCGGCGTAGAGAATGAGGATCTCGAGGAGGACAAAGATACCAATGGAGACGAGACAGAAAGTACCGATTCGGGCAAGGACCATCTGCAAGTGACCAGTCTGGTCGTTGTCCTGACCGACAAGGGTGGCAGCTCGACCGAAGAAGGTGTTGGGACCGGTGGCAATGACGATACCCTCGGCCTCACCCTGCTTACAGGTGGAACCAGAGAAACACTCGTCACCGAGCTTCTTGCCGACGGGGAGAGATTCACCGGTAAGGGCAGCCTGGTCCATACTGAGACAGCGTCAGCAGAATAATAGAAAAGTGGTAGGTAACTTACGAGACATCAATGGCGTCAACCAATCGGCAATCGGCGGCACAGATGTCACCGTGCTTGAAAGCGACCAAGTCTCCGGGAACGAGCTCGGAAGACTCAATCTCGGCCCAGTTACCGTCACGCTTCACTCGAGCCTTGGGGGCAAGAGAGTCCATAAGAGCCTTGACGGCGTTACCAGCGTTACGCTCCTCGACGAAACCGATAGTAGAGTTGATGAAAAGAAGGAGGATGATACCGACAAAGTCTTGCCAGTCAGGGGGGTCACCACCACCGTTGGAAAGAGCGATGGCGACGAGGGCGGCACCTTCCATGACCCAAGACAGAGGGTTCCACATGAATGAGAGGAACTGGAGGAAGGCGCTGGAATCATGTCAGTGGCGCTCGAACGGAAGAGGCAAGATGCTCACTTTTCAGACTTTTCCTCGAGCTTGTTGGGACCAAAGATACCGATACGGTCGGCAGCCTCGGCCTGGGTAAGACCAGACTCGGTACATTGGAGGAGCTGGAGGACCTCCTCCATGACAACGTGCTCAATGTCGACCTTGTCCTTGTCGTACAAGTCGGCAGAGGTAAAGGTGATCTGGAAATGGATGTTAGCGGAAGCAAATTGTGACGCGGGAAGGGGAGCGATTTCATTGGCTCCACTGTGCAAAAAGCCGGAAACAGGGGGCATGGTGGTAAAAGACTTACGGTGTTCATGTCGACCTTGGCGTGGAGGTCCCCAGTGTTCTCGTGGGTCATCTCCTTGTACTCTCTCTTCTTCTTGGGCTCTTGGGCGGCTTGGCGGAATGTTAGTGCTGTTTTTTTTTTTTTGCCAAGATCCGGAAGGGCCACTCACCGGCAGCGGCAGGAGCCTCGCCTTCGACCTTGTTCTCGAGAGAAGATTCCCTGCAAAGATGGGTCAGCGGAATGGACGGGGGGGAGAGATGACAGGCTGGCGCTGGGCACATCACCCGCAGCCAAGACCACCGTATAAAGAGGACTCACTTGGTGGGAATCTCCTCAGTGTTGCCTACTTTCTCGTGTTCAGACATTGTTGGTAGAGTGGGGAGTGGGAAGGAGGGAAGTTAAAAAAGAGTTGGATATTAAAAAGGTCGCCCCAGCCGGATGTGTTTAGCTGTTGTCGGGTGGGCTATAGGGGTGGATACAAGGCTATGCGCCAAGAAGCGGATCGAGGAGTCTGAGTGGAAGGAGGAGGTGCCAGAAACCTAGAGATCGTCGCTCTGTTCGAAAGCGGAAAGAGGAGAAGCGGTGAGGGATTAAGTAGAAGGGAGATGGAGAAAAGAGAAATGAGATGGAAAACGGTAGTTAAGGCGACGGCTGGATGTTTGTGCCACAGCGAAAGGCCGAGGGGCTAAGGGACCGCGAAAACCGACCCTCGGTAAACGAATGGGGTATTTTGTAAAGGGTTTGACCCTGAGCCCCTGCCGCATAATCTGGATGACATAGTCAGTTTTCTGTCTGCGAATCACAGCCTATGCATTGGGACATCGTCGCTGGGATCCCACCTCGCTGGCTTCTGCCTTCACTCATGCTGCATGCACCAGCGCAGTGCCCCGTCGCCTGGCCCCCCACCCACTCGACCACTGCGCCACCCCAGCAGGCCCCCTTTGCGACAACCTGCTGCATGTATCCTGCTTGTTTGCACCGTTCCGTGATCACTAGCAGCTCCCGTCGTCGTCTTGTTTTGCTTCTGTGACTGTTCCTTGGCACAGGCCAGTCTGCCATGCATCCGCACGCTGCGTCTCTGATTAGACCTTCCTAGTGTCGTACCATGGCATGCATGGCTCGCGCCTCGCGGATGTACCGAACGACGGCCGAGGCGACGAAAGACTGTCTGTCATACGCCATGTGCCGTACCATAAAGCCCAATGCGTCTTTCCTCTTTCCCCTTTCCAACCTTCCTTCTGATGATATGTGATGCATGCGGTCATTGCGTGTCCCTCTCTTCTTTCCGCTGTCGTCCGCTTTATCCGCTGTTCCGCCATGGCCACCCGCGCACCCTTTGATCCTGACGCGATGGCCTCAGCCAAAAGCGTTCACTCAACTTGAACCTGCCACCTGTGCTCGCAATCAGTCCAAAAAAGTTGACGCCTTACCTTACAGTCGTTCGGCTTGTACCGACCGAGACCAGCACGAGGTGAAAACTGGCTTTTTCGAATACCCCAGAATATTGAAAATGAAGGGACAAACGGGCCAAAACTCGGATTGGCCCCAAGCGCGCTGCCGCATTTAGCTCTTTTAGTGCCATGCGAGGCCCCTTGCAATCTCAGTTTTCACATTTCTGCCCTCCGTCTCGGCACGACCTCGGCACACAGATGTCTTTTTTTCGTCGGACATGGCCGTTGCTCATGTACACCGTCCAGTAACCGACCGTCGACGTCTCGGACCCGTGGTATCGCCGAGTTGCCTGTGGTACGTACGCACGCAGATAAGAAACGGGGCATGAATGCCGGCTCTCGTCGGCCATTGACCTGGCTTTGACCGCGGCCGTCGCCCGCGCACGATGAGTCTCCGCCGACCGTTGACCGTTGACCGTTTGCAGACGCAGGTCGCCCTATCTCTGCTCTTTCATCGACATTTGGCTTTACCCCCTCAGCGCCACCCACCTAATCACTGTCTTTGACCAGAACTGCTGACTAGAGGGCGATACCGGCCGGCCATCGAGATCCCAGGTACCAGGGCAGATCATCTTACTCCCGCGTATCGTACTGACAACAACAAGCAAGCTCAGCAAGTCTCGTCACGATTCAATCGAGTATGTATCTTATCTGGCGACGATACGTGTTGCTGTATAATATCGTCCTCGATCACATTGTTTGTACTTTTACTCCCCGTTCTGGTTGCTACCCTTTTCATCAGCTCATTGTTTGTCTCCTACAGTTGCCCTCCGGCCAGGGAGACACCTCGTCCTATCACAACAACACACATCACTTGAAACCAATCCGCATATCGAACACAAGCAACACGGGCTGAGCTTTGCACGCTCGAGGTCAAGTGGGTCGATCGGTGTGGTCAAGTGGTGGTGTGATAGATGCGCACATGAGGGTGATGATTCTTTTCGAGGGCTTTCAGTGGTCGTGTGGTTCCGTGGTCAGTAACCGTAATAAAGCGCTTGGGCAGTTTCCGAGAGTTGAAGCTCATCAGCTTATTTGAAACTCTTGTCCTTCACAGCCACCTTCGTTGCGCCAACCTTCTTTTTTTCCCCAAACTCCACGACTTGGTACAGATGTCAAACCGATAATATTCTCGCAAGGGTATGCAAAAGCCACAGCAATCCCTTATCGGCGAGGGCCTCGAGATATCGACACCCGACTATCAGACATTGGATGGAGGACTGGGTAGACACTCGAATAATTCAAGAGTCGCTTTCAGTAGTCACCTCTCTGGCCGCTCCGATCATCCACCAGCCTCTTTGGCTCTGACTCCCTGCTTTGCTGCAAATCAAGCCGGCTTTACTCTACGGTCCGCTACTCTCGACACACGCCTTTGCCTTTCAGGATTCAGCGCCTAGGTGATAGGAGGACGATTGCCGTGCGACATTCCCTCATGTCTCGAGATGAGCTTGTTTGGTCATGGAGGGGTGGCGCAGCGATAGGGAAGAGTCGAATCGGGAAAAGACGGTCTTGTTGCAGATGAGATGAACACGAATACGCTATATCATCTCTGAGCGCTTTCCAATCAGATCTGCTTGCTATTGAGGGCGCTTCACACATCGATATGAGTGTCGGAAGGTTTCTCCATACTCGTGAGGATACCCCGTCGTTGCTCTTGCATCAAAGAGAAGAGAGGAAGTTTACTAGGTTGTGAAATCTGGCAAGCTGAAAGTATGAGTTCCACCCAAACACTACGCACCCTCAGTACTCTCCGGCGGAGAAAGCTTAATTCTCGAATACATAGGAAACTGGCGACAGCTGTGCTATGCTGTACAGTGAGCCTTGGACGGATTAGAGTCGTCTGCCTGGTGGACAGGGCGTTGGCAGAAAGCAGCAAGGCTCTTCAAAATGGTTCCGCCGGTTCGGCTCGCCACTTGACCAACTGTATCAGTGTTGCATTTTGCATTTTGCCTCTCGCATCTATCCCGCAAGTCTGCAGTGGACATATGCCCGGGCCAAGCGA
This sequence comes from Cryptococcus floricola, assembly GCA_006352305.1. NCBI lineage: Eukaryota > Fungi > Basidiomycota > Tremellomycetes > Tremellales > Cryptococcaceae > Cryptococcus > Cryptococcus floricola. The sequence goes on along the minus strand of CM016932.1, from coordinate 1,299,514 downwards.
TGCATAAGTTTGTGGCTGAAGGAATGTTGAAGGTAACCGACGATAGCCTTCGGCCGCAATGCTGAAATTCGCGCAACGCTCGTTTGAAGTCCTCGCTCGGAGTCGCTGGGCCTCGCTGGCGGTTTTGCATACTTTAAAATATGGATAGATCTCTACTGTGATCATCAGGACCTCCCGACACCTGTTGAGATGCAGCCTGCGACGAAAAGAAGGAGGATGAAACGATGCACCAGCCAGGGACAGGGTCTGCCTCCACCGAAACAACAACAAAACAGCTCCCTGTTTCATCTCTACGGTCGTGCCCTCCCATCAGCTTCGTCCATGTCCCTCGACCATTCTCGTCCTATAATCCCTAGCCCGTTCTACTTCTCGACAACGTCTCTCTTATCACTCCCGCGCTTCCATCGGGACATTTAGCTGCAATACCCTTATACACCGACACCCTCGGTCTTCCGGTTGTGCACCCCGACATGTCTGTACCGTACTTGACGGCAAGAAGATACATAGAGGCAGACCGCCAAACCACCCTGGACACGGTGAGGAGGGAGCTCAACGCAGTGGTCAATGGTCAGTCTATATCATTCTTTGTCACATTTGCTCATGTACAGTCAAGCTTTGCCTACCCAGATTCAGCCCACAGAGCGAGAGGCATTCCTAGATGCCATCCTGCACGACCTCGAGGTAGAGCCCGAGGCTGCTTGGCACAGCTGGCCTGAAGACGGTAGGTCATGATTAGGTCAAAAGAGCGACGCTGATTTCACCCTCAGTCCACCTCCTGGCACTCACCGCCATCAAGTTCTTGGGGCGCAACCCTGTGGGATCTGAAACCCTTCTCTCCGCCCAGCACATCTCCATTCTCATCTATCACTCTTGCCTTCCCGTGCCGGGACCACTCGCCCAGACCCCAGCCTCGCCGTCGCCATGTTCGACCACCGCCCGCGAAGCCCTCAAAGTTTTGGCCAATCTGCTGGTTCTGTCTGCTGCGGGACGGACAAAGTTTTTCAGAAACGGGGGAGCTGATGCCGTATCCAAAGCCCTCGCGCAGCCCAAGAGGGATGAGAAGGATGAGGCAGCACATGTGGAAAGGATATTCCTGCTGGGACGATTGGGCTTCTTGGTGTGCTTGGAACGGCCAGATGCGGCCAAGGGTATGGTAGAGGCAGACGTGATTGACGCGCTTGTCCAGGTGAGTATCATGCTAGGATAAAGGCGCCACTGACCCGGGACGAAGCACTTGATGACGCTACCTGTGGTACCCGCCCATTACATGGCCCTGTCAGAGCTCCTCAAATTGACAAACGCGTTGCTCTCAGTGTACCCGTACAAGAGTGTGGACAAGAGTGGACAAAACCCTTGGGATGAACAATTCGACATGTGAGTGCATGGCATCCTGACACCCATTGACATGATTCAGCATTCTCTATCCTCTTCTCCATCTCTTTTACGAGATTCCCGCCGTCGAACTGTCTCCACCTCTCACGCACGTTATCAACGCCCTTCTATCCGTCCCCTTCTTGCCCCGCCTGCTCCCAACATGGACGTGTGTCCCCGATACGACCATAGAGCCTCTTTCAAGTCCTACCTCTACTGTCCGAACCCTCCTCCATAAGCTGGGCAACCTCGCTTCCCCTTCGAGCCCACGCATGCAGCTTGCGCCTCCTCGATCAAGATCGCCTGCCCTTGGAGACTCAAACTCAGCATCTAGCTCTCCTCGAGCCAGTTTATCGGGAGGCAGGCCGTTTGGCTCCGGCAGCTCGCAGCACAAGACCGCATTTCCCGCTAGACTACTCAAAGTCCTGGACACATTCTTCAGCACGTATCTGCCGTACCCGAAGAAGCCAGACGACAAGTGGCCGCAGGGGCTGGTTCCGGACGAGGTGCTACCCCCCGTGCTGCTGCTGCTGACAAGGGCAGCAGTCGGGTGCGACACCATGCGAGTGTGGATGAAGGGGACACTATTGCCACCAACTTTGTGAGTGGGCTCTCTGTCGAACATGAGCTGACATTGTTCAGGGACCGAACGCCAGAAGCGGGACCGATCGAGAAACGAAAAGGCCTGCTGGGTAATATCCTGAGGCTTATGGGCTGCGGCGGACACACCCTCAGCAAAGTGTCCGCCGGAGAGTTCATGTGGGCCGTCTGTAATGGAGACGGTGAGTGCATGTCAAACACATAGAACTCGCTAACACCTAGACAGCCTCAGACCTCTCGGCAGAGATCGGATATGGTAATGCTGCGGGGGTCCTCTTGGAGAAGGGCTTTTCAGGCCCACCTCCGGCCAAGATCACCGAGCTCTGGGACGAGTCTAGCCTCAGGCCTATATCAATGTCGGGCCAGCCCGTCTCTCATCCTCCCGATGCCAGTTCACCCATCACCATTCAGCCAGCCACACCTATCGAGCCTCGTCATCCGATCACTGGCCTCCAAGATCGCGATGATAGGCAAGACATGAACGAGATGTCGGATGAGGAAAAGGAGCGAGAAGCGGAGAGGCTATTCGCGCTCTTTGACAGGATGGAGCGGAACCCTGTGATCAGTATGAAGTCAGGCGAGGGACAGGCAAAGGGGATCCAGGACATCATGCGGGACAAGCTGGAGAAGGGCGAGCTGGAAGCGTGGCAGGGAAAGGATGACGAGGCGGAGCGCAGAAAGCAGGAAGAGCAGGAACAGATAGATGAGACAGAGGCGCTGAGGGAGATCCAGCAGTACAAGCAGCGCACTGGGCGGTCTTAGAAAAGTGCGATTAGTTGCCAGTATAATTAGGTCTTGAGTTTGGCTGTGATATGACGACCTGAAATTCATACTGTACAATCGATGCTTTTACTCCTTCATGGCCTCATCCCCGGGTGCGTTTGTGCGCTCCTGGATCGCCGTTCTAAGCAGCAGTCAGCAATAATCACAAGTAGCAAGATTGCTCACCTCAGTTGCTTGGTGAAATCATCGTCCACATCGTCGTCGTCCCAGTTGTCCTCCCACAGCTTGTCATTGGGGCCAGCACCAGACTTCTTCAGGGCATCTTGAACGTTTCCTCCGTAGTCTTACACATATCAGCAAGACTCCTTGTTTTGACCTGTGGTACTAACCTGTGGCAGGGAAATCCTACATTGAATCAGCACTTGGACACGCACAAGAGAAAGGACATACCTCAAACTCGTCGTCGTCTTCTAAAGCACCGAGCTTGGGAAGCTGCTTTTTCTCTTGGGGGGCAGCGCCATTCGAGGGTCCAGCGGCAGCGTTCTGTGTTGTCTTGGCTTGTTCCGACATGGTGCGACGAATAGCTGAACCCAACAACGCTGCTCATCATCACCGCGACGCGCACGCAATCCTCCACCACCGAGACCGCCACGCACGGGATCAAATGGGAGCAAGTACGTTTCCCGGTCCGCGAAAATGGACAAGACCCCCCCTGCGTGCCCGGCCCGCCCCTAGTCCTTGTGCTAGGGTTAGAGCTTCTGACAGTGAGGAGAAATCCGAGTCGAAGCAATTGCTGATTGCAAAAAATATCCTACACGTAATGTCTATCGCAAGATATGGCATTCAATTTCTGGCAACGTACTCCTCCGTACAACATTGATTTATCTTTTTGCCCATGCCCTTCTTGAATTGTCGAGCAGAATCTATTTGAAACATCGCCTCGGTCTAGACGCCACGACAAACGCCTCCAAGTGCTAGCCTTGGCTTCTGGTGGAGCAATGCTCTTGACGTCGTTGGCGAATGCTCTTCAAGTCGTTCACATCTGGTACTTGTAAGAAAGCTCGTACATTTGACTTAACTAGTCAACTTCCATACAGTATGATCTCCGCCGAGTTTGGCTTTGGCTTATATCCATGACCGCGACCATGAAGACGCGAACAACATGGTGAACAGAGCGTCAAAAGAAAGTTTATAGTATAGTACATCTTACACTTCTACGTAACATTTACCAACTTGGTACTGTTCATGGCTTCTATAGACTACAGGAAGGTCGGATTCTGGGCAGAACGGTCAGTCTGCTTTGATGAATGAGCGCGTTCTCCTACATTTAGAGAGATCCCAGCAAACCCTTGACATCGTTGGCGACATCTCCCAAGGCGGCACCAGCCCCTCCGGCCGCACCGCCGGCCGCACCGCCAGCCGCACCGTCATCACCCTGGAGAAGGCTAAGAGGAGTCAGTGTGATGATTGCAAAGTGGAAGGACAATACTTGCGCAGTGAGCTGGCTGAGGAGATCCCCGCCGGAAGAGGCAGTGGAAGTTGCCCCGCTAGCGTCGGTCCCAGCAGCAGCAGAGGAGTCGGTAGCCGCAGCCTGTTGGAGTGGAGAGAATGAGGGAAATTCGGTGGAGACAAGGCCATAATTGGAAAGGAGGAGGAAGACAAAACTGTCAGCGCGCTCTGACATGAAAAGTAAGAATACTCACAGCAGCAGCAGAATCCGTGCCGGCAGCAGCAGCGGAATCCGTACCGGCAGCAGCAGCAGTACCATCAGCAGCACCAGCATCCGTTCCGGCAGCAGCAGCCTATATAACACATCAGCAACTTGTCCCAGTGGCAAAATATCATTGACTGACAGCTGCACCGTTTCCTGCAGCAGCGGACTCTTGAGCAGCGGCTTGGGCAGCAGCCTTGGCAGCCTTCTTGGCGGCCTTGCCGCTGGTGGCGTCCCCTGTGGTAGAATCGTCGCTAGCGGCCTGAGGTGGAAAGTAAATCGCGTTGGACGTCGACATTTCATGGAAAGTTTCGAGTGCAGATCCAGAAGAGAGGAAAGAAGCCAATGGTCAGCAACCATTCGTTGACGGTCAATCGATACTCACGGCAGCCTCAGTGGCAGTGGCAGCCTGAGCTTGAGCGGCCGACTTTGTCGCCGCTGAAAGGCCAGCTAGAGACTAGTCAGCAGAGTACTCAAAGATTAGAAAGACTTGCCTTCCGTGCCAACACTGGCAGAGGCGGCCGCGGCGTTACCAGCCACGTCTGTAGAAGTCGAGTTGGTGCTTGCGTCTGCTGCCACTTCGGTGGTGTTGTCGCTCGCCGCCGCGGCGGTGTCGGCAGCAGCAGCAGCAGTATCCGTGGCAGCAGCAGCAGTGTCGGCGGCAGCAGCAGCAGTGTCCGTGGCAGCAGCAGCAGTGTCCGTGGCAGTCTTGTCCTTGTTCTTGTGACGAGCCTATATCAGGGTGAGCGAGAGTTGCCAGGAAAAGAGAAGGGTCATACCAAAATGTCACGCTTGTGGGCCTAGTCGAGGTCAGCAGATGCCAGTAACAGACAAAGAGTACTTACAACTTCGACACCTGCGTTAAGGTTGCGGACGTATTCCACTCTATCGTTGGTACGCTTGAGACCCTGCAAGAACAAGTCAGCAAAGAACCAAGTCAAGTCGAAAAGCACTCACAGCCTGACCCTCGGGGATGGCAAGACCTTGAACCAAGGCGGGGAGGAGGAGAGCACAAGCAAGGAGCTGGGCGATCTTGGTCATTTTTGGAAAGTATAGGGGAGTTGAAGAAGGTAGTGTAGAAGGAATGGACAAGTAATAGAGTTGAGAAACGGTGTGACCAGCACAAGAAGTGAATAGACGAAGAAGAAGAGGAGTTGTCGTTTGCTGAGCAAGTCAATTGCTTGAGGAAAAATCCATCATCAGGAAGTCGGTATTTATATGTCGAAGGTGGGCTCACAGGGGCCACCCTAAACTTGGATCTCACCAGATCTAGATCGAATGGGCTGTACCCCGTTGCATTGTTGGGTTGTCGACCATAAGGTGTTGCGTTGAGACAGTCCCACACAGGAGTTGTCAAGGCGTCAACATCGGCCACAATCTCGAAAGAAAGGCCTGCTGCCCTAATCTGGAAGGTGGAGGTTGGAAACAAGGGCTATACTTGAAGTGCAGGACATGCGGTTGTCGAGTGGCGATGGGTAGTACTCTCTGAGCACAGAGTACGAGTACAGCTTAGCGGAGGTCATGTTGACGTGAAAGGGACTAGGACGTTCCTCCAGAGCCAAATCTAGCGATGGCGTCAGCGACATCTGTGCATATCCGTGGAAGCTATGGAAGGCACTGAAAGATCAACCGTTGTCCACCCTCATTCATAGCGCACAACCGTTGTCGCGGAGCACATGGCGATAGAGGTACAAGCGGTGAATCACGAAGGCAGTGTTTCACAGCGGGCAGCGGGAGATCCGATACATACGGTGCGTCGCTCACCGGGTCGTTCCGTTTAGCCTGGTCAAGAGACATCGGAAGGATCGATACTCGTCGTGAGGGCCACACGGCTCGGGGCTGGAGTGGGGTTTTGGCTTTTGAAAGCCTGCACGATCATGGGCCTGTGGTCATCACAGCATGACATCAAGGCGTCGCGCAGAGTAGCGAAGGGCAGGCATAGCCCGATGGAAGAGGAGGGTTGGATGCAAGAGAAGAGTGGGATTATCTAAAGTTGGGCAGGCACGTTGATATCTCGAGCGTACGTAAGAGGGCGGAGAATTCGGGATTTGGTGTGTTGTCCTTGTGGGGACGAATTCATGGATTGATTCTATCCTCATCCCTCAACTGCATCTCCATCTCCATCTCCATCTCCTCCCCCGCCCCCCCGCCCCCTCTCCCCGCCCCGAGTGTACCCCTCGCCATCCCCGGCCCCGCGCAGATACGACCACAAAAACCTACCTACTCGCGCTCGGGCCTCCCTAATACAAAAGACACCACTTTTCAAACCTTGCTATACCCCACTATACCGCATACCCTGACGCCTAGGAATTATGGCTGCCGTGACTTCTGCATCGGCCTATCCTCCCCTCGCATCATCTACCAGCCCGCTCGACTACGGCTACACATCCTCTGTGTCGCCTCCCTTGCAGGGACAAGATGGCCGTGTCACCACCCCTCTAGCGGCTCCACCGCCCCCGCCACTTCACATGTCCTCTCACCGGCATGTTCCGGGACCAGAGAGGCAGATAAGGTATGCTGGCGCAGACCATACGTTGGGACCGACTTTTAGCGAGGAAGAGGATGGGGACGACTCGGCGTTTATCGCGGCCAAGATGGCGGCACTGGGTTTGGATCCCAATGGAAATCCCTACAACCAGAATGGCTATTCGGGTGTAAGTGTCATGTTTGATCATAGAAGAGTGCTGATGCAACACGCAGGCCACACGTGCACCGAAAGAAAGACGTTCTAGGACGCCAGTCGTGTCCCGAAATCACGAGCCCGTCAACTATCAGCAGCAGCAGGTCCTCATCAACCTCCTGTCTCAGCAGGCCAGTCCCTCCCATATTCGCGAAGCCATGGCCTTGCTCGAGTTACAGCAAGCCCAGCATGCTGCCACCGACCGTCACTACCAAACTCAGATGCTAGCTCAACAACATGCCCGTTCTGCCGCCCAAAGGCAAGCGGAAGAGTACCAGCGCGACTTGTACATTCAGCAACAGGCTCAGAAGCGAGAAATGGAGCGATTGGCCATTCAGCGCGAAGCGACCAAGAGGCAGTTCTTGCAACAACAGCAAGAGCAGCAAATGCTCAAGCTCAGAGATCAACGTCTCCAGCAACTCCATCTCCAACAACAACTTGCTGCGCTCCAGACCGACGCCTATCAAGCCCAGGTTCAGGCTCAGCGTCAGAGATCAGCATTGGGCGCTCAAATGACTGCCAATCTACAGGCGAGACAGGACAGGGCCGTCCAAGCGCATTGGGGCATGGGTATGGACTCGGCCGACTTGAAGTCGAGATTCGAGTCTGCCCCGCAGTCTGCCATCAGTCCTACGAGTGAGGACCGTGGTCGCTTCGAGTCTGCCGCCTACTACTCTGGTTATGAGGCACCTTCTGCTGTTAGCGACAGCCCTACTTCCCCCTCCTGGCGCTCGTCCGAGTCTTCGTCCCCTACCAAATCGGTTTCTGCTGATGGCCCTGTCCCCGCTATCAAGCCTGGGGGCCGATTTGCCCGAGCTCGTGCAGCCCTGGAGGCAGATGGAAAGAGTTCGTACGGAACTTTGAGCGCGGCCCTTTCCAAGCGCTCCTCATCCGAGGACCACACCTCTGCACCCGCCGAGGTTTCCATTCCCCCTGCCGATGTCTCCCACACCACCCCCGCCTCCCCCATCTCTGACCGCGTCCCCATCGCCCTCGGAATCGGTCGTCCCGTCGTGGCGCCCCCCAAAATAATTCAGTCGGGCGAAAAGTATACTCCGAGAGCATTCAGCTTGCCCCAGGGTGCCCAGGGCGGCCGAGGGGCGCAGGCGGAGGGCAGGTCGGCGAGTTTGCCTGGTAGACAGGTGAAGAGGGTGGTAGTCACTGTGGCACGCCAGCCTACTGGACCTCCTGGAGATGTCAAGGACTTGGGAGACAAGAACTTTCAGGCCAGGTGAGTAACGTTTGCTCGAGTAATATCATCGCTGATTGGGTGTCTAGAATCCGCTCGCAAGCTGTACGCAACCTCGGCATGCTCGGTCGCCGCACCGACTCTCCTGCCAACGATCTCGTCGTCGTGTAATACCCCTTTCGCCGACCTCATGACTATACCCCGGCCATCCATCTGTGTAATACCACGTTTCCCCATAATTGTATAAGCGTCCTTTGCAGAGGGGCACGCGAAGATAGGAAAGAAAAGTTGTTTGAAGGGAATCACCTGTCTCTACCCATTATTCATATCAGCTTGTGATGAAGAGCAAGAAGAAGAGAGTGCTGTGCTTCATTCTATACCCTCCCGCATTATGCTCTATTGTATATTAGTCGTCTTTGTTAGTTGTAGTATCAGATGAGCGTTCGTATGTGATGACATTCAATATGTTGATGATACTTGAATACAAGATGCAGCTCTGTCATGAGGCATCTGACTCTTGCGACACCACAAACCATGTGGCCATCATTAATGTTACATACACGAGATATGGTACCTTTCTATGCAAAGTTGATTGTTGAATGCTGATGTGAGGTGATGCTATATATATAGTAAATTAGGCAGAAGGGGCAGGTCGCCTGGCGGGCTCAATACCCTCAGTGGCAGAGAACTGAACCTTCCTGCAGGAGGAGAAAGAGTCCTTGCAAGTAGGGCAGGTCGCAGTGTTACTACGTCATGCGTCAGCTTGCGACTCTTCACAGTCAGTAAGACCTACCCAGTGCATTGGACAGCGGCACATCCGTGGCCGTTGCAGACAGTGCAATCGGCAGACTTGGTGGTGCAGCCCTGGACTTCAGTCTTGGCACAGTCGGCCTGGGTGGTCTGCGGGATAGAGTCAGCGGGTGGGCGAAGACGGGAGGGGGCCGACCTACGCCACAGAAGCCACAGTTGGCGGGGTTACCAGAGCAAGAAGACATTGTGATATTGTGATGGGTATTGTGGGAGCGGGTGTAGTATGGATTGGTGGTGTGGCGAAGGGGAGACAGCGGGCAGTATTTATATGCCGGCGGGTCAGGAGCAGGTCGGGATATTATGGACATCCCAGGCACCGCAGCGTAATGCACCTCCTCCCATTGGCCCGAGATAAAGTGCGGGCATCGCCGAAGCTGCTCAGCCAATGGACGCGGGCTGATTTGATGGCACAGATCTGGACACCGGTGACATCCGGGCGAGATCTCCGACTGGCTGACACGACGGAGTAAGGAAGCCTGGGCCTATGTCGCAGCGTCTTTTGTCATGGAAATGCTCCTCTGGGGACCCATATTTGCTTCAGCCGTGTATCTGAAGCATTATGCAGCACTTCCGGTAAGACAGACTCTACAAACAGGGCTTCAATAATTGACTGGCTGGCAGCAATTTGCTTCTTCATCCGAGACTCAGATTTCTTTCGTCGGAACGCTGCCCATACTTTTTGGCTGTGAGATTATGAGCTGCAGAAACGTCCAACCCTGATGGCGGCTTCAGATTCACTCGGTCTTCCTTTGCTCTATTTCTACAATCATTTCCCCCGGGCCATGAAGCCGTCAATCTGGGTCGGTCTAGCACTCTACACGGTATCGATGCTGGCTGCCAGCTTTGTCTCAGCCATGAAGCTTTTGGTTCTCTTCCAGGGGGTCGGACCAGGTTTGCCGTCGCCTTACCAAGGGCGTAATATCAAGCTCACGATGATCTAGGTGTCGCTGCTGCTTTGGTAGCTTTCCCCATAATCAGATGGCTTCCCGAGTGAGCGGTGAATGCACGTAACTGTCCAATGCTGATGAAACGCAGATGGTTTGACCTGCGTAAAGGGACTGCGGGGGGTATCATTTTCGCTGGAGGTGGTGTGGGCGGTGTTGTGAGCTGTCTGTCTCGTAAACAAGAACATTTGACTGACAGGCCCACTTCTCAAAGTATATGCCGTTTCTGGAGGAGGCTCTCATCAATCACTTGGGTTACAATTGGTCTTTGCGAATCACCGCTATACTAACCGCTGTCCTTGGTGTAACTTCATCAAGTCTCTCCAGGCCTTCGCTGATAGGGGTTTCCACAGGGTATTATCACCATATTCTTGGTTAACCCGCGAGTCCCATATCCCCCAAAGCGCACGTTGTTCGCATGCCCATGCCGTCATTCTTTGAGACTTTCATGCGATGGGGTTTCTTTGGTACCTTTTTCTGTTGTCTTCTGCAAGGTTTTGGTTATTTATGGGTCGCCAAACAGGCGCGTTTGGACACGGCTGATCTCAATAGCAACGTTGGACTTTTCTTGCCGAGATTCTCAGACTCTCTTGGCGGCGCTGCGGGTGCAGGTCTGTTGGCGGCTTTCAACGTCAGTTGTATTGGAGCCCAGCTGATTTTGGGATTGATCACAGACGTAAGTCACGTCACATTCCATTGGTATGGCACTCACCGTATCATGGCAGAAAATGAGACCTGCCCAGGCGATGGCGATCAGCTCTGTGTTGGGCACGATCTTGACCCTGACGTTCTGGGGAATAGGTGGCAGTAAGGGTATCTCTCTGCTGGCCCCTTTCGCGATACTCTTTGGCCTGGCGACCGGTGGCTTCACCTCCATGTGGTTCCAAGGTGCACACGACATTGCTGGGCCTGATCAGGGGCGACAGAGTCTATTGTCTGTCGGTAATTACCTCGATCTTACCTCTGTTTGATTCGCTCTGGCTCTAACTTGATTACTAGGTTGGTCTTTGGCAAGAGGTGTAGGCGGCATTGTCGGTCCCTCAGTTGGCTCAGCCCTCTACAGGCTCCCGACATCGCCGTCAAACAGATGGGGCTCGGCAGGTTCTCCAGAATTGGTCGGTCTTGTTGCTGCAAGTCTAGCGGCAAGCGCGATCGTCGTGTTGCTTATTCAGGTATGCGAGTGATGTGAGCAAATACATCTCCAAGCTTGTGGGGAAGGGTAAGCAGGGGGTAAGTGGGGAGGGTCATGGGATGGAGATGGAGGTGGTGACAAGATGAGGGGTTGTTGTAATGGAGAGAAGTAGGTGTCGTACATACTCTCCGAGCTTCCCCGCTATCAAGATTCATGTACAATTATCGTATGTCTGAACTTGCGGAAACAGTGCCTTGTTGGTACCATCTTGATTGGTCAAAGATAGATAAGAAGATAACCCTCTATGACGTCCTGTGGGTCTGGCAAAGGGCAAAAAGACCGAAATCCAAGATCGCGCTGGGACGTTGGACACTGTGCACTACCGGCCCTGGGAATTGCTTGAAATCGACGGATCAAACATGCAAATGCAATCGGTTATCAGGAGATTATTCACGAGCGGTGGTGATGACCTTTTCGCCCCGATCAGTCGTTGCCATAGATTGGACACAATTTTGCCAGACCAGACTTTGAGCTTCGAGCCTCGGGCGCCTCGGGCGCCTCGGGCGAGGAGGTGGATGAGCCGATCGGCGATGGCTACGTCCATCGTTATGGGAACACAACTCGCAGATCCGCAAAAAATCGTTCGAGCAATTTGTTATCCCATGGGCTGAAGAGCACTGCGCGCAAGATCTCCAAGCCGTCTTTGAGATCTACTTTCTGCCCTGCGACATGCCTGCGAGATCCTGTATCAATCATGACCCGGGGCCCCTGGCTGATAGACCCTCTTTGGAGTCTTTGATACTGGACGCGTCGACGCGACGTCTTCCGACTTCCGAAAAACGCCATGCCGCTCGCCGCTTGCAATCTCCGAGACATACAAAGATAATTTTGTGGATGTTGAAAGACGCATTTAGTATCCTGCACTTCCTGAGCGGGTTGGGCGTTGGGCGGCGCGCTGGGCGCGCTGGGCTTGTTGTTGATGTGTCTCGTTTCTTAATTGCTTGCAAGCCACAGGGCCTGTAAGCCGCACCAGTACCTGGACCACAGTATCGGATAGCACAACAACGCAATAATACTGGTGGCTGACGGCGCACGGCTACGTACATATGGCTACAAGGGGAAATGTACCTGCATGCCATGTACCAGTGCTCAGAATGTGCAGTTGTACACCTGAGTTTGGCTAAGGTCATCCTCTCGGGCCTCTCGAGGCTCCAGTGACCCAGATGATTAGAGCAAGAACCTCGAAACCCGCTCACTGTCAGCCCCCACAACTACACCCATTGACCAAAGGCCAGAAGTTCATAAAGGGCTAGAAGCTAGAAGACAAAGGAAACGGCAGAAGCAGATGCGCAGGAACGCAAACAGGGTTCAGGCGTGAAACAAGGCCAACAAGGCCGCGCATGACGAACAATAGGAAAAGGGGAGAAAAAGAAGTCTGCTTGGAATAGAATCAGCCGACTGTTGTCAAACTTGAACGTCGTCTGTGTGCTTGATTCCTTATTCCGCGGAGACGTGCAGCACACCGATGGCCATAACGAGATACCCTGCGAGTCCAAGTACCAAAAGCCCGGGGCCGGCCTGAATGCATATCTAGAGAGACCGAAAACCGAAATTGCAGCAAGATTCAATCCCGGAAGCTTCTTGAGGCGAAAGCTTTAAGGTTAAGCTATCCTGAACCCTTTTGCTATTTGCCGCTTCTCCTTTACTTTTCTTCCCCCTTCTAGTCCGGTGAGTGGAGTGCAGCAATGCCCTGGACGGTGGAGGGCCAGTCGCCCACTCCGACCGCGTATACATATACTCAGGCCGAGTCACCGCAAGGTCAACTTTGGTTATCACCCCCTCCACTCCAATCCATCTATCACCGCCACCTTCTTCATCATTACGGAACGCACCCCCCGGTGATCGACCCCAAATTTCTTTTTACCGACAAGAGAGCGCGTCCGACGCGACGACGGAAGCCTCGACAGGAAGCCGCTAACTGTCAATTTTGCCAAAGAACATCGGCGCGAGCCTGACTCTTCTCTTCGGCAGTCAACCCCCCCAACCCCCAGCAGTGTCATTTCACGACATCCTACTCAGAAGCTAGGCTAACCAGTCAGAAAGAGAACCCTGGCGTTGTGGTGAACCACTCTTATCTCGTCGCCAAAAGTATCAGACCTGCTAGTTGTATGATGCGGCCAGACATGGACGTCGAATTGTACAGTCAAGAGGAGGAGCCCTCGTTTAGGGTCGAAGAAACTGATCCCATGGAAGTGGTCAAGTCGTGAGTCGAGCTTGTGGGTGCGCAGTCCTAGAGCTCACCGAACTATCAGGCAATCGGACACGCGTTCCCAGCATCCTCAGCTGTACGCAAGTCTTGCAGAGTACAGCCTCCAAGGACCGCGAACCTTCCCCATCGTACAACCCCCTGACGACGACTCTACGCCTACTTTCGCCCCACTCAAGAGCATTCATCATCACAAAAGGCGCACAACGCCCCCTGTCCTAGATTGCCGTCCCGGCCCTTCTCGTGCTGGCCCTTCAAGTGACTTTGTGATATCGGCTGCCCCATCCATGTCGAGGATCGGGTCTCAATCGATGTCAAGGACCAGTCCTCAGTCAATGTCACACATGGGATCCAATGCCTCGCAGACTGCTCCTTTCGCCCGGGTCTCTGTCGACAGGGCACTGAGCGAGCGTCCTCGGCGGCCTTCACCTCATCTTCACGAGATCCAGCCGCCTAGCCGACGCCTGTCTTCACATCAAATGCTTCTTTTGACTCCCTTCGGAGGACAAGTACCAATGGGGACTCTCCCGGGGTTGCCTTTGAAACGAGAAGGCACTGGTATGTCGAGGGGCTCTCCGAGCTTGGGCACAGCCGAAGGGGTGTCGAGGTCGGGAAGTCGCAGCGAACATTCCTCTGTACCACCCGGGCTTCACCCGAGAAGAGAAGGAAGAAGAAGTCAGGGTGGTCGGAGTAGCGGCACAGGCGTAGGTGTTGGGGTGGGAGCTGTGGATTTGGGCAGGGACGTCCCCGTGGCACCACTGGTCAATCTTCCTCCAAGAGTACGACAGTCATTGGGCGCTGTCGGAAGCGTCACCCATCACTCTCCTCTAGCCTCTGCTCCCATGACTACAATTACGTCTCAAGGATCGTCCGGCGAAAGTCGATCACAGGAGGAGAGAGGAACAAGCAGCTCTGCGTTCATGTCACGCGATGAGGTAGACATGGCTCGACACAGAAAGGCTAGCGCTTCTACGCCTCACAGACACAGTGCAACGAGTGGGAAGCGTGCGATAGAACATTCTGAACCGCAAGTGATGCCCACCACGGTGGCTATGTCAAGATTCAACTCGTTGCCAGTGTTGACACTGCGAGAGTTGGAAGCTCTGATAGACAAAGACGGAGAACTTGGCATCCAGAGGGGTGGTCACTGGGCTTGGGTGTCGAGAGAAGTGAAAGTTGATGAACACGGCAATGAAGTGTGCGTAGGCTCTATCTCAAAGTCGGTCGATACTGATGCATCTATCCGCAGGGACAAGTTCCCTCAAGGGCCCGTATCCCAAAGACCTATCTTGGGAGCCATGACCTCTCCCAGCTTTAGCGACCCATTTCCTTCCCGATTCGGGGCCAACAACACGCAGGCTTACATCCCCATTGCCACTTCAGCAGACTACCACTACTCTCCCACCTACAACCATAGACGAATGTCGGAAGCCCCCGTTTCACCGACCCTGGAAGGAAACAACAGCAGAAGACCTAGTATGCCTGTGTCTCTCGCTGGAAGTGCGAGGGCAAGCTTGGCCGGGTACACTCCTCGACAATCAATCAATCTTTCCTCTCGCCTCCAGTCTGTCTCTGTGGGGCCGCTGGAAAACCAAGCGCTCAAGTCTCGAAAGTCATCTCTGGCCAGCACTTCATCATCCAAGCAGGGGGCTGAGCTTGCATCCCCGGGACAATCGCCAGGGGGGACTCCGGTCACTATCAGTCCTCCTCCTCGTCCTCGGATCACGCGTTACAAATCTTCCCCTGCTTGCTCTTCTGGTCTTGGTCTCAATCTCACCCTCGTGCAGCAGGCAGAGGCCACCGGCGACGCCACCAGCCGTCGAGGGAGTGCGACCGACGAAATGGGCGACAGGAGAATGAGTACTGTCGTCGTTGGCCACTGGGCCGAGGTCGACTTTATTGACCCTGTGGCCGCCACGGTGGCCTTGTCGCCTTCGGCTGCTCCAGTTCCACTGGGATCTTTCCCCAGACCACCAGCTCCCCCTTCGGAAGCTTCATCAGGCGTCAGTCCTACTGCTGCTCCCAAAGTCCTTGCCCCGTCCCGCGGGTCCATCACCTCCATTGACTCTGATCATTCCCTCGCCATACATAACGCACACCACGCACACCTCATTGACTCGTTCTCCGAGTTTTCCTTCCGAGGAAGAGACAGATTCGAGTCGATAGATTCAGCTCTGCCGCTCATGCCAGGAGGTGGAGGGACGAGGCTGAGTGTGCCGAGCCAGGGGGCGGGAGATGGTTATCATCCGAGTACAGGAGCTTCTGTGACGAGTACAGACTCGGGGCATTTGTGTCTGGGAGGAGGATCGGAGGTCGAGGGCGAGATGCCACGGAGAGGTAGTCTGGGAGTGGGTGCATTTGCCCGTCTGCGGCGAGGCATATCCAGAAAGAGCTCTGAAGGTGTTGGGAAGGATGAGCTTCTACACAAAGAAGGCCGTCACTGGTCTGACAGACGGGGCAGTTGGGCAGAGAGTTGGGGAAAGCAGTAAACATTAGAGTCGTTAGCATTCACGTGTCCATTGGCACACATCATTTGATTATTTGGGCATTTGGGTGATTCCTCACTATGCATATGGCATTGTAGCATTGTCAGGTCTCGTTCATTGGGGCCCTTGTTGCTTGGCCTTTTCTCCGAGAAGCTTTGCACTGACATTCCTGACGTTCTGAGCGGCACGGTCGATACCGCCAGCTTCAGCTTTTTGGTATAGTGTCAGGGCAGTGTCAAGTTTGCCGGCTAAATACATGTCAGTTGCAAATCCCATCGTTATATGGGCAGCTCACCCGATTCCAAAACAGCAGCAAGGTTGAAAGCGATCTGTACGGATCAGCAAGGGGTATCCATCATATCAGGGCAGGACTTACTTCAGGATCTTCCGGGGCCAGCGCCAAAGCAGCTCTGTGCAGATGTAAGCTACACGGTCCCCCGAGGCGAGAAACACTCACGTCAAGTGCTTGATAGCAAGCGCAGGCTTGGGGGGTTTGTCAAAGATGTACGCAGAAGCCAGGTCTGTCAAAGGTCAGCATATGAACACTATACCATTCCGCATGATGTGGACCGACTGGTGTGAGCATCAGGGAAAGGTTGGAGGGCGATAGACTTCTCCCAAGCTGCAATGGCACCTTCCTTGTTTTCTGTTTCAGGTAATTAGCTCGGATCAAAAGATACAATGAGCTGGCCTTACGCAAGTGGTACTCGCAATTCTGAAAAAATCAGCGACTGCATCATTCTCTCGTGTTATGACTCACAGCAAGGTTATACCAACCCTCAGGAGTCTCCTTCACATCGACACTCTGCTGGTAGAATACGCGAGCAGCAGACAAGTCCTGGTCTTCCAACGCTCGAGTGCCGGACTCAATCAGCTCCTGAGCTTTGGTAAGGTTGGGGTCGGTGGATGACGAAGGGGATGATGAGGGAGTGGCATAAGCTAGATCAATAAGAATCAGCTGACGGAATTTCAAGAAGGAACAGATACATACATCGAGAGAACGAGGGAGCAGCATGAGTGCGGGTGAAAGCGATTGGCCTGGGGGGGGTCCTCGCAACTCGAGCGATGCGGGAGGTGTTGAGGAGGGTACGTGAGAACATTGCGGGGTGTACGACTTGGCTTTGGATGAAAGAGATAATAGTCGGCTGCAGTGTCCACGACAGAAACCCGGCGCGCAAAAAGTGGAGGCACATTATGCCATCCGTCGTTATCAATCATTATGGACTATGGTCCAGGGTGGCATGCAGCTTCGACCACACCGAGGATGAATGGCCCTGTAAATACTGAATGTTCACATGCATATGTCCCTTGGACTGAGATACAAAATACAAAAGGGACGTGCTGTTTAGTTGGTCTATAGTGCGCAACTCGTACTGTACGAGTACGTCCTCACTCCTCATATATATTCTCTGTTGTACCCCCCCCCCGCCACCATGGCCGATACTGAAGGAAGTGACTTGCCAGTCAGTGCGGGATTAGCAAGAGACGCCTCAGTCTGGAGGCCGCAAGATCTCTGTCCGTATCCAACACTTTAAGACTGCACCACCAGGAATTGTTTGCGCCATGTGTGTCGACCAGTCCCAGATTCTGCGTCGTCTTCACCCTTCGTTCAACATTATCGGACGTCGTATAGATATCGACGGAAAACCTCATATTACCGGGCCATTCCCTTTGATCAGCCTTGTGATTGGACGAGAGGGGGTCGTTCAGGGCGACATGCGCTGTTGATTTTTGTCGGACATTGATACTGGGTGACGGCCACTGGGCAGCCAGAGGAGGGTTGCTGTCTGCTAGCGACTTGGCAGAGCAAACAGATCTCGCTTCGGTTGACACCAGAGCAAACCCGTCCCTCTTTTTCTGTCCCAATTCCTTTTCCGTATCTCTTTCGGCCTTGCTCTACTGCCGAAGGATTGTCACATGTAGTTGAAAAGCCGGGGAAAGAGATGCATATCGCCGATGCCCATACAACAGATATCATATGGCGATTACTTCTTTCCGTAGCTATGTGACTGTCAGCTTTTGTAGTTGTGACATTCTCCAATACGAATCTTTCCCTCTTTCTCACGACACTCCCACGCCCGTCATAGAGATACCAACTCACAGTTGCCACCAAACACCGACGAAGGGAGTACCGAAACCGGCAATGGTAAGAACGATCATCTTGGCGGCGAGCGAGTACTTGTTGGTGCTGGTGGGGAGGGTGCTACGCGGATTCATTCAGCTTCCGATATTCCCATTTGACTTCCCTCGAATATCCTCTCCCTCCTCGAATCGCAGCCAATCCAGATCCGGCTAATTTTGTGATTGTGCGATAGGACGTACTGGTCAACGACGTTCTCGAAGTGGAAGGCGCGGGCCTGGCGGGGGGAGGCCCTGACGGTCCTGGCGGCGGCGAGGGTGGAGCGGGCGAGGATGGACATGGTGGCGGTGGTGGACGGTGGCTGTAAAAGAGGGCTCTATGAGTGGTAGAGAGCGGAAAGCGGCGATTGCCGGCCTTTGAGCGTGTGGCACTACGCGTCAATTCAACGCGTCTCTTGCTTTTACGCGTCCACAAACAGCATGAGCAACGCCCTGCCAGACAAGCATGTCGTCCTCAGGTACCCCCCGGGCGGGGGAGCTGCAGAGGTGCTGGACGTAGAAGAGACCTACCAGCTGCTCGAGCTGCCGCCAGAGATCCTCAAGCAGGTCGAAGCCTTGGACGGTGCTGAGCCTTTTCCGTACGTCTCTCCCTTCGGTATCGTGAGACTGACTGACACGATGATAGCCTCACAATCAAAGGCCGGCCCTCAGACGACGCGACGATCTGTACCCCCAATGCGACGTTCCAACTCCGCACCATCGGCATCTCAAATTCGCTCCTCGTCTGCCGTTCCGCTGCCGAGGACCCCGACGTCTTTCTCCGGAGAGATGTCGGAGAGGAAGCAAAGGAAACACTGCACATCAGTGATACATGCCATCAGGTCTTTGAGTGCGTGCCTATAGCACCCAACCTGGAGCGGATCCGGGCTGTCCTGAGACCGTCTGCTTGGGAGGGCATGGACTCGAGTCTGGGCAAGAGAAAGAGGGACGAGAAGAATGGAAAGGTGGTCAAGAGGTGGACGAAAGAGCAGCTCAAGAGTGTGGTGCAAGCGAGTGATCGAGAGCTGGAAGACGGGCTGAGAGAGAGGAATGTTGTGGAAGTAGACGGCAAACTGTTGTTGCTCCCGGCAGCCAACCTCAAAGACTTGTTGGTGCTTCTGATAAGCCTGCTCCATATCAACTCGAAAGGGTCAGATACTACAGCTCCTACCAAGACTCTTATCCAGACACTCGAGAAAGAATACGACATTCTCCCTTCCCTCTCTTCGCCTTTCCTCGGGCTGTTTGGTCATGTGGAGGGAGAAATATGGAGAGGGGATATGAAAAAGATTGTCAAGGAAGTGGGGATGGGTATCCTCACGAGGATTGGGAGAAACAAAAAGCAGGACGAGTTTGTGGACGAGTGGAAGAAGGAAGTTGGGGATAGCTGGGAGGATTTGGTTGATATAAAATTGCTTGAAGTGAGCCCCCGTCTCTTGTATGGCAATAGCTGACGTTGTCAGGGCCAATACCTTGCAAACCCGCCCCCTGCCTCTGCCCTGGCCATCGGTACCCGCTGTCCACTCCTCACATACTTTCCCATCTCCTCCCTCCCTCTCCAACCTGCGCCCCGTTTCTCTGAATTATTCCTCACTCGCACACGCTGGCGCCCGGACGAAATGACCCCATTCTTGAAGGGCCTGACAAGAGACGGGGATAAGAAGGAGAGAGACAAATTGGTGGTCAAGTTTGTTAGAGTGGTCAAGGAGAGAGATGGGGTCTGGTGGTATCCCAGGAGGGCTTGAGAATATGTGACATAGAACTACAAATGTGTGTTGTATATAATATTGACATGCTGGCGGTTGTTTCTGCTCGTGAATTTTTGCTGCATTACGATGTTCGAGGAGGTTCATAGATGGCTTTGACTTGGGATCAGCTATGATTCAATCATATACTGAAAGACTCACGTAAAGCTTCGTTGTCTGCTTCCGTTCCCCTCTCTTCAGCCCGGCTCCGCTCACCCTCGATGATCTTCCACAACCTATGCCCGCTCCCCTGCCCGACGACGATCTTGAGCTCCAGACTCTGTCCTGTGCCCGGGTCAGGTAAGGAAGAACCGGGAGCAGGAAGAAACGTGAGGAGGATATAGTTGGCAGAAAAAGTTGGAAGGTTGTATGTGCATGATTGGATGGACGTCTAGGGTGCACGTAAGAGTTGGACGACGACTGAAGAGTACACAAGTACTTACATGTCGGATTTCAAAAGAGGTAAGAGGCGGCGTGGCGTCATATCCCGGTGGATCGCTTGATGCAGCTGAAGATTGGGTAGTGGAAAACGTGCTGTCTGCAGCGAATATGACCTTGTGATGCGTCAGTGTGGAGCCGCAGAACAGGTGTAAAGGGCGTACGCGGCACTCGGTGACCCAGAGACGTCCTTGGACGGTTTCGGCGCGTTTGGGACCTTGGCGAGTGGGTGGAATGGAGAGGGTCACGGTAGCGTCGTGTGAATGTGGCATGAGGCCTTCGCCTGGAGGAACAGGGGTAGAGTTGAGAGGGCCATGGTCAGCGTCTGCTGGGTCGAAGGGAGAGTGGCAAATTAGATACCTTGGGAAGATACTGGCTTTTCACCTGGCCCGAACTTTACAGAGTTGAGAGACATGCTAGGAAGACCCAGGAGTGGTGCGAGAGATGTCAAAAAGCAACAACAACAACATTCATATGTTGATTGTTGAAACCGCCGGGCGGGGCCGGCCGCCGAGCAGCCAAGCCACGTGGCTGGCACCCTTCGCAACGCTTCCAATCGTCTAAAATGTGTCTTGCAAGTGTGGCTATCATTCCAGTTCTATCGTGAGCATCTCTGCAATCGCACATGGATATGGCTGACGTTAGAAGATACCCGCACCATGTCTCGTTTCGCCCCTCTTCGACCCCTCGCCTCTCTTGCTACTGCCGGCCCATCTAGGACCATCCCTCGGAGGGCTTTCGGCATGGCATCTTCTCTACCAGGAATGGGCTTTGGAGACGAAGCCGCCAATCCTGTCATTCGGGATGCTTTGGTGCCGATTGTCGTTGAACAAACAGTGGGTCCATACGCAGACGACCCAAAGCAGGAGCTGATGATTCCGCAGGCTAGAGGAGAGAGGAGTTATGATATCTACTCGAGGCTGTTGAGAGAACGAGTCATCTTTCTTGGACCTGTACGCTTCTATTCTAACCTTGATCTGGAGCTGACACTGCACAGGTAAACTCGCAAGACTCTACACTCCTCACCGCCCAGCTTCTCTTCCTCGAGGCTGAAGATCCCAAACGTCCTATCAAGATGTACATCAACTCTCCCGGCGGTGTTGTCACATCAGGTGAGTCAGTGACACAACGAGTGACTCAGCTGATGCGGGGCAGGGCTGGCAATCTACGACACGATGCAGTACATCTCTCCCCCGGTTCATACTTTCTGCCTCGGCCAAGCTGCTAGTATGGGATCCCTCCTTCTCGGAGGTGGTGCTCCTGGACACCGGTATGCGCTTAAAAACAGTAGTGTCATGATTCACCGTATGCTTCCATACTCTTCACCTGGACCAGACTGACCTGTCCCAGAACCATCCGGCGGTGCTCAAGGTCAAGCGACCGACATAGCCCTTCATGCTAAAGAGATCCTCCGTATCCGCGCCTCCTTGACCGATATCTATGCCGATCACTGTACTCTTGCTGGTGAGGAGAAGGCAGCCGCGAGGGAGAGATTCGAAAAAGCGCTGGAGAGGGACTATTTCATGACGGCAGAAGAGGCTGTCGAGTTTGGGATTGTGGACAAGATTGTGACGAGGAGGGGGGCGGATGTGGAGAGCGAGTAGAGATCCGGATGCATTGCGTAGATGGTGAGTAGATGCGATTCTGTAGCATGCGGCTCCGGGCATGGCGCCTGGGGGCAGCGCACTGGTCTCGTATCCCCTGTCAATTACAACATGGCTCATCAAACACGGTGGACGATCGGGGGGTTGCATGCTGTCACATGCGGACACTGACGATAGGAATACTGATTGGACCTCGAAACAAAGCAAGGGGACACGGCGCGCAAGGGGGGATTGGTGCAGCTCCCTTCAGCTTTCGCCCGTCCCTTCAGCATCCACTCATCCCGCCGCCCCCTCCCTCATCCGCTCCTGTTTGCTATTCGAGCAGCATCCCTTGAAGGCCCCTTCTGGGGGCTCCCCCCTCTGGGGCCTCCCCCCTCTGGGGTCTGCCAACGGGACAGACGGTGCGATCCGTCCGTGCGCTTGGATGGCTTATTGTTCTAGCCAGGCACGCGTTGAGTGAGACGCGTTCGACCCTTTGTCCTATATAATGCCCCATTCTATCTCCCTTTCTCCTCTTCTTCTCATCTATTTCGTATCTTGCTTACAGCCAAGTTGATCTTGCGCTCTTCCACTCTTTCATCTACTCCTATAGTCCCTCTCCCCATCCTCTCGCCCGCTGCCCTCACACCGCCTCTCACCTCACACCGCCTCTCACACCGCCAAGGATCACCCACAATGCGCACTTCATCCCTTGTCCCAGCCCTCCTCCTGGGATCAAGTCTCGTATATGCCCACCGCCACGACGCTCGCTCTCGGAGCAGACACATGCGTAGAGCCAAGAGGGAAGAGGTGGCTTCAAGCGGCCGCTGGTCGGTGTACGAAACAAGCACCTGGATCCGTCAGTGTTTTTCTCATGCTCGGGACGTCATGCTGATTTGCATCTCAGCGGACAATGCAGCTGCCACTCCTACTACCCAGGCTTCCGAGACTGTGTGGGTGACAGAGTATGTGTATGATGATGACGTTGCTGGCGAAACGGGCTCGACCTCTGCCAACTCCGTCAGCCAGACTGCCTCTTCGAGCGCTCTGGAAGCTGTTGCCCTCGCCGTTTCCGACTCTTCTTCTCTTGCCGTTTCCGACCCCTCTTCTCTTGCCATCTCCGACTCTTCCCTCGCCGTTTCCGACTCTTCCCTCGCTGCCTCAGCAACCCAAACCAACTCTTCTGCCGCCTCTGCCTCGATCACCGACGCCCCCACGGGCACCGTCTCGGGCGATATCGTCGAGCTCGCCGCCGTCTCTGCCACCACCTCCCTCGCCACTGCCCAGCTCCAAAACGAGCTCCTCGCTCTCGGCTATACCATCTCCTTTGATGCCGAACTTTCTCTCGGGTTCACCGTCGCAGGGCCTACCGCCACTTCTGGTGCCGCCACTGCGTCGGCCATTGCGACCACGTCCAGCGCTGCGACAGGATCGAGCGGTACAACTGTGGGAGGGGAGAAGAAGGTGTTTGCGCACTTTATGGTTGGAATCGTCTCTACGTATACGCAGAGTGACTGGTTGGCGGATATGCAGCTCGCAAAGGACGCTGGTATCGATGGCTTTGCGCTCAACATTGGTGGTACGTTCTCTTGTTTCCCTGCGAGCCACAGCTGACTAATGACAAAAGTCGACTCTTACTCTGAGAGCCAACTTGACCTCGCATATGCCGCTTGCGAGACTCTCTCAGACTTTAACGTCTTCATCTCGTTTGATTTCAACTGGTACACTCTCGCCAATGTCACTGGTGTCGCCGACATGCTCAAGCGCTTCAAAGACTCTTCAGCACAGTACCGAGTCGACGGCAAGCCTTTCGTCTCGTCCTTTATCGGTGATGGATTCGATTGGTCTTCTACCGCTTCTCAGGTTGGGGAAGAGCTCTATGCTGTGCCATTCTTCCAGCCTACGGAGGACAATGCCAATGATGCTGGTGTATCCGGTCTCTTCTCTTGGTATGTTGAATCTTGTCTCGACAGCCAGTTGCTAACACTTTCGGTAGGGATGCCTGGCCAGGACAGCTCGACAATGTCCCCGTCAACGAGGATATGTCCACCTCTCGCGACATTGAATACCTCGACCTCCTCGAAGCCTCCAACAAGACCTATATGATGCCGGTCAGCAGCTGGTTCTCGACCCACTTTGGCAAGGAGGTATCTTATTCCAAGAATTGGGTGTTCAAGAGCGAGAGTCTTTGGAAGGACCGATGGGATCAGGTCCTGGCGATTGGCAACCGAGTCAATTTCGTTGAAAGTGAGTTTTACATCCGCCAAAGGACTTTGCTTATGCCATGCAGTTGTCACTTGGAATGACTATGGAGAGTCTCACCACATCGGCCCCTTCAACACTCCCCACACCGACGACTCTTCTTCCCTCTGGGCATCCGGCCTTGACCACACCGCTATGATCGACTTTGCCATTCCATACATCAAAGCCTTCAAGGCTGGCAAATCGGAGCCCGTCATCGAACAAGAGATGCTCGTCTACTGGCACCGTCCCCACCTCAAGTCGGCATCTTGCGACGATACAGACAATTGTCTCGGTAAACCTACTGGCTGGGACTATCTCGAGGATACTGTCTTTGTGTCTACCATGACTCAGTGGGGCGGGATTATCAAGGTGACGTCTGGAAACAGTCTGCCGGTGATCCGATTTGTCGAGCAGGGAGTGCAGATGGTGGAAGTGCCCATGGGGGTTGGAGCCCAAAGCTTTGAGTTTGTCACTTTCAAGGGTGGCTTTGGTAGGACCACCAGTAACGTCACGGTCACTGACGAGTGTTGGGTGAGTCTCTCTGTTCACGACGACAGGCTGTTGCTGACGGATTGAAAAGAATGGGATTTACAATTACAATTATAACGCTGGCTCCATCAAGCTCTGAGCGGCAGACCTGGTTTCCCGCTGCCGACTGCCTTGTATCCCTTCGTTGCTTCGGCTTTATACCCTGACTCTTTGCTTGCGTTTTGTCAAATCTAGAATACCCTTAGTTTCCTGTTCACATTTGTTTCTCCTATTTTCCAGACTTTCAAGCCATACAGTGTAGCCGTAGAAGGATGCTGGCATCTAGATCGTACACGAGCCATCATACCACATTTTGATAATTATATGATGTATCTGATCCATATGCTTGGACCATATGCTTGGATGATAGGCTTTGGGTCACTAGTACCGTGTCAATCCAAAGAAACATCTGAGTGACCTGCTCAATTATAGATCATCAAGACATTGCGGTATGCACATATGACTTGCATACACGTCCAGATCACTCGTCGTCTCCAGACTCGAAGAAATCGTCTTCCTCTACTTCCTTTGCCGCCACCTCGCCCTTGCCAACCCCAATCTCGACGCCTGCTCCGAGACCCACAACGACACCATCCTGTTGACCCTTCTTCAAATCCTTCTCTGGCTCACTCTTGAGTTTGCCTTCCTCCATCAACTTGGCGGTCTCGAGCAGGAGGTCGTATCGCCGTCTAGCTGGTTTGTCGAGAGACTCGATGTCTGAGGGGGAGGGGACGGGATGCAGGAGGGGAGGGAGGGTGAGTTTGGGCTCAGACTCGTCATCAGGTTTGGAGGGTTGGGCGGACGGGAATATGGCAATGTATTTTTGCGTATTCCTGCAACGTCTGTCAGTCCCGTGTGAGCGGCATCATGCACGAACTTACGGGAAGTGCAGGATGTAGTTCAGCATGACCCTGGTATCCAGCAGCTCTTCTTCCAGCCTCTTTCTCTTTCTCTCCTTGAGCTGCTTTTCTTCTTCTCCGCCTGTAAGCTTCTTTTCGAAGCGTTTGATCAGGCGAAGGAGCTTTTGGCGTTCGAAGAACTTGACCTTTGTTACTGATCAGTTTCAAGTCCATACCATTGCCGCATAAATTACCTTGTGGTATTTGGCGCCATTCTTCTTTTCCAGTTCTCTTCGCTCGGCAGCAGCCAAGTCGGCTTCGAGGGACGCCAGTCGTCGCTGAGTGTTCACTCTCAGTCCCGGGTCCAAGTTGTCCTACAATTTTATCAGTTTTTCATTACACTTTACATTGGAGTGCCACAAACCTTGGCCAGGAGCCTCTTTGTCTGCCTGATGCTTCCCTTCAGCTTGCTCATACCTGGCAAGCCAGCCGCATCTCGAGCTTCGGTGGGAAGCACCTTGTGGCCGTTGTCCGGTCTGTCTGACTGGGCGGCGGGGTCGCGGGGTTTGCGGTACGGGTGGGCACCCTTCTTGACTATCTTCTTGTCGGCTGGCATATTGTATGGCGGTTGTTGTTGAATGCAAGAGGTGAATAGAGTTGTTGACGCTTTTGCGAAGTTTTCTGTCAAATGAGGCCCCGCGCGTTCCTTGTCATCTTCCAAGTCCGCCGGCTATACATCTTGCTTTTTCCCTCGAGTGTCCATAACTGCAACAACTGCAAGAGATTCAGCCATCATGTCCCAAGTACCCCCACGAACCACCCCCACGCCGATGCACGAGATGCCTGCGCCTCCGACCGCGAGCTTGGAGACACCCGCCGATTACAAAAAGACTTTCAGAGTGAGTGGTCTCTGATATGCATGATACGATTCGGGTTCTGCGATGTGGATGTGTATCACGGTCCTCAGGCCCATATATATCTATTCAAGGCTGACAGTGTTATGCAGGACAGAAAAACCGTCAGCAAAGTTGGTCGCCAGCTGCCATCGAGAGATCGGGCTGACCTGTATGCTACTTAGTTTGTCGATCCATGTGAGGAAGCCAGAAAAGCTTCGCTCCTGTGTCTCGAAAAGACACACTACAATCGTTCAGAAGTAAGGAGCAGTCGCAAGGCAAGAGGCCAAGCTGACGCTGCGAATAGTGTTTCGACTTTTTCACCGCGTACAAGAACTGCAAGTCCAACTGGGTGGGTCTGCATACTGCAGTGCATAGACGACGCTGACCCCGCCCCAGATGGCTCAACGGAGAGAAGATAGGGTCAAGGGAAGAGATTTCGAATGATACGGAGAAGGCTCTCCTGGACGCGGTCGCCGGATTGACGAGCGCAGCTTGGCGGCCATGCTACTTGGGCCTGCGGAGTGTGTTGGATACATAGGATGCAGCTGTACTCTATGTTGTCGCTACCGAAGCACCGAGGGGCAGTGGTCGCGGGGATACATACCTGCTCGTCGATGATGTTGAGGCAATTTTCGGTTTCCTGATGCGGCCATTGCGACCGGCCGACGTCCTCCATTCATTTTTCCGTTCTCAGCTATCTTTTGCATATATTCTACCCATCTTCTTTCTTCTTTCTTCTTTCTTCTCTCAACCCTCTGACCCTCCCCGCCCCGCACACAGAGAACCCCTCCCCGCCAGCCATGCCCGCTCCGCTCAACTCGCCACCGCGGAGGCAAAGATCATCCTCCAACGGCGGTCTCCTCCATAGCATCATCGACACCATCCCCACCCCCATCACCTCCCTGTTCACCTCTCCCAGAGTAGGCACAGTCCTGCTAGAAGGCGACGAAAGCCCATTCGGCGAGGGCAAGGGCCTTGATGGCGGACTGGTTCTCAAGAGGGTGGAGCTGCGTGTTGGAGGCATGACTGTGAGTAGACGATATAGATGCAGCAGCAGCAGGGCAGTACTGATGGGACATAGTGCGGTGCATGCGTCGCCTCTATAGAATCATCACTGAAACAGCCCGGCATACACACGGTCCAAATATCATTGCTCGCCGAGCGCGGAGTCGTCGAATACGACCCCAGCTTCATCCGGGACAATGGCCAGACATGGACAGACAACCTGATAGCAGAGGAAGTGGAAGACACTGGATTCGAAGCCACAGTCGTCGAGAAGAGCGAAGTGGAAGAAGTGGAACTGCGGGTCTATGGGTGAGCTGAGTCACTCCCTCTCTGAGCGGTGCTGATGGAACGCATAGCTTGGAGAACGCCAGCGTCGTCACCAACCTGCTGGAACGGACAGGCTCAATAGCGGGTGTCCATTCAGCCATCTGCCCGCCCCCCTACACGCACTTGGCCCTGTCACATTCCCCGCTCCTCGCCTCTCTCCGGGTCATCGTCGACACTCTATCAGAAGCCTTTCCAGCCCTCAACTTTCTCCCAGTCTCTAGTAATGACGACTCGCAGATAGCGTCCTTGCAAAAACACAAAGAAGCAGCCCTCTGGCGGCGGACATTCTTTACGTCGCTCTTCTTTGCGGTGCCCGTGTTTGTGATCGGGATGCTGGCAATGTATCTGCCGACGTGGTTGATGGGATGGACAATGTGGAAGATTGTGACGGGCGTGTATTTGGGCGATCTGGTTTGCTTGGGTCTGACAATACCGGTGCAATGCTGGTTGGCGCAGAGATTCTACACGAATGCCTGGAAGAGTGTCAAGCACGGGTCTGCCACAATGTACGTCTCGACCCTGGATTGAAATGATGACTAACGCTACTGTAGGGATGTTCTGGTCGTCCTCGGTACATCCTCAGCCTTCTCCTACTCTGTCTGTGCCATGTTCTTCGCCATGTTCTCCGACGACGGCGACTATCGCCCCCAGACGTTCTTTGACACCTCCACCATGCTCATCACCTTTGTGTCCCTCGGCCGGTTCATGGAGAATGTCGCCAAGGGCAAGACTTCCGCAGCCCTGACCGACCTTTTGTCCCTCACTCCGTCGTCTGCCACGATCTACGTCGACCCCCCCGCCGAAGGCGAACTGCCCAACGCTACAGACCCCACGAGAAAGATCCCAACCGAGCTCGTCGAAGTTGGAGATGTCGTTCTACTCGTCCCCGGAGAAAAGATTCCAGCCGACGGCACTGTCCTAACTGGCTCGACTTCTGTCGACGAGTCCATGGTCACCGGCGAAGCCTTGCCCATCACAAAGAAAGCCAACTCGCAGGTCATCGGTGGTACCGTCAACGGCCTCGGTACCATCACCTTCCGAGTCACCCGAGCGGGTGCCGACACGGCCCTTTCGCAGATTGTCAAACTCGTCGAAGATGCTCAAACTTCCAAAGCACCTATCCAGGCATTCGCCGATAGGATCGCGGGTATCTTTGTGCCTATCGTCATAACCCTCAGTCTTCTCACCTTTGCGGGGTGGATGGTCATCTCTCTGTGCACTTCGTCCGACAATCTGCCAGGGGTGTTTCATTCTCCTGGAGTCGGCAAATTCGGTGTCTGCCTAAAACTCTGCATCTCTGTTGTCGTCGTCGCTTGCCCCTGTGCTTTGGGTCTGAGTACGCCCACGGCGGTGATGGTCGGGACTGGCGTTGGCGCTAAGAACGGTATTCTCATCAAGGGCGGCAAGGCTCTGGAAGCGTGCAAGGATGTAAAGAGGGTGGTCTTGGACAAGACTGGTACAGTGACAGAAGGCAAGATGGCCTTGACGGCGGTAGCTTGGGTTGGCAAGGATGTCTTGGGCCAGTCTGCCCTTGACACTGCTGCTACCCTTTCCATGACTACCGCTGCCTCTCCTCTTCAACGTCACACCGTCCTCTCTCTCCTCGCTCTCGCCGAGGCCAGGTCCGAGCACCCGCTCGGTGTGGCTGTGGCCGCCGATGGCCGAGAGGTGCTCTCCAAGGCTGGCTTGTCTCCACCCAACGGTGAAGTCGTCGAGTTCGAGAGCCACACGGGTCAGGGCCTCGAAGCGTTGGTGAAACTTTCTGGTGGCGCGGTTCAAGAACGCATCAGGGTTGGCAAGGCCGGCTTTGTGCTCGACTCGAACACCAAGTCTTCCGAGGCTTTCACCGAAAAGCAACCTACAATGCCCGAGGAGATTCTCGAGTTTGAGCAAGAACAGATGAACCTCGCCCGGACCGTCATCTTTGTCTCTATCGTTCGGCCTACCGGCTCTGTTCCTGTGCTCGCCCTTGCTCTGTCCGACTCTCCCAAAGCGACTTCCGCCCAGGCAATCCGTGCCTTCAAAGCTATGGGAATCAAGGTCACCATGCTCACCGGTGACGCTACTGCTACTGCCCAAGCCATTGCTAGGCAAGTCGGGATCGATGAGGATGAAGTCTACTCTGGCGTGAGTCCGCAGGGCAAGGCCAGAATTGTAAAGGATCTCGGTGAATTGGGTGGAGGCGTGGCAATGGTTGGAGATGGTATCAACGACTCTCCCGCCCTCGTCGCTGCTTCTCTCGGTATTGCTCTTGCTTCGGGTACCTCCATTGCCATGGAAGCGGCCGACGTGGTCCTTATGCGATCGGACCTTCTCGATGTTGTCGCAGCCATAGACTTGGGGCAACAGATCTTCAAAAAGATCAAGGCCAACCTCGTGTGGGCCTGTTGCTACAATGTCTTGATGATCCCGCTAGCAATGGGGGTTTTGCTACCTTGGGGAATCCATCTACATCCCATGATGGCGGCGGCGGCCATGGCCAGTAGTAGTGTGTCGGTGGTCATGTCGAGTCTTACCTTGAGGGTGAGCCTTTGTTTCTAGACAATGAATGATGCTGACCATTGTTAGTGGTGGACACGACCCATCTCCTCCATTTCGCCCAAAGACCCTTATGAGGGTGCCCAAAGCGGATATACCAGTCTCATTCTTGACGCTAAAGACGCCGTCCTCAACGCGGTCGATGGTATCGTCCAATTCGCCGGCAACAAGCTCCCCATCCTTCAGCGCTTCACAGGTGGCATAAGGGCAAGTGCAGTGTCCACTGCAGAGTACGAGGCGATCCCTCTGGATAGGGCGCATACTCCAGGGTCTTACGAGGTATGAAGATAGTGAAGGGGAGAGGCCGGTTCTGAAAATATCTGCGTTGTGCCATTTTGGTCTCATCTTGTGTTTTGACATTTGTTTGTTTGTAATCAGTATCAACGTCCGTGCATAAACAGTTCTGAGCTGCTTCCGATGCGTGTTGTCTTTGTGCAAAGAGGATCACTCCAGGCTGCGTTGTTGAAGGAGAGGAGGCTATATACGATGATGACACCAGCTAGATTTCTATAATTGGGTGCCCTACTTCCCGCAAACATCCAATGCTCTGTGGCTAAGTTGGTTACGGCGTCCGACTGTTAAATTCCACACTTCTTTGCGTGTTTACGTAATAATCGGAAGATCGTGAGTTCGACCCTCACCGGAGCAGGTTTATTTTTTTTTGGTGTGTCGTTCTTACCCATGCACGCATCATCGGTACTGCTGGATAGCTCTCCTTCTTATCTATACCCTGGAATTTTTTTTATTCACTGATTGAGGATGCGCGACGCGAGATATTTTGGGTGCCTCCGGAAGGGTGGCACTGCCAGCTGTTCATGACCCTCGCATCATCTGAGTGCAGCAAGGCTTCTTGGGCCATACAATCCCGTAAATTCAGTTGATGGACGTGATTGGATGGAGGGTCTCGTCTGGGACAGCATTCTATTGTAAGGATTGTGAGCTTTTATCGAACGATGTGGATTGACATGATGTTAAGAATGGACAGGTCAACCAGCTCCCTCGATCGTTTCAACCCGCAAGCTTCAACGACAATTAGTCGATCGACCACCATGCATCGCTTCCCGCACGTCGAGTCGGTACGAACGCAACAGATTCGAGACAATGGTCCGAAGGCGATATCCAGAGAGTGAGTCATCTCGTCAGCGACATGTATACGTACACTGCTGACGACAATACGTAGTGAGAGGCGAACGAACGAGGCTGTTGGCCCCATTGCTGGACATGTCTTCATTATGGGAACACTCATATAGATAGCGTCACGTATGCCATAGGTATCAGAACCTGTTTCTGGATGGTTGAAAGTACATTTGGCCCACAGAGCATACTGTAGCTGATCGGGTAAGACAAGGACTGTGCCAAGTCAAACTGTGACATACTCGCAACAACAATCAAGCTTGCATGAACTGGAAGGCGGTCTGGCTTGATGGAAGGCAGGACAATGGTATAGTTTCGAGTGGTCATTCGATGCCGATGCGAGTCCGATTGCGCTATGGGACTTTGTCGGCAGATTTACGACTTGACGCGCGACTGACTGGCTTGCTCCGAGCCGGATCTGGTACCACAGTGAGATATTGTTTAGTCAAGATACAACAATAGATATTCTTCTATCAGGATACGTTCAATGATGTATTGTCCCGCCTTTACCCCATTTCTCACTCAAGAAATCGTTCATCCACTCATACACCTCCCTATAGGCATTGCGCTTGTCCATAGAATGGTTGCTGAGCGTTGTCAGCAATCTCATCACCCAATCATGTGGATCAACTGACGAGTCTGTAAACATTCTGAACCGCCATCCTCTCACTTGCTCCTGCGTCAACTTGTCCAGCAGGGATGCACTGTTTGCGTAGTGAACGTTGTCATCGCCACTCCCATGCGCCCAAATAAAGTCGACCTTGTCACCGGAAAAGGCCGTGACGTTGTTGACGGCGGAGGATACGTAGCCTTCCTCGTTGAGCGCGGGAGTGGACATATATCGCTCGGTGTAAATGGAGTCATAGTAGAGCCATGAAGTCACTGGAGCTACGGCCACTACACAACGTCAGATGGTATACAGACACACACCACAGGCGGCTTACTACCCAGGGTGAAGACACCGGTCTCCGCTTCGAGAGTTTTGCAAGTCATATAACCTCCATAGCTCTGAAAGAATGTCAGCAAACAAATCAGAGTCGCCGTCTATACACGTACCCAGCCCCATATACCAATTCTTGATCTGTCTACGTACGGCCGCTTGAGCATTTCCTTTGCTGCAGCAGTTTGATCCGCCACCTCATAGTTTCCCAGATTATCCCTCACTGGGTTTCTCAACGCCCGACCTTTGTTTCCCGTCCCTCTGCCATCAATCATGACAACGATATATCGCTGGGAGGCTGCAAGATAGGAATGCCAGTCACGTTCGAAACGGTTCGAGACCATTTGCGATCCTGGACCGCCGTATACACGAACGAGAACAGGATACTTGCGCCGGCCGGTGATGTCGAGGTTGGGCGGAAGGATTTCGAGCATGTTGAGTTCTGCCGGGAGTCAGCCGGGAAATACGCAGATTGACATACCGTAGCCATCACTGTTAATGGTCGTCCTAGTCACAATGGGCTTGAGGTATTCAGAGACTGTCTTGTTGAGCTCGGCGTTGCCCTCGAGCAAAACATTCGCGTCTGATGGCTGTTAGTCCTGCTTGCACCAAAGCCAATCACTCACTCTCTTCCCCAGATCCAGCCTCTATCAGCCGCTGCCAAGGCACCTCTGGTCCCCTGTACCCAAGCACATAGTACCCGGCTTGTGGAGAAAAGGACGCCTCGAAATATCCCGAAGACTTGGTATCGGTCAAAGCTGTCAATGTCTCCTGGTATTCGCCTGTGGCAGACGTGGGGAGAGGGGCAGAGTACAAGTGCCTGTCAATGGATGGAGTCGCCGCGGTGAAATAACTGGACAGGTCAGCATGATGCAAAAAAAACAGCAAGGCAGGCTTACATTAGACCCTTCTCTAAACTGACGCCGGAGATCTGGGTGACCTCCCATTCACCCGAAGTGATCCAGATCGGTTCACTAGCGTTCACAGGAGCAAAGAAAGCTATGTGGTTGTATCCCTGATTGGGTACGATATCAAGATATCCCGGCAATGAGCCCTTGACTGGCACTATATTTTGTCCCTATAAGACGTCAGTCGACCAGCCACCAGATGGCTTTGTAACTCACATGATCAATCCATCCATCGTCTCCTTCTTCTCCGTCTTTGCCTAGAAGTCGCACGATGGTTCCCTTGGTCTCTCCGTCCTCAAAGACTATGACATTTCCCTGTCTCGCCGACCTGTCAATTTCCTTGACCAACAAGGCGTTGTCTGCAGCCCAACCAATCTCGACGAGGATACGGTCATCCAGAGGCATCTCGCCGGCCCAGGAGAGGTGCTGCTTGGAGCGTGTTGAGAGTGTATAGGTGTAAACAGACACTGTGGGATTGGGAGTGCCCGGCTTGGGGTACCTGCGATCCGTCAGTATCGACCATGACAGCGAGGGCGTCTCTTACTTCATATCCAGCTCTGTCTGGTATTGATGCACTTCGAAGGCGTCATTAGAGGGGTTGTAATACTGGAGCTTGTAGTCCTTGACTTTGCTCTCATCACTTCTCAAGAATGCGATGGTCTTTGCGTCCGGACTCCACCAAAGAGCGGTATCCGATTCAAACACCTCTTCTTCGTAAACCCAATCTGGGACACCGTTAAAGACGGTATGACTGCCATCGTCGGTTATGCGGATGGATTCAGGGGCAGAAGACGCCATTCCGCTTTCAGTGATGAGATAGACGTCATTCTTACTGACAAAGGCGAGCGCATGACCGACAGGCGACCAAGTGCAGTGCGAGATGGTGGGCTTTTTCGTGGGGGCGGCGACGGGGAACGTGACAGAGTCACTGCGTCGATGAACCCAGTAGTTTCCAAACGACGAGTGACGCCATTGCTTGACATGGTCCGTCTGGAAGAGAACATATTCCATGTCGGCGGACAGTGCCCAGGATTGCCAGTGAAGCTTGTTGCCTTCAGTGTCGAGCACAAGAGAAGACTCCACAAGGAGGGTGTCTTCAGTCATGTTCCTCACAGTGTTGAGGACAATGTTCCCTTCCTTATTGATATGCGAGAAGGTGCCGTCTTCAGCTGTGCGAATGTGAGATGGTTGCTAGGCATGGTGACTAGAACATACCCTCTTTGACCCAGTCCACCTGTTTGCTATAGGCGGCAAAGGTCCCGTTGAATACATGATCCATGGTGATCTGCTTGATACCGCCCTTGACAGAGAAGGAGGGCGCAGAGTATCCAGCGGCTGCCAGGCCGCCGATAGCACCAGCAAAGACGATGATGGTGATCAGCACGGCCATGATTTTGCGCGACTTTCTCCTTGGCCGTAACTGCAGCAAGTCAGATATGATCTCCAAGGCGCCCAGGGATATGTACGCACCCTCCTCGCATCTGTGGCGAAACCCTGCCCGTCATCATAGTCCTCCCCCGAGCCTTCTATGAGGGGATCGTCTCTGAATGGCTGCCCCTTTTCCTCATCAAAGGGCTCCTGGTCGAGGGTATCCTGGAACTCTGTGGAGGATGATGAGCGGGGGGAATGGGATGCGGGTGGGGGGTTGCCTGAGGGCAGATGTGCGTATTGGGGTGCCATGGCGGCGGAGGGTGATGATGGAGAACAACAAACGCGCGCGTTCGTTCGCTTTCTTGCTTTCTCATTTCGTTCCGATACCGTCCATCCTGCTATCCCTTCAAACGTCGACACTCAGCTCGCATAACCACATACTGGAGAGATTGCAAGCATACGTACCCCGACTAGCCCTCGTTAATTCCCCATCTCTCTTCACCATCTATCGCTCGCCATGATCAAGTTCATCCTCGTTCAAGTACGCCCTCGGTCATCCACCATCTGGATCCAGCTCACACAAGCATACAGAACAGACAAGGAAAAACCAGGCTGTCAAAGTGGTATGCTCCTTACGACGACGACGAAAAGGTGCGTGTCCGAGCTCTTGACGTGCCCCAATGATCTTCCACGGGTATTATGCGTGTTATGGAGGATGCTGACTACTCGATGTACTTGTCTAGGTTCGCCTGAGAGGAGAGGTTCACCGTCTGATTGCCCCCCGAGATCAAAAATACCAATCCAACTTTGTCGAGGTGCGTTCTGGTTCTCTGGAGAGTGCGTATGCTGACCGACGTCTGTCTCTTGTCTGTATCACTTGCTTTCGGCTTGACTGGAACCTGCCTCTCCAACCACTGCCCCTGGGGCTACCACAACATACACAGTTTCGTGACGACAAGGTCATCTACCGACGATACGCTGGTCTTTTCTTCTGCGTTTGTGTCGACTCCAACGACAATGAGCTTGCCTATCTTGAAGCAATTCACCTCTTTGTCGAGGTACTTGGCGAGTATTCTCCAGTGCCCAAAAGCACACGAAGCTGACAATGCGTAGATGCGTTCTTCCAAAACGTCTGTGAACTCGATCTCGTTTTCTCCTTCTACAAAGTCAGCTACTTTAGTCTTCCTCTCTGTGAGATAATTGCTGACCATATATAGGTATATGCAATCCTAGACGAAGTGTTCCTCGCTGGAGAAATAGAAGAGACGAGCAAGCAAGTGGTCTTGGATAGGTTGGACTACCTGGAGAAGCTTGAGTAGAGGATCCGGCACGGCGATGAGGTAGGATTGAGGGATGGTACGTTATGGGCTCGTGAGATGTAGTATTAGTGTATGTTATTATATGACCCGTATGGCCATCTTTCCTTGGGCTGTGTGTAGGGTGGTCTCGAGGTGCGTAAGCAGGCCGAGTGTAAGCTGTGGTTGCAAGGTATACATAAGAAGACAGAGCGCTGCAAGAAAGGAATCCGAATACACTTCCTATGTACTGCACTGCATGCCTCTTGCAGCCCCATAGCCGTGTTCAAAAGTATCCCCAGCACCCAGTCACCAGCAGAAGTGCAGTCTCTGTCGCCGGTCGGCGCTCGGCGTCCCGTCCACGCCGTCGCTGCGTATCAAATCTTGCAGCGCGTGGTTTGTCACTCCAAGCCGACAATGCCCATATAACACCAATGCTCGCCCCCATAAGAACACGCCCGCCCCTCGCCCCCCTGCGCAACCGCCGTCCAGCGAGAGCGAGAGCAGTCCACGACTTCATTAGAGGCCCCATGGACAAGGGTGCGTCGCCCACCTCTGTTTGGACGGCTACTGATCTCCCAATAGGTACCTACAAAGTACCGCTCACGTCTCCAAAGATCGTGGGATCATACTCTTCACGCGGGTATCGCGAGCAAGTCTTTCCACTCTACAACTTGGGGACCCACGCTAATGATGGGGGGCAGGTATCAGGAAGACGCGTCCTCGGTTCATGCGCTGCAACTGGACCCTGCAGAACTGCAACAATCACTGGCGAAAAGCAAGAAACCGGTGGACTGGAACCCTGAAGTGGCTGGATCTGATTTCTTGGCATCTCAGGCTGGATATTTTGGCATCTTTGACGGGTACGTCCTCGTGCGTGCGTCAACAGCAAACTGATCGTGATAGTCATGGAGGCCCCCAAGTCTCATCATACGTCGCCAGTAAACTTCAATCCCTCATTGAATCCGCAGAGCCTTCGTTGATAGCCTCTGTCGTGGAATGGACGAAAGAGAGACACGGTGGATACTTTAAGAGATGGCGGGGTGGTGCCCTAGGGCGGTGGACCAGATTCGCCCAGGAAGGGCAAGCGGCAAGTGTAGAGAATGGAGACAAGATGACTTTGGAAGAGCGTTTAACACTGGCCTTTTTGCAAGCGGACAAGGAGATACTGGAAGACGTGAACGGTTCTGAAAGATGCGGATCGACGGCGAGTGTGGTCTTGCTGCATTCGTTGGATGGGCCGGCGCAGCCTTATTGGGGTGCAAAGAAGTTGGCCGTGACGATTGGACACTGCGGGTACGTTGTTTTCGCTCCCACCAGACGACCACTGATACGACTACAGAGATACCCGTGCCCTTCTCTGTACCCGTGCCACTGGCCAAGTCCTTGCCCTCACCGAAAAGCACCACGCTGAATCCCGCGTTGAGGCTTCCCGCCTCCGGCGCATGGGCGCTGGGCTGCTTGTCAGTGACTCGTATGGCGAATCGAGGTGGATGGGAGCGGTGGAAAACACGAGGGGATTTGGGGATGGGCAATGGAAGCCTTCGGGGGTGACTGCAGAGCCAGAGGTTTCGACCAAGGTCATTGATGGTACGTTTTTACGAATTGGACCGAGTACGCCTGGTAACAGGATTTAGGAGACGAAAGTTGCTACATTGTACTGGCAACAGACGGCATAACTGCCCTCATGTCGGACCAAGAGATAATAGATCTCGCCCGCCGTTCTCTCGACCCGAGCCGCGCAGCCAGGACCATCGTCCACTTTGCCGAAGACCTCGGCGCGTCAGACAACTGCACTTGCGTCGTAGTACCGCTAGCCGGATGGGGCAAGGTCGGGGGAGAAGACAAGACTGCAGAGAGAAGAGAGTATAGGCGGAAGAATGCGGAGGGGATGAACACAAGGATGCAGAGGATGTGAAAGGGCGTTTGCTATAATCATATCTATACAACAGTTGCATACATATCCGAGTCGGAAACACTCAATATGTCGCCGTTGTTCCATCCACATCGCCGCAAATCATATGCCTGTGGGCTCGGGAACAGGCTGCTTCTTCTTGCGACCCCGTTTGCTCTCAGGAATGCCCAGCAGTACCCGCTCCAAGTCTCTCTTCTTCAATATCGCTCCTCGGCCATCAGTTCCAGGCGGTATACCCAGCTGTTCCATCACCGCCAGTCCGAGCTCAACTGGACAGAGATTAAGCTCACTAGGTGCGCATGGCGTAAGCAAAACTCACCAGTTTGATGCTTCCCCATAGCCTCCAGATCAAACGTATTCAGGTCCTCTGGTCTCTCAATTATTCTCCTATGTCGCCCTTTTCTCTTTGGTGGGGCGGGCACTGCTCCTCCTTCGGCAGCTGCAGTGCTTGGCCCAGGACCGGCGACTGCATTGTCCGATGTTGACGCTTCGGCACTGGGGGCGTGGATCGGAGCACGGTTTTTGGCGTGGAGAGTGATGGGTTGGAAGGTGATACGGTTATTCGTGCTCATGACAGGAGGATGTGAGGGAGCATGGATGTCTTCGTGGTCTACAGAAAGTCAGCGGTTGAAGAAGAAAGGGGAGAGGACCTACTTCGGACATGGCCACAGATAATCTCATCGCCAATGAGAGGGGTGATATCGCCTTTGAATATTTGGTTACCCAATCGTAGAAATGGGCTAGACGTGTCCATCCCCTACGAGCTGATCAGCGGTAGTCCCATAGGGAGAGCAGTACTTGCGATGATCTGATAACCCGACTCTGTCTGGAGCGACTTTGCGTCGACAGCAGTTCCCAGATCCAATGTAACAAGCATCTCCTACCAGAGTCAGTACGAAACTCGCTATCTGTATAGCACCCACCTCTTCTTCCTCCTCATACTCGTCCTCATTCAGCTCGTCAAACGACGCGACTTGCGTCCAGCCTCTACCCAAGAGCGAGTTGTCACTTGATAGTGGTTGTGGCGTAGTTTCAGTTTGCATGGCGCGAAATTTGTCCAAGTGATGTATAATGCAAAAGATAAACAAAGGCAAATGTCAGAGATGATGAAGTAGACGGTGACATGGAAGATCGCCCAGCCTCCACTTTCGTCCGAAAGATCCATCTACCATCTATCTCTCTATAATTCCTCTCTAAAGCATCAGCATGTCCACAGCAGCCAAGGGGTCCAAGGAAAAGCCGATCGCATCTCTCCTCGCGGGAGCGACTGCGGGAGGTGTCGAGGCCTTCATCACTTTTCCCCTCGAGAGCGTCAAAACGCAGCTGCAGTTCGGTGCCCTCAATGGCGACAAGGTGTGTATGAGAGACGAATGCCATGTATATGGTCTGATGACGTGTAGCCAATGTCACCCTATACAGCACTCAAGACTACGATACAACAACGAGGTGTGAAGGGTCTATATGCTGGTGTCTCTGCGGTGGTCATTGGAAATGCTGCCAAGGCAGGTGTGAGGTTTACAACCTATGATCAATTCAAGAGTCTCTTGAAGGACGATGAAGTGAGCTGGCGTATCCACGCTTACAAGTTGGAACTGACACCCGGCTTTTGTAGGGCAAATTGACAGCTCCCAGATCGATGCTGGCTGGTCTTGGTGCGGGCATGTCGGAAGCTGTCATTGCGGTCACTCCCTCGGAAACCATCAAGTGGGGATTCCAACAGATTTGGCAGGTGACTGTGACTGACCAAGCTCTAGAACCAAGATGATCGAAGACTCCAAGCTCGCGCAACCCCGGTACAGGGGTCTCGTCCACGGTGTCCAGACCATCATCAAAGAAGAAGGCTATCTCGGTATCTACCGAGGTGTTGGACCGGTCATGCTGAGGCAAGGAGCCAACTCTGCTGTGCGGTTCTCGAGTTATTCGACCTTGAAGCAGCTTGCGCAGGGAAGTGTGGTGCCCGGGGAGGACATGCCGGGGTGGATGACTTTTGGCATCGGAGCGGCGGCGGGCATTGTGACTGTCTGTGAGTCATATCCATGGATAACGGTTGACAGTGCTGATGCCAGGCAGATTCTACCATGCCATTC
This sequence comes from Cryptococcus floricola, assembly GCA_006352305.1. NCBI lineage: Eukaryota > Fungi > Basidiomycota > Tremellomycetes > Tremellales > Cryptococcaceae > Cryptococcus > Cryptococcus floricola. The sequence continues at coordinate 1,259,691 of CM016932.1, read as the reverse complement.
GAGTGAGCCATATAGCATACCCGCTACAAGACTGACAACCGTATAGTGTCGTCAAGACTCGGATGCAGTCCATCCACGCCAAGCAGGAATACCGCAACGCCCTTCACTGCGCTGCGCGCATCTTTAAAGAAGAGGGCATCTTCAAATTCTGGGGTGGTACCGTCCCCCGGCTGGGACGACTTGTCATGAGCGGCGGTATCATCTTTACCGTGTACGAGAAGGCGTACCCCGTCGTGGCTTCTGTGCTGTAAATTCCTGTTGTGATAGACCATGCAAGGCTGTATAGATGATGACATCGTTTTTGGTACAAAAGTATGGCAAGATGATAGATCTCTATCCGGGGGGAAGCATGGAAACGTCAATCTCTTCCTTTTCGGCGATAGCATCCTCCTCGTTGTATCTGGGGATAGGGGTTCGGGGAAGGACCATCACACCTAGACGTAATCAGCACGATGCATGTACTTGTTGGTATCCACTCACCAGACCTAGCAGCCTCAAGCACACCGAAGGGCCTCATCAGACTCAGGAAAGAGTCGACTCTCGTGCTCTTGGCGGTCAACTCGACGATACAGCTGTTCTCCGCAACATCCACGACCCTACCGCCAAACTGGTCGGCGAGAGTCTTGATAGCAGTCAAGTGCAAGTTTTTGGCGATAAGGGCCTCGCTGGCAGACATGTCTTGGCCTTGACCGGATCGAGTGGGGTAGAGGGGGCCGGAGGAAGGGGCACCACCGGATTCGAACGACCGGGCAAGGGCCTCTTCGCGTTGGTACTTGCCATCGGTCTGCTCGCCTTGGGCAGTCACGAAAGAAGGAGGGTGGCCGTGCGATTGGTTTTCCACGGCGTGTTCAAAGCTAGCATCGGGGAGGGGTCCCAGGAGCTGCGCCTCGGCAAATTCGGGGCCGAGGATAGAGACCTTGGCGAGCAAGAGTTCACGCTCGACGCAAGAAGTCTTTGTGTAGTCCAAGACGGCCCAGACGGGTACGAGGTCTTCGAGCTGACGACGGGCTTGTTCAATAACGCCATCTTGGCCCTTGAGGACGATACACATTCTGGAGAGGTCACGAATCTCGGTTTGACAGACAACGAGAGAGTCTAGATAGAAATGAGCTCGAGTGGCATGGGAGATGGAATGACTACGCACCGATGTTGAAGCCACGGCCAGCGAGGATACCAGACACCCTGGAGAGCACTCCGGGCTCGTTCTGCACCAAACAGTTCAAACGGTGTCTACCATCTCGTCAGCTTGTGCGCAACTTGCGGGTACTTGAACTGACCGCTTGAAGGGCTCGGCGCTGGGGGGAGGCGTGTTGTAGAGGATGTTGGTGACGGCCTCTTCAGCAGAGGGGTATCTGGGGTGCTGGGTGACGAGATGCGGCAGTCGCTTGCCATGCCTGTGGAGCTTGTCTATGGGAGATCAGCTCAGGCTCCAATGCGGGAGATGGGACGCACAGTCGAGAGCGCTGGTGCTGTCGTCGATGGGCTTGGGGGGCACGGGGGCTTTTGTGGCATAGAGCCTGTTGCTGGCGGTGCGGGCAAGGACGCGGGCGTTGTTAGCGAGCGCTCTGGCAGACATGGCGGTTGGCAGTCCCAAGAATCCCCCGCGACTTTTTGTGACAGCCGGCCGCGATCGACTCGAGGCGGGGGGGGCCGCCAGCTGGAGGTGCCACGAACGGGAGCATTTCGGCTGCTTGCGGATGAAACCTAAGGGATTGTTTGTGCAGACGTGCCTGGAAGCCTCTCTCCTGAGCCCCTCTGCCCCCTGCCCCTTGACAACTAATCCTTTGTATCGATGCATCCATCCGTACTCTTCTATAACCTCTTGACGAGCTAACTACTACACACTCTTTTACAGACCACACTCGTTCACCACCCTTCGTCGCCGACTTCTTTCAACAACAATCCCATCACATCAGCAAAAATGCGATTCGCTACTTATGTCCTCGCTGCCTCCGCCGCCGTCCAGTCTGCCATGGCTGGCGTCTACATCACCAGCCCTGTGAACGGTACCGCTGCCATCGGTGGCCAGGTGCTTGAAGTCAAGTGGGGTGAGTTGAGGCCTTTCTCTGCGGCCATGATATGGGCCCTGGCGCCCGGGCATCACCCAAACAACATGCCCTGCATAGGCCGAATGCGACACTGACCCATCCATGCACAGCCGACAACGGAGAGACTCCCACCGTCGCCGACATTGGACCCTGCGATGTCTCCATCTACGCTGGTTCTGTCAACAACCAGATCAAGTTGCAGAACCTCGCCGCGAGCGTCGACGTCTCCAAGGCTAGCAGTATCTCTGCTACCATCGACCCTTCCATTGGACAGGATGGTAAGTCTATCCGATCTCTCTCAACGAGGCAGACGGATCATCCTTGGCGGGTCCCTTGTCATGCCTTTGGTCTACCGGGCGTCAACAACAAAGCAGCTTGCTCACGTGATTATACAGACTCCCACTACTTTGTTCGATTCACTTCCCTCTCCTTGAAGGACTCTACCAACTCCCAGTACCCCTACGAGGCGTTCTCCGCCATGTTCTCTATCAAGTCCATGACTGGTGCTTTCAACGCCACCGTGTTGGCTGCCATTGACGCGTCCTCTTCTTCCTCTTCCGCTGTATCCTCCTCTGGAAAGGCTTCTTCCACTGTAGGTCATTACCTGAACTTTGAGAGGGCGCACTGACATGAAAATCAGGCGTCTGGCTCTGTCGCTGCCGATGTCGCTTCCGCCACCAAGTCTTCATCCACCAGCTCTTCCACCGCTTCTTCCTCTGCCGCCCTCACTCGCGTGGGCGGCGCTCCTATGGCTCTCGCGCTCACCGTCGTTGGTGCCGCGAGCTACTTTATCCTCTAAGCGCCTCGTCAACGAGGGGCTGTCAAATAACCACGGACAATTCAAAACTTGCTTTGTCGCTCTTTTCATTCTTCGTGGGACTTTTGAAAACGTTTGTCTATACGAGACCAAGTCATGATCTCTCTCTTTCTCTCGCTGGGCTTTCAGGTATACCCCTGTCTATAAACACAAAAATATATACTTCTCTGTCCCTAAACTGCTCCTATACCGCCGCTGCTTGTCCCCCTTCTTCTATCAATCGCATTGAGTGCAGACTTTATACCCGGCCTTGAGGGCCTTGTGATGAATGTCGATATGCTTTTCTCCAACCGGCAGCGATTCAGCGGCGGATTGCTCGGGCTGTCACTGAAACAATGCACCAAGTGTTACGTGGCCGCTGTGACTTTCGGTCTGATCATGATTGGGATGCTGTTGGCAGAGCCCTAGCCGCTTGCCCTATCATGACACTCGTACGAGCCTCATTTCCTTCCTCCTCTTCATCGTTCATGTCGCGAGCTCCCTGCACTTTGGGTTGTTCTGCGCACAATGCTCAATGTAGTCTTGATGTCAATCAGTCAATCGGCCCATACTAATACATGATCCTCATCATCATATCTCCTCCAAAGCAGAGATATAGAGGACTAAACAATCATCAGCTCTCGATCATTTCTTGTCGACATGAAACTCACCGTTGTTGCCTCTCAAAAAGCAGTCCCCATAGTCTGCCGTCTTGACACCCCCCGCCCATTCTTCCGTGTTCTCCAGAGCCACGTTCATGTATCCATCCAGACACGTCAAAAGACCTACATATGATCAGTCTGGTGAGGATGATCTCGAGTCGCTTAAAACATACCAGTGTAGTCAACTCCGCTTCCTATTCTGACCTTGACTCGCTTGCCGACAATGTTTTGGAGAAATTCAGAGGGAGAGCCGGTGGCGGGCTGGGCAGCATCTTGGGGTTCCGGGGAGCTCATGTTGGATGATGCTAGATCAAGTGAGGACGATGGATGCTGAGTGCCGCAAGTCGTCGACGCATAGCGGTGTTACATAAGCACAATAGACGGGAGCAAATAAGCAGGCAGGGTCGGCCGTCGCCGATATCGCGCATCTCCTATCAGCGGGGCCGTGCTATCTGTTTGCTTCCTTTCTCATACGCCCCGCCCAAAGCCGACATGAAGGCTCCCACCCAAAAGAACAACAAAAGCGCCTCCTACAGCCCATACCCTCCCGCCGACGACAAGCCTATAAAGCCGCCCCCTCTCCCCCGTACACAGTCTGTCGCCTCGTCCTCGCGCGTTTCCCAGCCCCCCACCCCATCGGCTGCTTCCGACGCGCAGTCCTACAAGGTCGCCCGCGCCATCTCGAGCTGTACGAGATGCAGGACAAGAAAGCAAAAATGCGATGGTAAGCTGCCGGCCTGTACGTCTTGCGACCGTGCAGGGGTCGAGTGCATTGGCTTTGATGCGATTAGCAAGACAAACATCTCGAGAAAGTGAGTCGAATCTCGGCCATCAAGAGTCTCTCGTCATATTACCAAGCACGGCGCCTATCTGTGCGGGACCTATGGCTGCTAACATATTGCATAGCTACCTGCATCAATTGGAGGAGGAAGTGGCGGCATTGCGTGCTCAGGTCAGTGCCCTGTCCTCGGTCGACCCTATCGGGGAGAGAAAGAGGAGCATCGCGGCGCATTCCTCCCACGCGGTGTCCAATTATTTTCCCGAGTTTCCGGGGGAGAATGGGCCAAGTCGCGATGGACGATCCCCGCACTCGCCATTCGCCTCGCCTGTTCTTCCCTCAAACAACGGCCACCAACAGCGAAGACACTCGGACTTTCCATATCCCTCTACGCCAATCTCGGCTGACCCACCTCGATCTCCCTTTACATCTTCGAGGCCACATCCCACCGGTCAGCCTGCCAGCCTGCATGCCACGTCTCTCACCCGGATGGTTCATGATGCTGCCCTGAGGACTGGCCATGCAGCAAACAGTGGGATGCCTTCGGGGTCAAATGCTTCGGGCAGCGACAGAGGCTCTACCCACGGCGGCACAATCAACTCGCCTATCAGTGTTGAGCGCGATGATCATAATCCTTCGCCCGAGACCTTTCCCACCCCCAGATCGACGATACCCAGACTGCCGCCTTCGGCCAGCGGGCCGGTCACTCTTTCAGTGTCGAGTGGGGGAAAACCGAAGCGAAAGGTAACGATCCCGCCTCTTCCACCTCAGGGTGCCGTCGAGAAGCTTGTGGCAGCCTATGTCGACTTTGTTGGCGTGACCGGACCCATTATCCATATACCGACTCTGGGAAGGCAGTTGAGCAATATCAGGGGAGGTTTAGACGTGGAGGAGAGTGACGTTTTTGTTGTCATGATGGTTCTCGGTGAGTAGTGTCGTCGATCAAGTGAATCCGACTGACCGTCATAGCATTGTCTACAATGGCATCATCTAGATTTGTCGATCCTCCCGACGACTTGCGGGCCTGCTCTGAAGCATTCCACGCCGAGGCGATCAAACATCTCGACGCTGTCTTTGAAGAACAAAGTTACGTCGGCCTCCAGGCTATTCTACTCCTCGTCTGGTATTCTCTCCTCAACCCCGATAAGGGCTCTATCTGGTTCTTGATCGGTCTCGCCACACGAACATGTGTGGACATGGGCTATCACAATGAACACAACATCCCGGTTGACCAACTTGATGCTTTGGAGCTGGATATGCGCAGGAGACTGTTCTGGTGCACCTACAAGATGGATAGACTATTGTCGCAATCGTTGGGTAGACCACCCAGTATACCCGATGGGTTCATCAATGTGCCGGTATGTGTCTTGTATCATGATAAAGGCAGCAGCTGACTTTATGCCAGCTCCCATCTGATCTGCACGACATTGACATCCACTCCGGTCATTATGGCCCCATGACAGGCGAGCCGTGCTCCTACAAAGCCGTCTTTATCCACACCACCAAGCTCCGACAACTCCAGTCAGAAGTGCTGTTCAACACTTATGGTGTGCACAGCTCCACTGGAAGACTACCATCGCAAGAGTGGGTGGATGATTGTTATGAGAGGCTGCAGGATTGGCTCAAAAACGCGCCGGAACCGAGGGGCGCTGTTTCGACGGAGGGATATGCTTTATCCTATCACAGTAAGTCGTTTGTTCCAAATGCGATGGACTTTGCTCATGGACGCTAGACTCTTGCCTCTTGTTGTTCCGACCCTCGCCTGGTTGCCCTCGACCTGGTAGAAAAGCCCTCTCCATTGTTCTCTCCAGCTCTGGATACAACATCAGAATCTACAGGAGAATGCAACTCAACAACAGGATCTCGTGGTTGTGGATGACTGTAGGTCCATATGCGTCATTTGGAGTATTCGCTAATTCAATGGCAGAGCCACTTTTCATTCATGGCTGGTCTCTCGTTCTTGTATGCCTTTTCCAACTTGTACAGTCTGGGAGGAGGCGAGGATGTGCCGACTATCGAGGATGCGATGATGACCATCGAGTCATGTCTGGGCGTACTCGAGTTCCTTGCTCGTGAGTGCGATCCACCCGATGGTTTGCAATGACTGACCATGAGCAGCGCGGGTCCCTTCGGCATCTGCGTGTCATGACACGATGCGTACACTCTCACAAGCGATTTTCAAGCAGCTTGGCGAGTTGGACCCGCCACCTGTATCCAACACGTCTAGCTCCCCCGCCCAACGCACCAACTTTAGAAGCGCGCCTATATCATCTTCGCGAGAAGATCCCCTCCCCAATGAGGTCTTTCCGGCCCCTCTCCCACCTGTCACGATGCCTTACGAGATGTCGCTTCTCGACAACTTGTTCCGAAACCCCATGGCGTCCCATAACAAGGCCTCTGATTACACGAGCAATAAGCAGTGCGGCAAGCGGGCTCATGTAGGAGTGGACGGCTATACTCATGCGCCCGGCGGTATGCCTCCACGAGCTTTCCACTCTGCCGAGAACGGGCACCACGTGCCGTACACGCCGACATCTACCAACGGCGTATCTTCTTCTATCGGTGACCCCAATACGTTGATGGGTACATTTGGGATGGCTGCTCATATCAACATGAGCCCTGTTGCCACCTCGCCAGTGTTCCCTGCCTCTGATGGGCCGAGCTTGAACACGCTGGCCAACACTGCTGCTGCTGCTGCCGCCGCCGCTTCCGCGGGCTCTCAGTCAACGGACGAGAGGATCAGCGCGATTATCCATGGCAGGCCCAACAATGGGACTGGAAACGGCACAGCCTTTGGAGAAAATGACGGGGCCTTTGATGTGTTTAGTTTCCTGATGGATGAAGAAGGAGGGTTGGGAAGCAATGGGTACTCGGAAGTACCTGCTGATTTCTCCCTATGGGGTTGAGCGCAGGAGAAGTCTGTAGCATATGTGTACAGGGCAGTATTTTTGCTTTGCTGTGTCTCCCTTCCTATCTCTATTGGGCTTCTTGTATATAGCTGGTTGTACGTTTTATGCAGGCCGATGCTGTTGACTGACGGGATGTTTGGGCGAGAAGAACATTTCCAGGAAAAAGAGGAACGGGTTACGAGAGGACGATCTGGAGCGGGGCAGGCACGGAATAATGTTTACAATCGACGCGCCACGTGGGATCTGGAATTGCTGCAAACGGAGGACAAAGAACAGATCAAAGTTGCTCCAATCCAAGTTTATTCGAACTCCTATTCCCATCTATCCTATCCTCCTACCCCCATCACACCATGCGAGGAGAACACTGCGTGCTCGGGGCCAGCGCCCTCACCTTCGTCTCCGTCATCCTCCTCATCTTTGCCCACATCGGCCAGATCTCCTCAGGGCCCCTCGTCAAGTCCATCTACATGGCCGAAGTCAACGTTGCTGCGTGAGTCCACTTCTGCCTTGAGGCGGTCGCTGCTTGCATGTCCGTGCAAGGATGCCCCGGACGCGTCAAACATCGTAAACAATAGCGAAAGCGCGTTTCCCTGACAGGCGATTATAGTTATGGGAACGGTCTGGCAGGTGCCACCAATACAAGCGCTGGCGGTCTTTATGACAGCAAGGATGAGGATATGGGCAAGTTCAAGGGGTTGCGACAGTTCTACAGGTTTGGCATGTACAGTAGGTCTCTCCCTCCTCTTTATGATTGCCTCTAACGGTAATGCAGACGCCTGTGGGTACCAGAAGAATGCCGCCAGTGGTATCTGCAACTCTTCCACTTTCGCCTACCCCATGGAACCTCTTGGCAGCTTGATCGGCGATGTGCCTCCCAAGTTTAGAATCCAGACTGTCAACATCATTCCCTCGTCCACTTTCAAGCAGAATGGCTACAACCATGCTATGACCAGGGCTGCCAGTGCATTGATCTTTGTGAGTCACGCGTTTTTGATTGCGTACAAAGGGCGAGGCTGACCTTGGACAAGGTCGGATCGGTCGGTGTGGCTCTCGCGTTCATCTTTGGTGTCATCAAGTTCCGCCTCACATTCTTTGTCGCGTCCATTTGTGCGGGAGTCGGTGCATTCTTGCTCATGATGTGAGTGCTAATCCATCTCGGATCGGATGTATTCTGACGTGCTTGGCGATTAGTGGTGCCGCTTTGTGGACAGCAGTCATTGCCAAAGACGCGTGGCTGAAAAAGGTCACTGTTCAACATGGCTACAAGCTCGGTATATACGTGACGGCCGGTCCTTCCCTCTGTAAGTTGCGCGTATGATTTAAAAGTAACGAACTGACATTTGAATAGATCTCGTATGGGTCGCTTTCGCCATGACTGCCCTTTCATGTCTGCCCTACGTGATCGCTTGCTGCACATACCGCAAATAAGCACCCGTCCCTTCCTCTCACTTCTTTCACGAAACCACGTTCATTTATATCACGAACTGTTCATTCATTCTTTATCTTCATTCGATCTTTTGGGTATCTTCTTGTGTACAACAGACGTACGTTTTCAACTGGGCTGGTCCGACTTTATGCAATTCATGATTCTGCGTTCATTGTACACCTGGGATTGCACAGCCCTTTGCCCTACTCGGACTAGAGTAGAGTTGGCGAAGAGCATGCACGTTGAACATTCCATGCCATCACCGGCGCGGAGTTCCGAACGTCGACGCGCCAACGAGTCACCCACCCGCGCCCGGTTGTCATCGCACTTTCCATTTCTACCCTTCCTCTTCATCTCTACCCATTTTTGCCATCATGCCCAGTGTCGATCCCAACGAGTCCCAGCCCCTCCTCCCACTCCACGCTCCCTCCACTCCCACCGCCTCCTCCTCCCGGCGGCGTCATGGCTCGGGTCTTCAAGCACGCCGCTACATGCCCTTCTCGTCCGACGAAGAACAGCGCAACAGGCTTTCTGCCGAGTACGGCGATGGCAGCGACACCGAAGAAGATGAGAACGAAGACGAAGAGCAGCGGTTAGGAAAGAGACTCGACAAAGGCAAAGGACGAGCGTTGCCCGAGGATGAAGAGCCCAAACCCACGGACGATTCACCACCGCCAGCCGATACCCCCCCCGAACCACGCGAGATCACCATCATCTTCTCCAATGCTCCCCATCCCAACCTTTCGCTCATGCTCAGCCACAGCACCTCCATCGCTCAGCTCAAAGCACTTATCCGATCACACGTCTCGGAGCTGCAAGAACGGGGCTTGAGGTTAATCCATTCGGGAAGGCTGCTGAGCGATGGAGTAAGACTCGTCCCTTGGGTGGAGACTATGGAAAGTAGAGTCAAGCGGCAAGCGGAAGGGGGTCTGGGGCTGGAAGATGTGGTCAGAGGGGTCAGAGAGATTGGCGAAGGCGGTGGCGGGAAGAAGGGGAAGGAGGAGAGAAAGGTGTATGTTCACTGTATAGTGGGTGGCAAGGAGGAGCCTCAGCGACAACAAGAAACGGTGGAAGCGGTATGTCCTAACTCGTCCAGGTTGACACTGCTAATGTATTGGCAGGCGGCGATGCCTCGGAGACGCGGGTTCGATGTTTTACTAGACACGGGATTCTCCAGAGAGGATGTTGCCCAGATGCGGCGGCAGTTTTATGAAAGCAGAGGGGAAGAGGTACCTGATGATATGGACACTGGCGATATCAGTGAGTGCTGACAATAGGGACATGGGCTGACGATGTACAGATGATGAGCATGCCAGGGCCCTGGAAGAGCAATGGATAGAAGGCGACATGACTGCAGAGACTGCTGCCAGTATGCCATTTCCTGGTTTCATTTCCCATGGCTCACAGTAATACAGCTTCAACGGAAGGCCTCTACACTGCGATCCTACACGGTCTCCTCTTTGGTTTTCTCTTTCCACTTTTGTCATGGTTCTTTCTACGCGAAGGTCCCTTGCCCAACTTTTTCGACGCCGATGCCGAGGCTATAGCAGAGTTCCGTCGACGAGCAGAATCAGGACATGCTGAAGGCGCTTCGAATGCGGAAGAAGATGGGGGTGGACCCACGGGCGAGGCGGGTACAACAGCCCTGGCGACTGCGGCTGAGGAGGTAGTGGCTGCCCAAGTGGACGAGATGAGACAGATCAGCGCGAGGGTGGCTGCCAACTTTTCGGTGGGGGGTCTGAGTGTCCCTACGCATGTGTTTGGCCAGCGGATGAAGGTGCGTGTTGTAATCGTTCAAGCGTTGAGCTAACAAGTCATCAGATGGGTATCGTGATCGGAACGCTGCTCAACTTTGCGTTTGGAGCTTTGAGGATGCTCAATTGAGTGGTCAGATTTAATCTTGGTCGCATGAAATGCATGGTAAAGAGTATTGGAGATACATAAAGAATGACATTCGGTAATATAATACAACTTTCAAGTCCATCAGCCGATCAAAGCTTTGCCTTCCTCCCAGCCACGACTTGCTGCTCCTCCTCCTTGGCGGCCAACACCCTCAAATCCTTTCTCAATATCTTTCCACTGGGACTCTTTGGAATGGCATCAATCAAAATGACTCCCCCGCGCAGACGTTTGTGGTTGGCCGTCTTGCTCGCGGCCCAGTCGTGTATCTCTTTCGAGAGCTGTTTCGAGGCTGAAGGCGATAAAGAGGCGAGGCCTTTCTTGGGCACAACATAGGCGCTATGCGGGGTCAGCCAAAAGGCGAGAAAACGAGTTGCGGCTTACCGAGGAAGCTCGGTGGCCTTGGCCTTGGAGTAGATGCCGATGACAGCCACGTCTATTACCTCTGAGTGGGTCAAAAGAAGCGCCTCCAACTCTGCAGGCGGCACCTGGAATCCCTTGTACTTGACGAGCTCCTTCACCCGGTCTACGATTCTTGACCCAACATCAGCTCGAGTACGCCCGAGATGATGCAAACTCACGAGATATACCCCTGCTCATCGATGACAGCCACATCCCCAGTCTTGAAGAAGCCATCTTGGAAAGCTGCTTTGGTGGCCTCTGCATTCCTCCAATACCCCTTCATCACACTCGGTCCCCTCAACCACAATTCTCCCCTCTCGCCCTTGGGCACGTCTTTGCCTGATTCGGCATCGACGAGCCTGGCCTGATAGGTGGGTATCAGCTTGCCGGTCCCCCCCTGATGCCCCTTTGCTTCGTCGAGCGTCATGACGGCCGCCACTGGCGTCGTCTCTGTGAGGCCATACCCCTGGGTGATGCCGATCCAAGGAAACTTTGTTTGGAAAGCTTGGATGAGGTCGGCAGAGAGGGGAGCGGCGCCGGATTGGAGACCGCGGACGCTGGAAATGTCGAATTTGGGAACATTGGCAGAGTGGAGGAGGACGAGGATGATGGGAGGGACGACGATGCCGAACGTGACCTTGTACTGCAGGACTGTCAGTAAAGTGCGGGGTCAGTGGGGTGGCTTGCCTTTTGGATGGCCTCAAGGACGGGGACCTCGTCAAAGCGGGGGAGTACAATGACAGTGGTGTCTACTGTCAACGCGTGGTGAATGTTCATGGTCAAACCCTGCAGAATTTAGTCAATGGTGCGGGCATTGGACGATTTGCTCACATAGATGTGGCTGAAAGGCAAGATGCCTAGGATAACGTCCTGTTCTGACATCTTTTCAAAGCTGCAGTGTACAGCTTGGATCTGCCTCGATGTCAGTCCAGAAGATGCAGTTTTGACGGTCAGACACACCTGGCTCGTCATGTTATGGTGGCTCGTCTCTACACCCTTGGCCTTTCCAGTGGTCCCGCTGGAATAGCAGAGGTACGCGGTGTTGACTTCGTCCCCTTCCTTCCACTGATGCCGCCCATCGACACCCTCGCCATACTCTCGGATGTCTTCGGTGCACTTGAACTTTTGGAGGTCTGCAGGCTTCTGCTGTTTGGTGCATATGAGGATGACGCGGGAGGCGGAAATGCCCAACGCGGGGTCCAGCTTGAGGGCCTTCTGGAGGATGGGGACGAGCTCGGGCTGGACGAGGACAGCCTTCGCGGTAGAGTCTTTGAGCTGGTGCAATAGCTCTGTGGGTGTGCTGCATGCCGTCAGCACGGGGCCACGAGAGATGTTGGTACTCACTAGGCATAGTTGGCAGGCGAGGTGACTACGCCGAGAGCCTGGCAGCCGAGGAGTGCGTTGACCCACTCGATGCTGTTCATGCCAAAGAGGCAGGCGACATCGCCGGCGCCGAGTCCGAGCCTCTTGAGGCCGCCAGCGAGGGCGAGGGCGTGTTCGCCGACCTGGGCACGGGTGACGCTTCTGCCGGTGAGGGCGTCCACGAATGCGGCGCGGCGGGGGTCTGTGCGCGGTGCGGGGTAGAAGGGGAAGGTGCCGTCCCGGGGGAAGAGGTAGTCGAAGACGGAGGCGCGGGGGAGGAGGGGGTCCGTGCGGGGGCTGGTGTAGACGTTGGGGGGCAGCATGGGGGCGTGCGGGGGCGGGGGATCGGCGTGGAGGGCGTAGAGGGTGTGGCCGGGCGGGGGCGGGGGCGGGAGGTGGAGGTGGACGATAGGGGGCCTGTGCATGCATCGTTTTATGCATTGCATCTCGGTTATCCGGCTATGGCAAGAACATCTCCACATGACTGCCTAGCACACCCGCGGCCATCTCCGGCGCTCTTACGTAGAGCGGCGTTGCTTGGTCAGCGCGTTCGGTCATGACCGTATGTGTGTGGTCCTCATCCCGTCAATACCGAGCATCATCCACGTACTCCGGGCCCATAGACGATGTACTAATCTGTATATACTACATCCTCCATACTTGCATCCATATCCAGGTACTCCTCTGCCCCTCCGTTGATGCTATTCCTGCGTCCCCCGATCTCATCACAGTCGCCGTCGAACCACTATAGACTTTTTGTACTCTGTGCTTGTCGCTGCATACGAGCATGTGTCTAGTGGTGGTTGATATACAACACTTACATATCACGCCCCTATCAGAGTTGCTCAAACTCATATTGGGCAAGCTGAATGATTCGCGCTGAATGATATGATCCTGTCAGTCAACAGGCGATACGACCTTGTATCTTATTCCGTCTGTGACTGGACAGAAACTTACTTTCATCAAGCGACAATCTCTTCCATCCAGGTATCACCTGCGGCATAGTGGCACAATGTAGAAGAAGCGGTACGAGTCCCCTGGCTTTCACAGTCTTGAAAGCGACAATGATTGCTGCGACTCTCTCCGCGGAAGAATGACGCCTCGAGTCGACCTTCTCCAGCCACATCGAAACGCAATCCAGGCGGTTAGCTTCTCCATACACTCCATAGTCTAGCCCGGCCAGTAATACCACTGCTGCAAGATAACCCTTTACGGGGGACTGCATCTAATGGAACTCTCGTCATCATCACAATTCCGTCCTCGCACCAGGTTCAGAGATACAAGTGCAGCCGACGACAAAAGCAGAATAGAAAACATCTACATCTTCCACAGTTGAGCATGCGCGCCTTTACGCTCACAGGCCAAACTCGTCCTTGGCCATCTTGACCATCCACCCTTCCTCATCCGTCTCCACTACCCAGCCCTGCAGCTTGCTCTTCTCCGCGGTAATCTCCCTCACCGTCCCTCCCTCCTTGGCTTCGTTCTTTTTCGCATCCACCTCCACCCCTAACCACTCAAACTTTTTCAAAACATCTTCCCTCAACTTTGCGCCTTTCTCGCCGATACCGCCGGAAAAGACGATACCGTCAATCTCGCCCAAGGGCGTGGTGGAGAGGAGCTTGAAGAGGTACTGGGAGACGTAGTTGAGGAGACGGTCGAGGTAGACGCCGTAAGCTAATTTAGCCTTCTTGTGGTCCTCTTCGGAAGAGGCAGATGAGGGGTCGAGGTTCAATATAATGTGGCCAAAGTTTGTTGTACCTGCCAAAGCTTGCAGACCGGATTTCCTACGTCACGTATCAGCCCGAGTCGGCAATGGGCAAGGAGGGGACTGACTTGTTGAGAACGACTTCGGCTCGTGAGACTTGATAGTCTCCGACGTTAGCTGCCGCGCCGGCATCGGAAGTGTGGTGAAAGATGGCAGTGGGGTCGATGGTACCAGAGCGGGTACCTCCAATAAGACCTTCTAGCGGAGTCAAACCCATACCTATGATTTGTCAGTTTGCAATCTTGATTGTAAACGGCGACGCACTTGTGTCGATAGATTTGCCGCCCTTGATACAACATGCCGAAGCGCCGCTTCCGAGATGCGCGACGACAATGTTGACCTTGTCTTCTGGCTTATTGAGGTGCTTGGAGAGGGAGTTGACGATGGAAGCGTACGACAAGCCGTGGAATCCGTACTATGAAAGTTCAGCTAGGCCTCAACTGCAAGTGTGAACCTACTTTACGCAGGGGCATACCCAAAGGTTTGTCGGGCGGAGGAAGGGCATACGTGTAGGCCTCTTCGGGAATAGTTTGCTGAGCTCGCAGTCAGTACGCAGCCCAGACACGAGTAATCGGTAGCCCACATGGAAGATGGTGTCAAAGAGGAGCAGAGAAGTGTGGTCAGGCAAAGCGTCCAAGCAAGACTTGACTGCCAGAACTGCTCTGTGGTTCTAAGAGTATGTGAGTATGGGTATGCTATCATGGCTGAGACCCACGTGTAGAGGGGCAAATTCGGATAGTGTATCCATTTCCTTCAGACCGTCCTCGTGCCCCTTGGATACGCGGATACCTTTCTCATGGGTTCCCCCATGGACACTGAGGAGCAGTGAGCTCTCACACCCCTAGACGATGCCAAGACATACACCCGGTGACAGACATATTTGATAGTCTCCTTCTTGAGGTGGCTTTCGTTGGATGTATCTGTGAGATGGTCGAGTAGTGTGGGAACGAGGGATGCGTCTGGTGGATGGTCAGCTCGGCCCAGTCAAACGTGGATGCCACATACAATGGACCCTATCGCCATACTCGCCCTCTTCCTCTGAGCTCTTGCCCTTGCCCTCTTCCCAGTCGATGTTGATCTTGACCTTTTCATCGGCAGAGCTGATGTTGGAGACTGCGAGGTGTGCGAGGAGGTCGAACTGGGGGACCTGGAAGAGCTTTCCCTTGATGGAGGAGGAGCCGCAGTTGATGGCGAGGAGGTATTCGGACATTGTGGAGATGCAGATGGAAGATAGGATAGATGCATTCCCTGTACATCTGCGAGGTGCCCCGAGATGCGGTCATGGTCATGGGCGGAGATGACCGCCTCGGTCTTCCAGTGCCTGGCGGGTATGGATAGCCGGTGGGTGGTATATAGAATGTCAGGTCAGGTAGATGTAGATACAGCTGTTCTCGTACTGTCGCCATGTTCGCCCGCAAAGCCCCCCGCCCCCTCAGCCTCCCCCGCCTCACCAGGGCACTCGCCACCACCGCCCCCCGCGCACAGCTCACCCGCCCCGCCATAGACACCCCCGCCTCCCTCTGGAACTTTACAGAGGAAGAGTCCATGCTCAGAGAGACCGTCAGGCGTTTCGCACAGGATGTCATCGCCCCAAAGGTCCAGGAGATGGACGAGAACGAGCTCATGAACCCCGACATCATCCAGGGCTTGTTCGACAACGGCGTGCGTACAGGCCGGTGTTGACGCGTCCAGACTGACAATCATGTGACCAGTTGATGGGTATCGAGACGTCTGCCGACCACAGTGGATCCGAGTGCTCCTTCACCGGCGCCATTATTGCCGTCGAGGTATGTTGATGCGCCACATGAAGCGCCCACTGACACTCCGCCCAGGAGCTCGCCCGGGTCGATCCTTCCGTCGCCGTCCTCTGCGACGTCCACAACACTCTCGTCAACACCGTCCTTCGCCTCTACGGCAGCCCCGAGATCCAGGAGAAGTGGCTTCCGGACCTCGCCACCTCCAAGGTCGGCTCCTTCTGTCTCTCTGAAGCCAACGCCGGGTCGGACGCTTTCGGCCTGCAGACGACTGCCAAGCTGGACTCGAGCGGGGACTTTTACGTGTTGAATGGGAGCAAGATGTGGATCTCCAACTCTGGAGAGGCCGAGACTTTCCTTGTGCGTTTAACCAGCTATGATGTAGTCATTGCTGACGCGATGCAGGTCTTTGCAAACGTCGACCCCTCCAAGGGCTACAAAGGTATCACCTGCTTCATCATGAGCAAAGACATGGGCGTCGAGATTGCCAAGAAGGAGAAGAAGGTATGTTCAAGTACAATCATGCAAAGGGCTCACACTCTCATAGCTCGGTATCCGGGCCTCCTCCACCTGCGTGCTCAACTTTGACGACGTCAAAATCCCCAAAGAAAACGTCGTCGGCGAAGTCGGCAAAGGCTACAAGGTATCTCATCTCCTCTCCCACCCGAGCTCACTAACACTCGGTGCTAGATCGCTATCGAGATTCTCAATGAAGGCCGAATCGGTATCGCCGCCCAGATGATCGGCCTCGCCCAGGGCGCATTCGACAAATCCCTCGAGTACGCCTACCAGCGAAAGCAATTCGGCAAGGCCGTCGGCGAGTTCCAAGGCATGGGTTTCCAGTTTGCCGAAGCCGCCACGGAAATCGAGGCCGCGAGGCTCTTGACTTATAACGCGGCGAGACTCAAGGAGGAAGGTAGGCCGTTTACAAAGGAGGCTGCGATGGCCAAGTATTATGCCTCCGTAATGGCGCAAAAGGTCTCGGGGTCTGCTATCGAGTGGGCCGGGGGCCAAGGCTTTGTCAGGGAGACCGGATTGGAAAAGTTTTGGCGAGACTCCAAGATCGGAGCCATTTACGAGGGGACGAGCAACATTCAGCTGGAGACCATTGCCAAATTCTTGCGTGAGTCATGTCTGGCGTCCATGTCCGAGATACTGACTTGCTTTCTCAGGCAAAGAGTACCAGACCTGAGTGTACTGTACCAACCTGTACCACAATATTCAGAAGTGTAGCCTTAAGATCCCGTCAAGAAGCAAAGGAATGGATATCATTATGCATGATGGAAAACTATATGCGCATCGGCGCCGTTGAGACAACATCTATCTATGCTATGGTTTGGAGAAATATTTCAGGCCCGGTACAGACATCGGATGGAAGTACGTGCCAGCGCAGCGCTGGAGATCAGATAAAGTGGTATCAAGGAATGCGCGGTATGATTCTTTATGGAGGACTTTATTGTCGTTGATGGACTGGGGCGTTGTCAGTATACGCATATCAAGAGGCAACAACTCACTTTATCATAAGATACAAGAGAAGAAACAAAAGTGTTGATACAACGATAGATGAATGCTTTTGTAGAAGCGGGCGTACGGCCGGATGTCAAAAGATCGGAACAGGTCACAAACAATGCTGATACGAGTCAGTCCTGATGCCTGCCATTCATTGTCGACTCACTTTGCAGAATCTGCCCTCTGTTTTCCATAAACTCTGTTCTATCTGGGTTCTTGTCGAGGGTATTGTTGGTGCACACGTCGATCAATAAAAGGTGTTCGGAAGCCCGAGCAAGGTTGAGAAGTGTACCGGCATACTTGTGTTCGATGGTGAGCTTGTCTGTACCTATGCTTTGGAAAAGCAAGGCTACAAAGTCATCGCCGTGCTCCTACAAACTTAGCTGCGTCCTGGATCTAAATTGTCAATACTCACAGTGAATGAAGACGGGTCCAGTTCCAGGACGTTTAGCATGAAATGCAGTCCCACTTGAACTCGTCCCTGCTCGTCACCCAGCCTGGTCCAAGATTGTCGGCCGTGAGAGGAAATGAAAGTATTCCAATCCTACAGTGCACTGTCAGTACACGACTGACCATTATTGCCCAGGACCCCCACTCACGAGCTTCACATGCTCGACTACCAACACAGCAGCGCAGTCAGACCAGCATTTGGTGAGCTTGCCGATGAACAAATGCCGCTCCTCAGGCCTGTGCTTGTCAATCTCCCCGTCCACAACAAAGGGCAACATGTCTGAAAGAAGTTGATATATCTTGGGAGAGATGACATTCTCAATGATCTACCCAATATCAGCTCTCTGTGCTGGTAGAGTAGACGCAAACTTACCTCGACAAACTTTCTATCAGACTCTTCATTTGGGTCAGGTTCTGCCTCTTCGCCACCAAGAGCCAGCACATCAGCGGCTGTAAAGTCTATTCCCATAGAACCAAACTCGTCAAAACTGTCCTGCTGCTGGACCGACTCTTTGGCGGCGCGACGGCGACGGACCGAGTCGGGAAGTACTTTGGCTCGGGCATCCAGGAATGCTTGGATGGTCGAGATGACCTCGAATCCACATTTGAGATCATTGGCGAGGTCCAAATCAAAGATTCGCAAAGTCCAGCCTGTAGTGATGATTAGCCACATGCTGCATACGACTCTATGACTCACTCTCGTGCAGAAGGGACGGGTCAGGGTAAACAGGCTTGGACTGTTCCTCCACATCAAAAGAGTGATGCTTGATCATCTCTTTAAAGCAAACGACGATCAAGACCATTGTATTCTGAATCTCGGGCTTCTTGGCTGCTTGAGGCAGCAGAATGCCTTTGGCATGGCCCTCCAATTCCTCCTGCAGTATCTGTAGGATCTCTGCCAATCTCTCGACTACATAATCGAGAGGCTGGTCATGGTGTCTACACGCTACCGCCAGGTACATCAAACCACGGATACAGACTTCCCGAGATTCGTAATCAGCCTGCGCAAAAGGCGACCAATTCTTGGAATTGGCCAGGAGGTATCTCAGGAGGGATGGAGAAAAGTAACAAGCGGCAATCATGGTCGAGTACCTATTTGTAAGCTGAGCAAGTTCGCGGGGTCCCGGTGGCAATATGCGATTGAACTTGACAGAGCTGATAGGGATGGTGGACATGGCGAGCCGCTGGACATCTTTTTCAGCCCGTTGAGCCTCTGCGAGAGACTCGGCACCTGATATGATATCGGATGCGGCGACGCATACCAGGCGGAGGTAAAGATCGAATGCGGTCTCGTGTCTGGTATCCTCGGATGCAGAGAGAGACATGTCGTAATGGGTGATGAACTCTGGATAGTCCACTGGCGGCTCAGTAGGCAGATTGCGGTATTGTCGGTCTTTGAATATATTCCCAAGGTCACGATTGACCAGAGAAAAGCTGTCCTGTTCAAAGTACCACTTCCAAACAGCCGAAAGCTTGACACATCTGGCCATCATGGCTTTAATGTATCTATCTCGACCTCGCAAAGTTTGGGGGTGCGCCCTCTTTTCGGCGTCCTCGTCAAAAACAACCTTGATGAGGGAAACCGCACGCTTGACGAGCGTCCATCTAGGCACAGCGTTAAAGGTCTCGTTGATCTTGCCCTTCTCGTTGAATTGAGACAATGCACAGAGACCAAAGACGAGATACCATATACGCTCGGCAGCAATCGGGCCCGTGCGGTCGAGTGGGAAGACAATGTCAATAGCACGGTTGAAGGCACCAAGGAACAGAGTATCTTTACTGCTTTGTGCACAAGAATCCCAAGCGGAGGTGCTGTGAAGGATAGAAATCCAAAGCATGATGGACGCGTCTTTGATCTCTGGTGAGTCAGACTCGCCTGCCATGATGGCCTTGAGGGGGCGAATTGTCAAGTCAAAACCGTTGAGCAAGAGTTGGCGCAACAACGCGAACGTACACTCCTGCACAAGGGCAGCATTCACCGTGGATTCGGCGGTGCCAGCGCATGCGCGACAGACCAGCTCAAAGAGAGCCCACTGGATATTGAGAAGCGAATCTATCGCGAGCTGGTTGCTATTAGATTGTGCGATATCGACGCCGTCCAGCTTGGCAAGCATTTCCTCGACACAGCGCAGAAGACTTTCCCTCAGTGGCACGAGTTCGCTACCCTGCTCATGCCCCGAGACGTATGAGGACAAGAATATCAGAGGACCGAGAGGTACCTCCGTGCTGGTGCTACGATTGGCAAGAGCAAGCAGCTGGCGATGAGTCGCGTCGAAAACGATATCAATGACCTCTTGAACAGCAGCAGGAGACATATCCGCCGCAAGCTCAATGCCAAACTCTTTCACCGTCCCAGGCATGACGCCTGTCTGGTTCCCGGATCGCCGGAGGAAGGTCACGAGGGAAGCGAGTCTTCCGCTGCCCGGAATACTCTCAGGGTCACAGGAGAGACCTGCAGGTAGAGGGCTTATGCCAAAGTCGGTCGAAAATCGATCAAAGTTCGCCCACGACCTGGCCTTTCCGATCCCGACATCGAGACTCGGCGCAGCAGTGTTGGACACGTTCGATGTAGTACAATTGACTCGCTCAGTTGCCCTCGCTACTCGCTTGGGGTGAGGTGATGTCGGAGCTGGGTCATCATTGCCACTATCAAACGCAAAATCATCGGCTGCAAAGATCACGTCGTCGTCCAGTCGGATGGCAGGACGTTGATCATGATTTCGGCGCTTGCGCTTGTTGCGCGAGCGAGCCTCCGCTTCACCAACATTGGGAAAGTCCAGTCGAGTCTGTCTCGGCTCTTTGCTACGTCGATCCCCTCTACCCGCATTGTTACCACCTTTTTGGCGCACCAGACCGATAGCTGGTCGCTCTGACGCCTTGCTTTTTCGACCGTCTGTTTTCCGCCTGCCCGCTTTCTGTGCTGCGGCCTTTACTCTGCTGCGACCTGCGACGATGCCCGCAAAGTCACCTCGATGAAGTCGTGCCAGGGGCTGCTCGGCGGCGTTGTCTTCGTATGCTTGCGAAGAATCGCTGTCGTACACCGATATGGGGCGACCCTCATCGCCGCTATCGCCTGTCGGCCTCTTTGGTCCGTCCCCATCGCTCTCGCGCTCCTGAGAAAACAGCTCCGCTATATCATCAAAGGCCTCTTGTCCCTTCTGTCGCCTGACCACAGCTCTTCCAGGTCCCACAGGGATCGTCCCGTCTGCCTCTCTGATTTCTCGTTCTCTCAGATCTCTGCGTCTCCGCTCCTGTCTTTCCCTTTCTTTTTGGGCGGCCTCTTGCTCCAACTTTCGAAGCATGCGAGCAGGCATCATTCGCCCGGCAATCCTCCTACGGGGATCATCGTGTGAGACTTCTTCTGAATCTGAGCCATCCGATCCTTCAACCTCTGAATCATCATTCGCATCGTCTACAGGCGAGTCGCCGCCGAGGGCAGGTCGACGAGTAGGGGAGATGTGAGAGGATTGTCGAAAAGGTTCGGCGAATTCAGGACCGGGGGAGTATGATGGTGGAAGAGCTGGAAGATCTGGACCGTGATCGCTATCATACCCTTGTGCGTCCATGTCAAAGTCGACTTGATTCGAACGATATGACACTGGTGGAGAGGGAGATCGATAGGGCGAATGAGAGCGATGGGGACGAGAGACATGCCCTGCCTCCAGCGCAATGTCGTCAAAATCAGAGCTGGAAGGTATGCGTGTAGGTCCTTTGTCCCGGTGACCATACGTTTTGATACCGCCAGGGGTGCGCTTGTTGGTGCTATTCTTCGAGGCCTTTGCGCGTTTGGTCTTGGACTGGGAGAAGAATGTCAGAACATGCTGGACGAAGGGATGTCCGAAGGCTTACCACCACTTCAGCCTCATCACCTCCTCTCAAGCCTTCCATGAAGAGCTCAAACTCTTCGTCTTGTCGGGCAATCTCACTCTCGGCATCACCGTCTTCTCCAACACCCTCAACGCTATCACCCCGCAGGCCGTTCAAAAACCTCTCAGTATCACCGTCAATCTCCTCTTCTCGTCTCCTTTTCTCTTGTCGCTCTTTGCGTTTCTGTTCGGTCGCAATTCGCTTTGCCTCCAGCTCTTGCTAGGGAGCAAAGTCAGGATGGCCCTAGTGATCATATGTGAGACTCACTTGTAGCCTACGGCTTCGTTCTTCTCTCACTTGCTGCTTCTTTAGCCGCATCTCCTGCTCCTTTAATATCTCCAACCTCCGTTTTTCCCGAGACTCTTTCAGACTCAACTCCTTGAGCGTCTTTTGAAATCGTCTATTTTGTCTCTCCTCCTGCCGGCGGTTCTTTTCGTCATCCTTTGCTTTCCGGATCCTCTGCCTAGCAATGCTCTGCAACTTTCGACTGGTCGTCTCGTCCATATCGTCGACATCGGGAACCACTCCAAAGGTCATGAGATACTCATCGAGGTCGGCGTCTTTGAGAGGTAATGGAACACGACCCGGTCGAAGAGGTCGTGAAAGAGATGCGCCGGGGCCAATCACGATCCTCTCACCTGTCCCGTTGCCTATAGCGTCTTCCGCCTCGTCGGATTCAGACACGGAAGCCTCTGATCCCCGGCTTACCAGGGCGTCATCCTTGTCCCCTCGGCTGGCTTGCTCTTCTCTTCGACGGTACTCTGCTTGGGCTCTTTGGAGGTCTTGCTTTGCGCGGATACCGCCTTTACGGAGCATAGCTTCGTATATTTGGCGTTCTTTTGTGTAAGGATGTAGCTGAACGTTTGTACGAGTTCGAAATGTGCGAGCAGTGCGAAATTGCTGGAGGGCCGCGTCTACCGGAGCAGGGGCAGGAGCTGGCGTCGGATCAGGGGTGGATACACGAGCGGGCATCGAGCGAGCAGCAATATCTTCCAAGAGCGTATTCAGATCCGCCTCGGGTGAAGACCCGCGAAGGATAGGGGGCGGAGAGTGCACCTGGCTTTGAGAGTGCAGCAAGTCCGGCGTATGTACCCGGTATGAGGGTACTACCTGTCGCTCTTGCAAAGGGGATTCAACGGGGCTCGGGCTTGGCCAATCCTGGAAAGGAGGATCGCAGTCGAGCACCTGCGGGAGCGAATGCTGGGATTTGGGTTGCGAGGGAGTAATGGGAGTGAGCTGCGACTCATCCTGTTCGATGGGTGAGGGTGTCACAGGGGCGATTGCTTGTTTTGCAGTTTCTTCGGAGAGTCTGTCGTCACGTGCGACCATAGTCTTTTCACCCAATGCACGCATTCCGACTGCGTCCTCGCGGGACCTGCCAGGCGACGCTGCAGACTTGGGAGATTGTGAATTACGAGCTGCAGTACTCGGCGTCTTTCCAAGAGATATGCCCTTTTGATTTCCCAGCAGACTTTGGTCATCATCTGCGAAAGTCTGTGACATGGCGTTCTGGAAAGGTGCGGGGATCATAGTCTCCCCAGCCCCGTTGCGCAAAACACCCAGAGTATCAAGTCTGGGCGGTTCCGAACGTCGACCAAAAGTACCAGTAGACCGAGCAGGTGAAATTCCTTCCTCCTCCGCCGTGTCCTTTGTATATCTCGCAGAAACCTCTGGCGAGAGGCGATTATCGGACGCGAGAATTGCTGGAGACTTTGGCCTCAGTTCTTCAATCCTATCTGGCAAAGAAGGGCGCCCTCGATTGATAGTGGGTCGCTGCGGCCTCGAAGGCAAAAGGTCGAGCTCGTCGTCATCTCCGTCCCATGCCTCCGCGTTGGCCACCGGTGCAGGGGGTTCTGTAGGGGGCCGATTGACAGGATTACGACCAAAAGTCTCACTTTCTGCCAAGTTTAGGCGTAGTGTGGGAGTGGTCTCTCCCGATGACGGTGATGAGGGCCCCGATTCAGAGGGTGGTCTATCGGGGGAGAAGAGATTGATATACACTCTTGGGCGACTTGGGGTTACCCGCGCTGCCTGCTTTGTCGCCGTCAGTACACTCACAGTACGTGAGGATTGACTCACAGTGCTGTCTTTATCGGGCTTCTTTGGCTGTGGACGCGTCGGTAAAGACTTTGCTTGAGCCAGCTGCCGATGCCTATTGCCATGAGGAGTAGGACTCGAAGCAGCTACACTATCTCCTCTGGCTTTCTTTGCAGCGCGTCTGTCTCTCCACTCTTCGTACTCGTCGTCGTCACTGGGCGGCACGACGTCCTCCTCCTCGAGTTCGTCCCTGGGCCTTCTTCTCCCGGAGCGGGTTGCGCGGCCGACTGGAGATGAGGAAGCGACATGGGCGTCTGCTGCGAGAGACCGGCGTGTCCTCCTGGCGCGCTGTGTTGCGAGAGGAAAGGGGGTGGAGGAGGGGATGCTGGGGGAGGAGGGCGGCATGTTGCACGGGACATCTGAACACTCAGGGGCGACAATGAAGAGAGCAACGCGACGCGCCGTTACGTAAAGCACACCAGTACCACGATCTATGGTCATTCCTCAAGACATCCAGGATGCAGATATATTTCAGTACTCCCCATGCCTGGCAGCAACTCACAGCCCTCGAAGAGCAGGACGGCGCCGAGGATGAACCCTCTGTGGTACACCTACGCCGCAGCCACCCTCCTTGCGGCTGCCGTCCTGGGCAACATCTTGAGATGGTCTTTTCTCGGTCGGTGCTTCATTCTTTCAAGGCAAGCTCATACTTATACCTACGCCAGAATGGCAAGATCCCTACCACTGCTCAGCAATGCTCAACACTGGAAAATGGCTGGATCCCGGCACGTATACCAACTGGCAACCAGAAGGTATGAATCAGACGAGGCCCAGATCCGACCGTCGCTCATCGCTCGCTAGGGTGCTTTCAACAACCACTTTCCGCACAATCTTGGCAACAATGCCTTGCATCATCCGCCCTCTACACTCAATCATCTCTTCGTGACTCGTACAGTGAGAAGCGTACCGCCCTGTTTGTCGGCGATTCGACAGTCAGGCAGCTGTATTTTGCAGCAGCCCGGAAGATTGGAAAGACGTCCAAGGCTTGGGAGTCGGAGGGAGAGAAGCATACAGACAGGACGTTACTTGTAGCTGACCCATCCGGAGGTCCGTCCTTGGAGCTGAATTTCTGGTGGTCAGTCACTGTCCGTCCGTCTACAGCGTACGCTAAGCTTGGCGCAGGGATCCATACCTCAATTCGACCAAGACGACGAGTCTTATTGGCAGCGGCCATACCGATCCGACATCCTTGCTGGTCATGGGGTCTGGACTATGGTACCTCCGCAACCCGTCATCCGGCGGTCTCGCTGCCTGGGGAGGCATTATTCATGATACGTTTGAACATCTCAAACTGAATCAGGGATCTCCTCGCACTGCACTGTTGAACCCGTGGGATGATATGCTATTAGGGTCAGGAGTCACCCTTCCGGGACTGCTACCCAACCCAAAGGTCGCTGATCATGGCAGAGATTCTGAGAGAGATGTCGATGCGAGGGCCTTTCCTCCAAGTTCGTCTGGCGCTTCCGACTTTTCAATCTCGGACGCCATTGTCGTCCTCCCCATCCCCATACCGGTGCAAGCGAGGCTCTCTGCGTCTCGAGCGGAGACCATTTTTCACACTGATGTCGAAGCCATGAACGCCGACCTCTACGCTCGTCTCACCCATCCCGACCCGCCTCCCATCATCATCCCATCCGTATTCAACCAGCTTTTGGTCGACGAGGAAACCGAGGATGGCCTTCATTTCTCAGACAGGATCATGAACAAGCAGGCAGAGTTGCTTTTGGGGTGGAGGTGTAACGATGTGATGAGGGATGAAGGGGCAACCGGCACTTGTTGCAAGAGATATGACTGGGTGACTCCTATTCAGGGACTTATCCTAGTCATTATGGTGCTATATGCTCCGCTGAGTATTCTTCTTGCCCCGAGACTTCGTGAGTTGCTGTCATCATGTGAGACTTTGCCAACCCTATGCAGACCCCAAGTCTCCCATCCACAACTACCTTCCATCAGCCAACATTGCCCCCGCCCTCAGTACCTTTGGCCTCGCCATGGGCTACCTCTTCCTCGCGGACCGCACCCACGTCTTCCAGAAGGAACAAAAGGACTTTGATGCTTGGGTATTTGGGGTGATCACGTTGATTGCATTGATTGTCGGTTTGGGGACACTAAAGAACAGTGGAAAAGACTTGGGCTTTTTGAACCGTGACATTACGGATGAGTGGAAGGGATGGATGCAAAGTGAGTGAGGAGAGTCGGCTGGCGGCTTCGAGCTGACGCAGGAACAGTTGCCATTCTGATATACCACTTTTTTGGTGCTTCCAAGATTTCGGGAATATACAACCCCATTAGAGTTTTGGTTGCCTCCTACCTGTTTATGACTGGATGTGAGCCAAATTGTTTCGCACCGTATTCCCAGCTGACATTTGCCCCAGACGGACATTTCTTCTTCTGTGAGACGGTCAAATTGTCCACGAGATCCCACTAACCCTGCGCAGATTACAAAAAAGCCAACTTTGGCTTCCAACGAGTAGCGATGGTTCTCGTCCGCCTCAACCTCCTGTCCGTGGTCCTCCCCTACACCATGAACACCGACTACGTCTTCTACTACTTTGCGCCCCTGGTCTCCTGGTGGTACATGATCATCTACACCACGATGAGCATCGGCTCCAAGTACAACGAGCGCCCCGCATTCCTGCTTTCCAAGCTATTTGCTTGTGCGGGCGCGGTGACGCTGTTCATGCACTACACTTGGCTCATGGGGAGCGTGTTTCAAGTGCTGAACGCTGTCTTTAGAATCGAATGGTCGGCAAAGGAGTGGAGTTTCCGAGTCACACTCGACCTGTTTATCGTTTGGGCAGGCATGCTCTGCGCCTACGCCTATATCAAATTCAAAGAGTATCAGCTGGCCGACCGGCCTTGGTTCAACAATGCTCGCGCGGGCGTTCTCGCCGGTAGCGCGTTGGGCATGGTTTGGTATTTCTGGTTTGAACTGCATCTTGCCAACAAGTTTGTGTACAATGGGTACCACCCGGTGGTATGCGTTGTGCCCATTCTGGCCTTTGTATTTTTACGGAATGCCTCGCCCACACTGCGGTCTTGCACCAGCACCGTGTTTTGCTTTATCGGACAATGCTCGTTGGAGACGTTCATCCTGCAGTTCCACGGCTGGCTGGCGTCAGATACCAAAGCCATTCTCCTCGTGGTGCCCACTACCAAATGGCGACCTGTGAATCTTGTCGTCTCTACAGTATGCTTCATATGGCTCAGTTACCGCGTCTCGGGTGCGACCGGCGAGATCACCGAATGGCTGATAGGCAAGAAGAAAAGCCTGCCCCCTCCGGCGACTGCGAGTGGGCCAGGGCCGTCGAGCGGCCAAGCGGCGACGGAAGCGGTGGAGGCTATTGTAGAAGGTCCGATTGACGGGGCGAAGGGTGGCGTGCCGGAGAGTATACCGATGATGAACCATCCGAAGGGTGGTGACAGAGGAGAGTCGGGAGATGCGGGAGAGCAGGTGTTGGAAAGTAGAAGAGAGAGTTGGCCTCATGTGAGTAGTTTATGCTGCTGCTGGGCGGCGAAAGCTGACAGATTTGCAGTGGATGGCAGCCACAGCCGCCTCGCTATCAAACCGGACCGCGGAGGGCTATGCGCCATCGGATCGAGCGTGGAAAGACCAGACTGTTTTGAGCGTGGCGAGGAATATAGGGGATCTGGCGCAGAGACATACATCGGTCAAGTTGGGGCTGGTCATTTTGGGGCTTTGGGTATTGAACTGGGTGTATTAGAGGGACGATGAAGAGATGATAGAGTGCATTTGATCTGCTAGTACTCTCCAAATTCAACGTCTATCGGCAATCAGTAAAGCATCAACGTGACCCGAGTCACACTCACGCCCAGTCTGTTTGGCATGCTCGGTCGCACCCTTCTCGCCCTTCAAGCCCTGCTTACAAACGCCACATCTGAGATCAAAGTTGGAGGTGTCGGTGTAATAGTGTCGGGCACGGAGTTGGGCTACGAGATTGTCGGCAGTCAAGAGGATGGTCTGGTCGACAGAGGGAAAGACCGAGGTGTGAAAGTCTGGGGGCGATACGGGGAGTGGGGAGAGGGTAATGGCGTCATAGTCTGGTACTTGTCAGCAGAGTCGGCGGGACAGGAGGGCGAGACTTGCGAATACCAGAGTAGACTAAAAGACATCTATAGAGGGTTAGAAGGAACGTGGGATAGAGTACTCACCGAGAGTCGTATTGGTCCTGGCCAAACCTGTCGCATCTACCGGTAGCGACATCGAATGAAGCGATTTCAGTCTTGTAGCTAGACTTGGTGTCAGTATAGCGTTATTGGTCGTGCCGCTACTTGCTGTGCTGCAAAGATTGAAAGCTCTGTGGACAAGTGTCAGCCGCCCCAACATGTACTCGCTCGCTGCGCTCGCTCGGCCCCCGTCCCACCCCCTTCCCAGAGACAACTCGGGGGTACGCTCGCTCGGCCCCATCCCACCCCCTTCCCAGAACAGAAAGACTTACCGATTGCTCCGCCCCACGTCTCGGGCTTTAGAATACGCCTGATATACTCGTCTCGCGGCATTCTGCCATATAATCAGCAAATACCTCACGCTATAATCTCTGCTTACCCCAGGATGACGTTAGAATACGTCTCCGGGTCTGCCCTGATAGCGTCTGCTACAACAGTCCTTAGGCCTTGGGCTGCATCGATGCCGCCTTCGAAGACTACCGCAGTGGCAGAAAAGAGACACGAGTTGTCATCGGGGACGACCCTGAGTTGGAGGTAGCCAGCGTCTCTTCCGGGCAAGGCCACGCTATCTGCTTCCATCTTGGGGGCAGGGGCTTTGGCAGATGCGTCAGATTTCACTGGGGCAGTCTGTGTAGCGGTGGGTACTGCGGACACGATAAACTGCTCGCCATTCGTGATGGGTATGGACGATAGCAGGCCTGTATTAACTGGGAGGGGTTTCGGGGGATAGCTGTACTTTACTGTGATAGATGAGCGGGGGCAGGGGGTGGAGGGACGTACTGTCCTGTTCGCCTGGGGGGATCTGGGTGGCGGCGAATATGCTTGCCTGGAGATGGTGGACGGTGCTCTCCGCATCGAGCTCGAGGGTGGACACGCCCTGGGGGGATCGCAGTCGGACCTTCATCGCGTATACAGTCACAGATGAGACAGGAGAAAGATCGCGTGCGTGTCGCGTGCGTGCCTCGTCGGGAATGCCCTTCGGCGCTCCGCCGCCCGAGACACTACGTCACTGCTAAGTGGGTGCGCGGATAGGGGAGGAATTTGATGCGTTGTTGTGGCTGTCGAACGAGATGGCTGTGCTTACGAGTTGTGAGTTCTTGAGTTATTCATCCATCATCCACCATGGGCACACAGCCCCCGCCGCCACACCGCAACCCGTCCACAGAGAGCACCTCCTCTGAGTCGTCTGCAGAACCCCACCTCTCCACCCCCGACCTGCCCCCGTCAGACTACCTGCCCGCAAACACCTCTCCGGCCGGCTCGACCACCTCCAGTACTGGCCACTCGAAGGGCGAAAGCACCCCTCGCGCAGAGGTCGGCCCGCCAGTGTGGCCCCTCGCCGCAGGGGCCGTGGCGAGGCGGAACGAGCTGTTCAACGAGCCGTATGCAATGAGCAGTAGCATGGCTCGGCACGGGTCGAACGAGATCCCATCCACGCTGTCGAGGACGCCGTCGTTGAAGCGCGCAGGAAGCTGCAGGAAGAAACATGCCAGGTAGGTTCCGTTCTTTCCGCCGTGGGTCGAGTCGCGAGTGTGGCTGGTTGGCGCGTCCCTTTCTGCCATGCCAGTGCAGGCGTGCGTCGAATGCGGCGCGAGGGTCCATGCCCCCTACCCATACCCATACCCATACGGTGCATACCATCCCTCGCAGCTGGTCGTCGAGGTCGTCGAGGATGCCGTTCTGGACTTTGCCACCGGCACACAGGGACGTCGGTATGGGGCCATCCTTTGTTACTAGTGTGGTGACGCGTGATCCTCGCCGGCCATTCCGTCGCCAAGCCATATGCCCGTCATTCTCTTCTCGATGCTGCATAGTATCCACAGCTGACCACATGCCTCCCTCTCCCACCAGTCTCGATACCCCTCCCAACGCTCCCCGCACCGAGGACGCTTTCCCCAGCTTTACCGCCCTCAACAACGTCCCCCCTCTCTCCCTGTCCTCGCCCAAGGAGCACAAGCCGACTGCCTCCAGGTCATCGGCCCCTGGCGCACCCCCTCCCACTGCCTTCCCCCGCCAATCTACAGAGTCGCACAGATCATCACAAAGCCGTAGCAGTCTGACACGGTCGCATTCCCCGGCCTCAGGCTGCGAGATCTCTGCACCCATCTCACCCCCCGTCGGATACCCTCTGTCGTTCTACTCTCGAGGGAGGCGCAGTTCGTCGTCTTCCGCGCTCGCCCCTCCATCAATATCCTCGGCGAGCACAGCATCGTCATCGTCTGGCAAGAGCGCCAACTCTACCAAGGCACCTCCCACTCCTCCCCCACCAAGATGGGCCCGACCTCCTGCGGTCACCAACGCGTATGCCGGTCGCGCCATGTCCCTGGGTTCTGGCGAGGAACGTCCCGATGTCAATCTTGATGATTTTGACCCCGAGCTTTTCGAAGGTGTCGAGAATGAATGGATAGAGGTCATCAAGGGGTCTGAAGGCAGAATCGCCATCAAGAGTATTCCCACTGCTTACGAGATTCTCGTTTGGCTCCCCGGTTTCTCGTCAGTAGCTTTTCGTTTGTCAAAAGTCACAACTGACGCGACCGTATCAGACTAGACAACATTACCATTGCCACAAGAGGTCATAGGACCATACATATTGTCGCTGATCAATGGGATGAAGGAGGTGAGTTGGCTCGCCGCGTCTCTCACCAATGTCGCTCACGGTTTGCCACCAGACCACGCGCAATGGGATATCAAATTGGGAGAAGACGCCAATCTCCGATCCGTGAATGCCAAGTTTACCGGCAAGGAGCTGCGTGTCACTGGTGAGTGGCCTGGCCATTGTATGATCTTTGCTGACCCTGCACAAGTCGCAAGACAAATACCAGAGTGGCAGCTCGCCCGTGATCGCCAACAACGATCAAATCGCTCCATCGCATCCGCTTCCACATCTAGATCTGCTCCAGCCATCAGCGGCCCCAGCATCACATCATCCAAAGTGCTCAGTCCTCTTGAGCGCGCGACTGCAACTTCCAGAGTCTGAGATTCATCAAATGTCAACTGTACCGATAGTTTCCCCATACGCATCAAGACTTTATAATATCAAATATATTTAGTATAATACTTTCTCTCCCCGAGGGAGAAGTTCCTGCATTTTCGGTAGTGCCGGCTCATGCCAAAATTCGCATCATTGATACGATACCCCCACTGTATATCAGATTCGATATCCCACCTGCGGAAAGCTTTGTATTATAGACCGCAGCATGCATAGTCCTACTGTCCCGATGTTGAAAGAGGGCGTGGCGTTGTTGCGTGGACCGTGAGAGGCCTATGAGGCTTGGTCAAATATGCTCCAGTCTGCTGCAAAAAAACAACAGGTCATCAGTGTGGGAGTAGCTCAGTGGTAGAGTAGTAGATTGCAATTGATTCGATCGCAAATATCTATTGGTCCTGGGATCAACCCCCAGTTCCCACTTTCTTTTTGTCTTTTTGTATTGATTTCCTTCTTGCTTTGCACCTTCAGCGACTTGCCATCTTGCACTCCAAAACATTTCACTGCTGGTCGATCATGGTCGAGCAGCGAGACACTATAGTGTTTGGGCGCAGGTTGGTTAATGCCTCGATTCGGTCAGGTGAATGTATGCTGCTTGATAGACCTGTTTTGGTTAATGATCGTCGGGTCAAGGATCATTCAGCTCTATCACCAAGATGACACGCCATCTTCTTGACATCGATCAATGCGCCTGGCTCCGATATCAGCAAAACAATAAGAGCAATGTCATATGCATTCGTATATTGCGTCCTGGCATGAACGAGGCCATCGCTGGTTGTTTGTACACAAGATCAGGATTCAAAAAGCAAAAAGAAAGTGGGAACTGGGGGTTGATCCCAGGACCAATAGATATTTGCGATCAAGTCAATTGCAATCTACTACTCTACCACTGAGCTACTCCCACTACTCTTGATGGCGAGTCAAAACGTGGACCATCGGAGCAATCTGGTCGCCCATCTGCTCACTCTTTCACTCTCACTTGTCTCTTCACTTGGAATGACTTCTTGGTGCAAAGTAAAAGGCCGAAAATGACATTTGAATAAAGCAGAATATCGAGCAGCTGTGAGCACAAAATGGAACAGCCATGGCCATGTGCCGATTATACATGCTATGCAGTCTACTTGTACAATGTCTATGCTAGACATCAGCCCATAACCCAGATATCACCTCTTTATCAGCTCGGGAATAGCGACCGGCCCCTCGGCAACCGCGGCCACGCCAGAGGACAGTACGCCGACATATGGCATCAAGGAATAGTGGAGGGTAAAGTTTGCTGTTGGAATGTCCCTGTGAGACGCATGAGCACCATGAAGAATGTGGGATGAACAGATGACCTACTTGAAAGTATGCGATGGGTTGTGCCATTGGTACTTGTTCTTGCCATCCTCCACTCGCACATTACCCCTTCCCTTCTTCCTGTTGCTGCGAGGCAGCTGCTTTCCTACAGCTCTGATGTCCCTCGTGTCCGACCGCGTGATGATCCGATCCCAGAGGACCACGTCATGGACCGCTGAAGACGACTCTTCTTCGTAGGTCGCGGTGAGGTATACAAAGAGCTGCTTGGTATTGTACGAGTTGAGGAGAGGGTTCAGGTCGGTACGGATGTCGAAGCGTAGAGACGCCAGCTCTTCTGGCCTTGCTCCCCAACGGTTGAGCCGGCCCTTGGTACTATATCAACGCGTCAGACGGGCAGCAAGCAGGAGACGGGCGACGGACAGGATGAGGTCTTTGACATGGACGCTGCCGACGGAGACTGGAGGGAGGGCGAGGAAGGAGGCGAGGGAGACGACGGCGAGGAGGGCGAGGAGGTAGGTGGTGGCGAGGGAGGAGAGGTGGTTGACCCTCTGGACGGTGCTATACATGCTGGCTGGCGGTGGCTGACGGCAGGCGGGCGGTGATGCGGGCGTGGAATGGAGGGGCCACGTGGGGGACGAAATAAGGAAAAGCGCGTCGGGGAAATTGCTGGAAGGTGCGGTGGAGGTCGCTGCCACGCTGGCACTCTCGCGCTTTACCCAACTCTTCTTTCTTTTCTTCTCGTCATCATCTCCATCTCGCCACCATGGCCTCCAACCTCGCATCCCGCCCAAAGCGGTCCTCCTCAGCATCCTCCCTCATGAGCAAGCTCACCCTCATCGCCTTTGTCCTCGTCGCCCTCCTCTGCTTCCTCCCTGCCGGCGTGCGCGCCGAGGACAAGGAGGATGTAGGTACTGTTATCGGTATTGATCTCGGAACCACCTACTCTTGTGTCGCGTAAGTCCAAAACAAAGATCGCGGTCACGGGGCACAGCTGACCGCTCCACAGTGTCCAGCGAGGCGGAAAGGTCGAGATCATCGCCAACGACCAAGGAAACCGTATCACCCCCTCATGGGTCGCATTCACCGAAGAGGAACGTCTCATCGGTGACGCCGCCAAGAACCAGGCCCCCAACAACCCCGAGAACACTGTCTTTGACGCCAAGCGACTCATCGGTCGATACTTTAGCGACCCCGATGTCACTCGTGACAGGAAGCACTGGCCTTTCAAGATTGTCAGCAAGGAGGGTAAGCCCATGATCCAGGTCAACCACAGGGGCGACCTCCGAGACTTTGTGAGTGGACGGGTATACTTGAATTGTCCCTGAGCTAACGGGAACTCTAGACTCCCGAGGAAGTTTCTGCCATGGTTCTCGTCAAGATGAAGGAGACTGCCGAGGCCTACCTTGGCCACAAGGTCACTCACGCCGTCGTGACTGTGCCCGCCTACTTTAACGACGCTCAGCGATCTGCTACCAGGGACGCTGGTACCATCGCCGGTCTTACTGTTCTTCGTATCGTCAACGAGCCCACCGCCGCCGCCATCGGTAAGTCTTTTTTTGCATCTAGTCCAAGATCAAGCTGATGTATCCCAGCCTACGGTCTTGACCGATCTACCAAGAAAGAGTCCCAGATCATTGTGTACGACCTCGGAGGTGGTACATTCGATGTCTCCCTTCTTTCTATCGAGGACGGTGTCTTTGAAGTCTTGGCTACTGCCGGTGACACTCACCTTGGTGGTGAAGACTTTGACAACCGTGTCATCGAGTACCTCGTCAAGCAGTACAAGAAGAAGACCGACGTCGACGTTTCCAAGAACAACAGGGCTATGGGTAAACTCAAGCGTGAGGTCGAAAAGGCCAAGCGAACTCTGTCCAGCCAGATGAGCACCAAGATTGAAATCGAGGCTTTCGAGAGCGGTAACGACTTTGCCGAGGCGAGTTAATCCTAGTGTTGTGAGGTTTCGTTGCTGACGTGCTTGTAGACCCTCACCCGAGCCAAGTTTGAGGAGCTCAACATGGACCTTTTCAGAAAGACCATGAAGCCCGTCGAGCAGGTCCTCAAGGACGCTGGTGTCAAGAAGGACGAGGTCGACGACGTAAGTGGTTTGTCATTTTTTCTGGGCATGTGCTGACTCGCTATCAGATTGTGCTCGTTGGTGGTTCTACCCGTATCCCCAAGGTCCAGCAGCTTCTCAGGGAGTACTTTAACGGCAAGGAGCCTTCCAAGGGTATCAACCCCGACGAGGCCGTTGCCTACGGTGCCGCTGTCCAGGGTGGTATTCTCTCTGGCGAGGCCGGAAGCAGCGATGTCCTCCTCATCGATGTCTGCCCCCTGACCCTTGGTATCGAGACCACCGGTGGTGTCATGACCAAGCTCATTGCGCGAAACTCTGTTGTGCCCACCAAGAAGTCTCAAATCTTCTCTACCGCCGCCGACAACCAGCCCACCGTCAGGATCCAGGTCTTTGAGGGTGAGCGATCGATGACCAAGGACAACAACATGCTTGGTGAATTCGACCTCAACAACATTCCTCCTTCTCCCCGAGGTGTCCCTCAGATCGAGGTCACTTTTGAGATTGACGGTAAGTGTCGGTGTCTGCTTTAAGGTTGTTTGCTTATGTGGTATAGCCAACGGTATCCTCCGAGTTTCTGCCGCCGACAAGGGCACTGGCAAGACCGAGTCCATTACCATCACCAACGACCAGCGACGACTCTCCCCCGAGGAGATTGAGCGCATGGTCCAGGAGGCGGAGGAGTTTGCCGACGAGGACGCCGCGGTCAAGAAGAGGATCGAGTCCCAGAACGGTCTCCAGAGTGAGTGATATGATGGCGCGCCGAGTGATGAGCTGACGCGGGGTAGACTTTATCTTCTCTCTCAAGTCTCAGGTTGGCGACGCCGAGGGTCTCGGCGGCAAGCTTTCCGAGGATGACAAGGACACTATTCTTTCCGCCATCAAGGAGAAGACTGAGTGGCTCGAGGAGCACCCCCAGGCGGAGGCCGAGGACTACGAGGAGCAGCTCTCTGAGCTCCAGGCTACTGTCGCTGTGAGTACTTGCAAGAGCGTCGTGGATATCGAGCTGACTGTCATTTTAGCCCATCACTTCCAACTTGTACAGTGGCGGTGGCAGCGCCTACGACGAGGAGATGCCTTTCGGTGGTCACGACGAGCTCTAAGCAGTGGATTGTAGAGAGCCATTAAAAATCAGCCTATCCCAGGGATAATGATGCATCAATTGAACATGAAGCTTTGATCGGGTCAGGGAGGTCAGGGAAGGTGTCAAGGTGGTCGGTGACGTTGTGGGCCTGTGCTGGCTCCTAGCACGGAGCCAGGCCGAGGCTCAGTGCAGCATGTTGGGTGGCTGGCACGACAATGATGTTGCGCATGGACAAGAAACAAGAAGAATACTGATTCATTCGTAAAGGGTCATAACAGGTATTATACTTGATTCAAGCGAGGGAGCGCAGACATTCTAGCGGAGTGTGATTCTGAGACTTGGAGGCATGTGAAAGGGTGATGGACGAGTCGCCTCGACGGATTCTGCGGCAAGGGTCAGCCTCGTGTTGAATGTGTTGAGTGAGATACTTACTCGTGTCCACCACCCTCTATACAGTCCTTCTTCGTCCGCGTCCGCCAGAGCAGCATCCACAAGTGACTGAGGAAGGGTCAGCCAAAGCACCGGACGGGGTGGATAGGACTCACTAAAGTTCCAGATGGCAATGAGGACGGAGGCGATACCGCTGAAGATGGCCATGAAGAAGGAGGCGATGGCAGAGATGATGGCGTTGAGGGCGCCGGCGATGGCACTGATAATGTTTCCCATGGTGTTGTGTAGTTGTGTTGTGGATGAGAGAAGAAGAGAAGTGGCGGGGTTTATATATGCGTTTTTTTGACTCTGCGTCTGTTTGTCTGATCGGGGTGGGTGGAGGGTTTACGTCAAGGGAGGGGTGTGACGTCATGGCTCAGGGCAGATTCCCACAGATGCAGGTGTTGGGCTCGGAGCAGCGGAGGGGTATGGATCAACAGAGAGTGCCTCGAGCCATCCGTCATATGTAGCGAGAGTGCGTCATGCCGCTGGAAGCTTCGATTACATAGACGGATAGACCTAGGTGGAGCGTATTATGCGGAGAATGCAACATGGTGTGGCGCCGGCCGCCGACCGCACATCACGGCTTATCGCCTGCTTATCAGATCGCACTCTTGAACAACAACAACGAGCACCATGGCCGCCCAGCTTCACCGCGAGAGGGCACTCCGCCTCCTCACACAGCATCCCCTCATCGACTCCCACGTCGATCTGCCCTATGTCATGAGAGCCTTGGGCAAGTACTGCCCTGCACCCTGCATCTCCCACTCAAGTTGACCACAACGACAGATAGAGAGCCCGTGCGCACCGTCAAGCTCGTCAGAGAGACATTTCCCGGCCATGTAGATGTCCCCAGGATGCGACAAGGCAAACTGGGTGGACTTTTCATGAGCTGCTGGCTCCCGGTTCGCCCCGGGGACGACTTTTTGAACCCTTCCAACGATGTCAGGGATGCCCTCGAGCTCATTGACCTCGTGCAGCTTCTGATGAAGGAATCGGTCAGCCTCACTGTTGTTGTCTTGTATTGTCGGCTGACCCGCGCAATGTAGGACTTTCAATACGCTCGTAGCTCGCAAGATATTCGCGATGCGTTCAGAGCGGGCAAAATCGCGACCATGATCGGAGTCGAGGGGCAAGTTGTAGTACAGCCCTTGGCCGGATACTGACGTTGATGTGCAGAGGCCATATGCTAGGCAACTCGCTGTCGGTTCTGAGAATATGGGCCCAACTGGGTGTACGCTACATGACCCTTACGCACACGTACCACAACGGTATGTCCCCACACTCCTATCACCTCAGCCCTAATTGAACGGCAGCTTTCGCGTCTTCTGCGGGATCGGGTAAGCCACTTGAGCCTGTCCATCCTGGCAACGGTCTGTCTGATCTCGGCCGTGAACTGATCAAGGAGATGAATCGACTGGGGAGTGAGTGACATCCTGCAAGGCGTGTACATGGCTGACAGAGTCTAGTCATGGTCGACATTTCCCACGTCTCGGACGAGACTATGCGCCAAGCCATCGAATTGTCCCAAGCCCCGGTCATCTTTTCTCATTCCAACGCCCGCGCTGTGTGCGACCACCCTCGAAACGTACCGGATGATGTGTTGGACATGGTCGGAAGCGGGCCCGGAAAGAACAGTGGCGTTGTGTAAGCTCACCTTTTGCCACATCTCTCTCCCATCACTGACCTGGTACTACACAGGCAATGTGTCTTTTACCCCGATTTCACCGACCCCGTCGACCCTTGTCTGGTCAAGGTCGCAGACCATATCGAGTATTTGGCCAAAAAATGCGGCAGAGCCCACGTCGGGATCGCCTCCGACTTTGGTGCGTTCCCTCCCTCACTCATCTTTGGCTGCTATGTTCGGGCGTTATGGCACTTGCTGACACGACACTAGACGGCATGGAACACGCAGTCAGAGGACTTGAAGACGCTAGCAAATACCCCGACCTCATCGCCGAACTTTACGCCCGGGGATGGACGGATGAAGACCTGATTGGGCTTATTGGAGGCAACCTCATGCGCGTGATGGATGAGGTAGACGCGGTCCAGAAGAGTATGGAGGGGCAAGAAGCCTCGGCGGCCATATATGAACGAAGGACCGACCTGCCGTCCAACTATCCCGAATATCTGCCTGACTCTGTTCGAGAGTATCTCGATATCTAGAGTATCTCGATATCTAGAGGGATGCATATTGTATACCGTTGTTCAACATTTCAGACGCGTCGAGGAACGGGCGGGATCAAATGCACGTGGGAGTGTTGACGCGCCTTGTGCCATATAAGATTATTTCCCAGTCTATTCATCTCTGTCTTTCTCCTCATCTTTTTCCCCGTCCCCCTGCCCTCCCCCGCCCCCTGTCTTGCAGAGCCACTCGCCCACGGGCCTGGGAGTATGTCTTCCCTCATCGCCCGAGAAGAATTCTCAGACCCCTTCCTCGTCACGCGTACCAACACTCCCCGCGCGCCACGCACCAACACCGCCATGTCGGTGCTCTCGACCAACGACGGCGGACAGCAGCCTCGGCACAGGGTGCTTTCAGGCAAGGAAGAATCGGGAGACATCTTTAGCCAGTGGCGCAAGGGCATCAACCCGGTCGCGTCCAAGGCGTCGACGCCTAACAGACAGGTGTTGGCTACCGTGACGAATCACCACAACACCACCACCAAGAGGGCCCAATCGCCGGAAGCAAAGAAGAAGGTCGTAGCCAAGGATGATGCTAGCAAGCCATTGGCGACTTCACAGAAGCGACAGGCGCCGGCTACCGGTGGTACACCTGCAGCCGCGAAACGAACAAAGTTGAATAATGAACGCGATGGCGTATCGGCGTCGAACGGCAAAGTCAGCAAGGCGGATGAAGACAAGTGGACGCGTAGCTGGGTAAAGGCGTTCCCTACCTTGATATTCTACTTTGAGATCGGGGCCGAGGAAGGTCCGGGCAAGACGCTGAGGAGCCGGGTGATCAAGATGGGAGCGGTGAGTCGCCTTGATTGGATCAGTAGGACTCAAGCTAATATGGTTTACAGAAAGTGGAGCAATTTTTCTCTACGCGAGTCACCCATTGCATCGTCAAGGAATCTGGCTCGCCACAAAAACAGACGAAACCGCTCAGCCAAGCTCGCAATAGCGATAATGCTAGGAATCCCTTCTTGGAGTCTGGAGGCACCACAGACCTCGCTCATAAGGCTGCCGAGCTGCACATGAAGGTCTGGTCCGTCAAGAGTGAGTTGGTTTGTCTGATGTGGCCACAGGCTGACCACGCACATCAGAACTGTCCGACATTCTCTCCAGAGTCGCTCCCGTTGAATCGCCCGTGGTCAACAACAATTCACTATCCACCCTCCTCGAAGATGAGCGCATTCATGGTACGCGGGAACGTGACGCGACAGCCCCCCGGCCCGATCACTACTACTTTAAGCCCGGCAATAAACATCTACTCATCGAGGATGCTACAAGCAAGCACCGCACCATTATGGTCAAAGAGTACACTTACAACGCCAGGGACGGGCCCGAGTGGCCCTGCCTGTACGATACCTTTTTGCGCATCTCGTCTGCCAACCAGAGTTCGGTGCCCCCTAGCAAGCTACGGGAGAGGGCATGGAGACTTTATGCAGAGCGGCAACCGTACGGGGGAGAGCAGCCCCGAGATCTCCAGCGCTCAACCTCCCTCCGTGCCCTGTCATCGACAGCTAGGCTACCCGACCTTCCTGACGCCAATGCCTATCAGGATGCTTCCGGCAACAGTGTCGTCATCACATCCAACATTGCCTCGACTTCCACTCCCAATACACCCGTTCTCGCGGGCGGCATGCCCACCTTGGGCTCAAACAAGGACAGGGCAATTATGCAAATGTCCAAACGTGTCCAAGTGCTCAAAGGCAATGCGCGACTGGCTGCTGCCCGAGTGCCCAAAGAGTCCTCCTTTTCGTCTTTGGGTACATCCGCGCCCACGTCTTTGGACCGCCGTCGCAGCATGAGCCAGACAATAGACACGCCCAAGGCATTCCTCAGTCAAGATCAGGTCATTCGCATGCTGCGGCAGGCGCGAAAACCCGTGGACGAGGAAGCTGTGTCAGTCGCCGACAGGATGGCAAACAGGCAAAAGGTCGAGATGGGGCTCAAGGGGAGAGACCAGGATTCTGCGGCAGGCTATTGTGAAAATTGTCGATTAAAGTACTCGGACCTTTCTGTGGTAAGTGTGGTGCTTGATGACTCGGTATAGACGCTGATTTGCTTCAAGCACATTGCATCCAAGAAGCACAGGCGCTTTGCTCAAAACGACGAAAACTTTGCCAGTCTCGACAGACTGCTCTGTTCCCTTCAGCGTCCAATGCACCCGGATAGGGTACACATGATGTGCCCACCTTGCAACGAACAGCATACTCAAGACTGGGACTGCGAAGTGTGTAATGTGCCGCCTCCTCTACCCGACTCTGGTGAGTTTTACTCTTAACAGCAATTGCGTGTCGTGTTGACGATCTGTCAGAAAACGGATACGACTCTGGTCTTGACTTTGATGAGTCCGCAGACAGGCTCATGGAGGAGTAGAAAAGCCAAACAAGACCTTTGTTCTATTACCTCATAGCATTTTCTTTCAGTAGCTTGATAAAACCTTTCTAATCATTCAAGCCAACCATTTGTACCAGATAGATAGTGATACCCATGACCCGATTTTTGCGATGAAGTAATGATGCATGACATACATAACATTATATCACACGAGGCTGCCCACATGCCATGTAATATGTCTGCTCAAGCTTCAGTCAAGAGGTACCTCACCACGCTGCCCACTACGTCGCCGACCTTGATCATCCCTTCCATGACCTTGACCCTCCTCTCCAAGTCAAGCCGTCTCTTTTCTTGGGCAGCTTTGCCTCGCACAAGGTACTCTAACAGCCTACCCGCGTCCTTCATAGCATTCTTGGACGGCAGGGGGAACGGCTCCAGAAGCTTATCCAGCTTGGTGGTCAAAGCTTGGACGGTGTCTTTGGGAGAGGTCTCGGCCGCCGTCTCCTCGGCCGCAGCTATTCCATCCAACACCTTCAACACCTTTTCCACAAATTCATCTATCCTCGACGGCACAAATCCGCGGCTGCTCAATACGCGTTCGTGCTCTCGGGAAACACCATCATACTCTTTGATGGCAGCCAGGTCGCCCTGTAATTGATACGCAACCTTGTCTATACTCTGGGTAATGACACAAGCGTGCACGACCCAATTGCCAATATCATGATTGACCAAAGAACCAACGACAGTACTGATTAGGATGCGAAGCGTCTCGGCGCTCACGGTAATCGGGTCTTCGGGCATTTCGGGGACGAAATGGGTGGTAGGCGCGGAGCGTCCTTCCTTCGAAACGACGTCCGGAAGGGGAGGTTCTGCTGTTTGAGGAGTAGGAGGGAGGGCGAAAGAAGGACGAGAGGGCAATTCGTGGTGGATAGAAGGACGACGAACCTGCCCGTTCTGTTCATTCGATGGCGGCTGATGATGTGGTACAGGGTGTGGAGGCGACTGCTCGCCCGGGCGTGCCTTTTTACTTTGTGGTTCAGCCGATAATCTACGGGACACGTCAGTACAAGAAGTCGCATGCTTTCAAACATTCAACACCCACGAGCGAGATCCTCCATTCCTAGGACTACTATTGCCGGGCTCAATATCTCGCACCCGCTTCCCACTAACATCTCCCGAGCTTTGCGGCAGCTCTGTCCTGGATTCCTGCCCTTGTTGTTGGCCGCCATACGTCTTGGCCCAATCAGGTAGGTCCGGGAAGAACTCTTCAACGCTGGCAGGGACGACTCTTGGGGGTTCATGTCTGACGACAGTCAATTGCCCGCCCCACCGCTCCCAAATTTCTAGATCGGTGCGATTCTCCTGCGCGAATGAACTTTCCATCGAGATGGGCTTTCGATCTAGACCTGCTATCGCTAACGCCCCCGAGTCTGGACTCGCGTAGGTAACGTTTGCGAAGCGTGGGTGGTTAGTCGAGATGTGAAAGATGTCGACGGCAATGCTATTGAACAATAATATGAGCATTTGTGGCTGACGAGAACATTTGGCGCGCTTACATTTCACCATACTGGGCAAAAAGGATTCCGATATCTTTGGCAGAGGCCTCTGCCGGAAAGCTGTATATGTTGTCAGTCAGGACATTGCCTGTTGACGAAATACTCACTGGGTCACGAAAATTGCCCCTTCTTTCGGCTGAATGCCCTCATCCTCGGCTTCGCTCACATCAGTCAGGGGGAGAGTCATGGTCTCGTGCCCATTGTCGGACAGATGGATGGCGGAAACTTCCACGGGCGGCGACACGCTTATTTTCGGGGGTACAGGCTCTGGTCGTCGATAAGGAATCTGAGGTTTGGAAGGGTCCGCATTGCCGGTCTGCCAAAGTCCACCCACCGTGCTACCTGGAGCTTCTGGATCATTCGTTCCCGGTAGGACGTACTTTTCGGAAAGCACCTTCTCTTTCCTTTTCTTGAGATAAGAGTTGCCCGCAGAAGTGGACGCAATCTTGCTCGAGAGGACATAGCCTTCGAGGTCGCTGTCACGGGGAATCCAGGCAAGAGTTAGATGGGCATAGAGAAACTCGTTGCAGATCTCGCGCCACAAATGGTCGAATCTGATGGCCTCAGGTCGGGACGATGAGTCTATGGCGACGATGGCAGCTTGTGAGTCGCAAAAGATGACGAGCTCATTGGCGATAGTCGTCCCATTTCGGACCGACTTGTGAAGAGCATCCTGAAAACCTTCAACGCATTTGAGGATCCCGCCCAGCTCTGCGTCGAGCGAATCTCCGCCGGGGATGACACCACGAGTCTTGATCCCAGACTGCTTATCTTTGGTGTCCCACTCTAGACCTGTCGACCAAGCTTCACCGGCCCGCGTGCAAGAGCCCGAGTACCACACGGTGTTGTTTGTTGAGGCTAGATGTTGATGCAAGTCGAAGGCAGCCTGTTTGTATGCCGAGACATACTTGACCAGCGGCAGATGACTAGGCGGTAAGGTGTAGACGTTGGCGGCATAGCCAGATATTTGAACAGTAGTCGACGGGGTTCGGATGACATTCTCAGTGGCTACTGCGACAGAAGGGGAAGACTGCGCTTGAGTGGATGGGGCGTGGTATGGGCGCGGAGTAACATCTGCTGTGTGTGGATGCAGAGAGTGATTTGGTGGATAAGCGCTGCCGTTGGTAGGTAAAGTAATCTGGGGCGCGACGGGGTCGTATGCAGAGGCAGAGGGTTGGTAAGGGTCGTACGAATCGGCGTAGCCTCCTCTTGATTGAGGCGAGCTGTATCCGTATGGCGAGCGAGGTGGAGGAGGAGGGTACGAGTCTTGATAGGCGTTCTGATAGGCGATTGAGGTGGGATGGGAGCGGTGGTAAGAGGGAGGGCGGTATGGGGCGGGAGCGGATACTCGACTGTCTGGAGGGGTGCGTCGTCCCGGCGAGTATCCTCGAGTGAGAGGCCTGTAGGGATCTCTGGGATAGTAGCTCATACTGACTATCGTCAGCTCCAGTCTTCCAGTCAAGGACAACGATGGACGGTGATCGCTTACTCTGCGCTGGATGGATGGTGACGAGCGGTCTATGTTGAATGAACTGTGAGTATCACCGGACGATGAGTGTTAGGTCAGCCGGGGCTCAGATTGATGGGACCATATAGGTGAGTGAGATCGTTAGTAGTGTCAGAAAAGAACTTACACCACGCGAAGGCTATCAGTGTCAAGAACGATGGGCCCGGGGAGAGATAGTTTGTGAGAAGAGCTGAGAGGTGATCCGGGGGGGGGCAAGAGATAGACGTATGGCCAGCGGGGGCACTGTTTTGAGGAAGAAACGGGGACTTCTGGAGAGTGGGAATATATCAACCGCTCGACATTCATGTCAGAAAAGTGAGAAAGCAGCAAGCGGCGGGCGGCGGCGTTCACCACTCACAAGTTTCGCCGCGCCATCGCATACTGGGTCCGACGGTGTTGCCGTGTGTTCATTTGCTCAAGACCTATAACCAGCAGAGCAGATGCAAGCAAGATGGGCTCGCCTCTGAACCCTGACGCCAAGAGACTACGGGTGAATGCTGCCTCATGACCGCCCTGCAATGGCTCCAGGTCCTGTAAGCGCGCTGACTTTGGTGCTCAATCAGACTATCATCATATCGTTTCCACTTTTGGTCGTGACATCTGCCATACTGTATAGAAGAGGTATCTACCTAAAAGCAACGCCGATGCAAGAGCTGACGGAGTCGTCCCTGCAGCTTATCTGGGGGAGGAGCAACGGAGAATACCACGGGACGTGTCTGATCCCAAAATTGCGCATGAACGGATAGGGCAAGTCGGTGGAGTGCCTTGGGAAGTGCAAGGGAAAGATAAGAAGCCCTCATGAAAATGCAACACAGTCGCTTCTGATCACCAATCGTCAAAGACAATCGAGTGTGCAGCCCGCAATTCAAACCGAGTCCCAAAACGGTGCCATTTCGCTACCATGCTTCTCTGCCCCAATCCCAGAGCTCTTACAAATGTTCTTTGTGCTCCAAACATGTTGCATCAGATCGAAGTTTCAATATGTCGTCCGCATACTTAGGATCGGCCGGAGGGGAGGGAGGGCAGGACCTTGGTGCCGGGGAGGACGTAGGGGTTGAGAGAGTAGTTGCACTGATAGCCCAGATGATGAGCATGGTATACAAATGCCTGAGACACGGTGGGCTTACATTTGAGTAAGCGACACCAGCACCGAAGCTGTACGGTTGAGATTTGTGATTAGTGACGGCGTCCATTTACCAGCTTCTGAGCTTACCCAGTGGAAAGAGCAACGGGCCATCCTCGTCCTGTATACACAGTCAGCCCTGATGCAGAGTCGATTTATCTACTCACGTCGGAAGAGAAGGACAGAAG
This sequence comes from Cryptococcus floricola, assembly GCA_006352305.1. Classification (NCBI taxonomy): domain Eukaryota; kingdom Fungi; phylum Basidiomycota; class Tremellomycetes; order Tremellales; family Cryptococcaceae; genus Cryptococcus; species Cryptococcus floricola. The sequence goes on along the minus strand of CM016932.1, from coordinate 1,215,030 downwards.
CGACGACACCAACGCCAAAGCCGAGACCAGCGTTGACGAGAAGATCGGCAACCTAGAACCAGTCATGAGTTTACAGTCCACATGTGTGTGATTGACCGCCGAGAGCGCGCATAGACCGTGCTGCCTTGGCTATTCCGAGCAGCATTTGACCGGAGAGTACTCACGCAGTTGTCGAACTGAGACACGGGACGTCAGCGTGTGAGAAGCGAGTAGCGGGTGGTGGGCTCACCTTCCTGGCGACCTGGTCCTCGGAGGGGATGGGGGCTGCGAGGGGGGCGGGGGGGAGCTGGGGGGCTTGGGGGGCAGACATTTTTGGTGTGGCTGGGTTATGGACGACGTCAGAAGATCAAGCCGGAGCAGCGGAGTTATGCGGTGAATGGAGGGCGGAGGGCGCCGCTGGGCGGGATGCAGTAGAAGGGTGGTTCAACCGAGCACACAGCCGTATGGACAGTAACAGTAACAGTAGAGGACAGCAGCAATGCATCTCCTCTATCACAGAGCCATCCACCATGCCGCCCAGTACATCCCCAGACCATCCCGCACTCCTCCATGCCATCACAAACACCACCCTCCATGCCCTCACAAAACGGGCAGACTCCGTCCCCAACACATTTCGTGAGTGTCCCACCTACCGGCTGCAGCTGACAGGCAGAGACAAACACCATCATCGGCGCATGCGTAATGTTCTTGGCCATCCTCATAGCTTGGAACATCCCCATCCTGAGGGATGTCATAGCAGGGCTGAAGGTGAGGCGCATGTGGCCTGCCTGGTCACCATATACGATACTGACCATTCCCGCCCCCAGCTATTCACCGTTGGCCTCCATGAACTATTTCACCTGGCCGCTGGGCTATTATGTGGCGGGCAAGTGGTCAGCATCTGTATCGATCCGAACGACGGAGGCGCTACTCATGTAATGGGTCTCATGCGAACCACCCCACGAATTCCGAGAGATCCATACGCTATGCCGACATATCCTCAAATGTTCTGGAGTCCTTCGGCTCTGATTACCTTGTCTTCTGGGTATATCGGGTCATCCATAATTGGTTTTCTTTTTGTGGTGAGTCAAACTCTGCTTCGGTTGCCCGACAATGGCTTATATTGACCGGTGCTGCAGTTTTGCGGGTGTGAGCTTGAGCCAGACTTGCTGGAAACGAATTTTTGCTCACTGTGATCAGTCGACATTGTGGCTTCCAAAGCATGTGCTCTGGTCATACACTTTGGCTTACTAGTGCCAATCATGCGCGCCGACCACTGGATGTAAGTTTGTTCCAGCGATGGTTTTGTCGGTCATCAATTGATGCTTCCTTCCAGAGCCTTTGCCAGCATCATTCTCTGCGAGGCCGTTCTCGTTGGGCTATGGTTCGGTGACCACGGAAATGTAAGCCATCCTTGACTGAGGGACGAGATTGCTCACAATAGAATCACAGGCTCTTCGCTTCTATGGTATGTCTACCCTACCGTTCATACTACAGCCTTGCTTATCTGGTCCTAGTCATCTTCGTCGGCATGATGAATCTATTCTACGTCGTTTGGGACTATATTGACGAGAAGCTGTTCGACAAACGCAACACCTCTGATTGCGCCCAGTTTTCAGAACTGCTGGGGTGGCCCACAAGCTGTAAGCATCGACCTCCCACTCGGACTGAGCGTATGCTAATGCTCATCTCTAGCTTGGGCCATACTATGGTTTATCTATGATGTGTTGGTGTTTACGAGCGCAATATTTGCTGGTATCATTGTTTTCCGAGTGAGTTGCAGCGATGCGTCTATTGGTGCACTGGTTGATGTCGTACCATGTCCAGAGAACAAACGATCAAATGTATGCTGAGGCGTGAGTCGTTACAATAGGAGGATTGCTACCAATGAGCTGACAAGGGATCTCGTGATGTCTCATGTCACTCCTATAGGGCCAAATTCCTCCCCACTCGATAAACATCTACAGCACGTTCAATGCGCCATACTCTGCCCCGTCTAGTCTTTCTCTCTCTCGTTTCGGCCCAGGAGCATCTCGGAAAGGAGCACCCTAGAATAATACACCTCATGTTGATGTTGCTGTTGTACCCCTGTATATATATATACCGCTTGAGAGGCAAAACCCCCCGACAGATGTCTCGTAGGCCGAGGAGCATACCGACGCGTGATAGTTAGAACAGATGTACGTATGTGAGTCTGTTGCTTCTGCCGCCCGAAACATAGGGCTACGACGAGGGCATTTGTGAGGCGGACTCCGGAATCTCCGATCGGACCACCCCGACGGCGAGCAGTGGCCGCCGCCGAGCACACCATCCATCTCGTCCTTCTCAGCAGCGTTCGACACCCCGCGCGCAACTGACAGCACATCTCCAGCGATGGCAGACCTCGGCAGCGTAGACACCCCCGCCCTCGAGACAGCCCTCCGCCCCATCACCGCACCCCCCGACGCTCCCTCCGCCCAATTCACCAACTGGGCAAAGACCTTTGTCTGTCGTCCTCAACGCGTATTGCTTCCCACAACGCCTTTGCAATGTCGCCAGATCCTGGAGCTTGCAAGGCGGGAGGGTGCCCGGGTTCACCCCATTGGTGTGGGGCATTCTCCATCGGACTTGTCCTTGACAAATGGGTGGCTGGTAAAGATGGAGGGCGTCAAGGGCTTGATCAAGGTATGCTACAATGACATCTCATGTTTACCAGCTGACAGTGCTCTTCCAGACTGATCACGATAATCTGACCGCCACGTTTCACGCCGGTACCACCCTCCATGAAATCCACCGACTCCTCGGCAACGCATCCCCTCCTCTCGCGATGCGCAATGTTGGCTCGATCTCGGATCAGACGATAGCGGGCTTGATCTCTACAGCAAGCCATGGGTCCGGCACATCGTTCCCCATTCTCTCTGCGCACGTCAAATCTCTCAAGATCGCACTCCCCCTCCCTGATGTACCTGTCGTCACGGTATCAGCCACCCAAGACCCCGATCTGTACAAGGCCAGTCTTTGCGGTCTCGGGGCTACAGGTCTCATTCTCGAGGTGGAGGTTGAGGTAGAACCGGCGTATAGACTCAGAGAAACAAAAGAAGGGAGGAGTTTTGGGGAGGTCTTGGCGCAGTTGGATACCATCAAAGACAGCGCCGAGCATGTCAGGGTCTGGTGGTATCCTGACGGCAAAGGAGCAGTGATTGGCAGAGCGAATCGTACTCAAGATGTAGGTGCCACTCATCTGGATACCCAAGTACTCAAATTGATATGACTGTAGCCTAAGCAGAGCTTTCCCTCGCTCACAGCTCACTTCCTCGGCTTCCATGTTACTCAGTTTTTCCTTTACCTCTCAAGAATCTTTCCTTCGTTGACCGCCGCGGTGGGCAGATGGGCTTGGTGGTTGTCAAATACGGATAGCGAAGTGGTTGATGATGGATACAAGGTGCTCAACTTCGACTGTCTGGTACGCTTCCCTTGGAACATCCAACGATATTCTAACCCCTCGGTAGTTCCCTCAATATGCTCTCGAGTGGGCAATCGACGCGAAAGAAACCAAAGCATGTCTCCAGGAAATGCAGCTATGGTTAGACCGCGAGGCAGCAGATGCGAATGGTCTTCGCCTCCACTCCCCTATTGAAATCCGATGGTCTTCCGCCGATGACATTTGGCTCAGCCCCTGCTATGGCCGCGAGACATGTTGGATCGGTGTCGTGACCTACAGGTGAGCACAGAGCATACAGACGATTGAATCTTTCAGTATTGGCTGACTCTGATCTAGACCTTACGGTCTTGCCGTGCCCTATCGCAAGTTTCACGAGAGATTCGCAGCGCTCGTGGCTGCTCACGGCGGTCGACCTCATTGGGCCAAGCAACACACTTTAGGTCCTAAGAGCCTCGAAGTCATGTACCCCAAGTTCAAGGACTTTCAGAACATTTTGCAGCGCGTGGACCCAATGGGCGTTCTCCGCAGCGAGAATGTTCGTCGCCATATCGACGGAGAGAACATCCCCGACAGGATATTCAAGACTAGATGATGCGCGCGAATCTCGCCGTCGCTGTCTAGCTTCATGCCATTCATAGAGCCATAGGTGGAGATGTACAGCTATCACATGATTACAGTCACTCCTCGTCACTCAGCTCAATCCTTGTTTGATTCGACCCTCCCGTTCGCTTCCATGCCTTTTCACTCAACTTTTGCCTTCCACCATCTTTATCTTCGTGCGAATTACCACCGGCAATCTCCCGTGGACGCTTCTTCCTCTTTGGGGCAAGTTCGTTTGCTTTCATCGTCTTGGCCAACTCTGGATTGTCGCGGAGCAGCTACATTCAATTTGAGCTGCTGCGCCGGCCATGACACCTCAACACTTACATTGACACCCAATTCATAGATTTGTCGCTCTTCGGGAGAATCCTGGAAGGCTTTGTCATGCACAATGCCTAAGTATACGTGAGCGATAGTTTCCGTGTTGCGATAAAAGAGTTGATAACACACTAGTGAGTCCTAGTTCGGCCAGTATGTCCTTGGCTACTTTACCGGTAGCTACAGGATGGTCTGAGAGTCCCAGGACATCTTCCATCAAAGCCTTTGCGTGCTCATCTGCTGAGCGTCCTTTTGCTTTCTGCTGCGAGCCACCTTGCTTCACTCGGTCGCTGCCCTATCCCAGTGTCAGATAGGGCTTCAGTCGGAACATGCAGAGTACGTTACCTCGTGAGTATCGTCCTCACCCTCTTGGTCGTCTTCATGATCCTCTTCCAAAAATGCGTCTCCGGCATCACAGATCCCATCCTCCAGCTGATTCTCGATAGTCAGTGAAATCAATCTCACATAGTGATACGCCCGAAGAGGTTGCTATGCGGGACACATAATCGTAAATCAAGCTCACGTTTTGAGCGACGAACCCATTCGGTTCATATCTGAACAAATTATGGGCACCATACAGGTCTCCCTGTGCATCTAGAGTGGAAGCACCATCATAACCTTGAAAATGACGGGGCTCGAAGGTGCCATCATTGAATTGCTTTGCATTCTGCTGTTTGTGGACTGCACATTGGCCCATCAGTTGAGAGCCAAGCCGAATAGAAAGGAACATACTTTGGCGCTCGTATTTTGCCTCCTCGATAGTCCCTAGGGCGATGAGCCTGTAGACATCCCTGAAATCCATGCGTGAGTGTGCTTCATGATGGACACTGAAGTGTCACTCACACAGGTCGTTCTTGTCCGATTCGGAAAGCTCGATCCATTGCCTGAAGGTCATCCGCAGGATCTGCTATCGTCAGCTGAAACTCGGTAGCAGAAATCACACCGAGAACTTACTCCAGCTTGGGTCGAAGATGACCACTTTGTTCGCCTTCCACACAATCAGCGCACTACCCACCAGACCCACTTGTAAAAAGAGCTTACCGCAGTGAGGTTTAGTCCAACACCTCCGGCTTTGGTGCTGATCAGGAGAACAAAGTGGTCTTGCCTTTGATCCTGGAAACGGTCAACCATCCTCATACGTTCCTCGTTATCCACTTCTCCTGTAAGCATATCTACAGGAAAGCTGGAGACTGGAAATGAGTCAGCCTAATCATGAATATCACCGAGGTGCCTTACGTAGAGAGGAGCTTCGCAAAAGCTTGGCCAGCATTTTGAGGAGACGAACCGAGCTTGAGAAAAGGAGGACTAGCCAGCAAGATACCATAAGCGCAAATATTACAGAGTCCCAACGAGGAAAAGAAGCGCACTTTTGTTTTTGCAAGGCTCAGCTCTCCATTGTGTCAAAAGTCTTTCTAGCACCTGCAAAGCAATTGGCAAATGTATAAACGCGTTGCCGTCATGTTGACCTACTTTCCATTTGCCACAATTGCCGGTGTCACTGTATCTGTCAGCATCTCTCGGCTTGGTTTGGCAGGTTATAAGCATGAGTAATGTCACTTACAGGGCAGCTTGCATACTGGAAAGCTCTTTTGAGACAGTGTCGGATCCAGTCTGGCATTCAGGTCATCAGCAGATGATGCCAGCATTCGCACCACAATTCAGAGCTCACACATATTTTGTAAAAGAACATGTTCGTTTCTCTCTGACAGATCAATCAGCCTCCGGATCAGCAACAGACAGAGAGAATTCTCACTGTCACGAGGTCGTCTCTTGCTGTGATAGAATCAATTCTGTAGATCCAATGCAGGAGATAAAGATGACATACCTGGATACAGAAGACCAAAATGCTGGCAAAAGTCAGCAAGTCGTTTCGTTCAATGAACGGCAAAGGGAAAATCACATTAGCAACCTTGGACAGGGCAGTCATGCTTCCCGAAAATATCTCACTTAGCAACTTGAACGGTGGGCCAGTAGAATGGAGCTTACAATTTGAATAGCACTTCAGTGAGATCCTGTTCCCCAGCCAACTGGCAACATCGCGCAGAACTACCAGATGACTAACTTTAGTCAATTTGATCACAGGGGGGAAGCCCATAGGCTAGACGCACCGTTTCCTGGAACCACAACAACAGGGGGCGTTGAGCTGCTTGAGCCTGCCGATCTCTGGTCAAGTATGATCAGTGATGTAGACAAAAAAGAACAAAGTATGTACCATCAGAGGCTAAGATGTTTGTGTAGGCTTTTTGTTGCTTGCCGGTCAAGGGACAAAACACAACAAGGTCTGTCTTTCTGGGTAGCTAGACGAAGGGACACAATCAAAAGTGAGAAAGATTCCTTGAAAGCGATGAACGGGGTGGTTGGGCTCACGATATCAGACAAGAGTGTCTTATCTCGGCGCAGATAGAAATGAGGTAAGACCTTGGTGGTCATGATACCTAGCCGACGCTACAATCACATCACTCTCTTTAGTGGCTGCCAACAGAGTCAACAAGGGCTGGGGAGGTTCCTTACGATAGCTTCAACCACCTGCTGTGCCGTGCCTTCTGACTGGTGCCCAGTCTTGATAGGATCTACCACAAAGTTTACCCATTCTTGGGAGGTGCCGGCCCAGCCTCTATGAGCCTTCTCGTATATCAGAATAACACGCGCTTGTCGATGAGAGAGATGCAACGTACAAAGTCAAGGACAGACCACATCTCATCGATTCTATTTTGCACTAACGTTCCGGTTAAAGCAAAGCATATTCGGGTCTGGATCTTCTTGATGGACACTGTTGTCATGCTGCGTGGCTCCTTGAGGCGGTGAGCTTCGTCGGCTATGAGAACGCTGAGAAGGAGAAGAGTTAATATTCGGCGGTCGAGGTAGATGGAAATGACTCACGTGAAGGGAAGATCTTTGACATCATTGATATGGCCTCGCATAGTATCATACGACATGAGTACTATATCGCGTGTCAGCACTTCTCCCATCCTGATTATCAACCAAGCTTACGGATGTCGAGATAACCTTTGGCCAAAGCAGTACGAGTCTTTTCCGAGTTGTCGGGACCCAGGACTTCGTATTCAAAGTAGCCCCACTATTGTGCCCGCCATCAGAATACCGGAATGTTCAACCCGTTGATGCACGCACAGTGTCCAGCTCACGAGACCACTGCGACCGGATCCGTCACCTCCCGCACGTCATAGCGGCAATCTATATGTGGACTCACATTGCATATTAGAGATTTTGGACAGACGATCAAAGCTGTTGGCCAGCGCTGTGGGCTGATGGTCCCCGTTCCACTCTGACGTAACGTGCGCTTCCGTCTTCCGTAGTCTTGAGCAGCTGAGGCACTCTTCCGCATTATGGCGGAGAGCTGGTGGTCGTCAGTCAAGCCCGATGATAGGAATGCGGAGGCTTACGAACGCGATCACCTGAACGGTCTTCCCCAGTCTAAGCTTTCGTCAATGGCAGGCTCTTACGAGTGGGACCAGCGATGACATACCCCATGTCATCTCCCAAAACTCCTCCCCACCCAGCTTGATACCGGTCAAATAAGAACTGCACTCCTTCCCTCTGATATTGCTTCAAGAACTGGTTCAGGTGAGCGGGAACGTAGATGTCTTTGGTGTGTTTGTTGAGAATATAGGGGGCGGCCGGAAGCAATGAGGGTGGTACATTGAAAGCGGGTTTGACTGGAGGAATTCCGTCGAGAGAGTCGAAGTCCAGAAACGTATTTGGTAGTTTGGGCTGGATGAAAGGTACTGGGCTGTTCGAAGGATCATCCATGGTGGTAGGGGTAATACCTTCGTCGGAATAAACCTCTTCATCTTCTCCTTCGCCGCCAGCAGCAGTGAGTGGGGTTGCGAGGCGGGGTTCGGGTGGGCCGAATTCCTCATCGCTGTATTTCTCTTCTTCTTCCTCTTCTCCAGTCACAATGGCGCCCCTGTCTAGGAATCATCAGCATATGGAGGAAATTCAATGAGGGAGAATCACCGTCCGCGCCATGACTCTGGCTATGCCCGCCAGCAGCTTCTATGTCATCTCCATCGCTGTCTAGCCCTGGCAACGAGGGTAAGAAGTCTTTCGGCAGCAAGGAACCCAACAACTCACCTGCAAGGCGGAAAAGGGGGTTGAACCCCAGCTGCACCTCTACAGAATCAAAATGAATACAGGTTGTCAGTGGCTCACAAAGTATACATACGACCATCGTAATCCAGCACAATCAGTTCATTTTCGGCGGTTTTCATATGGTGGCTGCGCAGTGTTATTTTCAGTATCATGCGATGTACTAGACCTACGCAGCTGAGTTCTTGGCCCCAGATGTCCTTCCCCTCCCGGGTTTGCGTCCTCTTGTACCCCCTTTTGTCCTGTTCTCGAGTAAGTATGCGGCTGCTTCTGCCTTTGATTCTCGCTCGAAGTCGTCCTCGCTCCTTGCTGACACATTGTCAGATAGACAGTAGGATACCCACACGAGTGCTCACAAGATACGGATCCCTTCGATGGGAGAGGCTGATTCCCCATGTTGGACGCTTTATATCTATGGATAAGACAAAAGTGTCGGGAGGTACGAGTCCAGTCACCTTTTCCCGGCGGCCGGGTGGCCAAACAAGCGCATTCTCCCACGGTCACCGTCCTCCACTCGTCGCGTTCACCTGGAAAAGTCGACTTGGGTCAGACCTGTCCGTTACACGCCTGACACAAAGCCCTTTTGCAGAGAGCGGGCAGTCGTACATCCACTCCTGCAGCTGTCATGTCGCGTCTCCTTCGATCCTCGCTCCTCCTCCGCTCACATCTCTTCCCCTCCCCGTCCGTCCACCACATTCGCTATGCGACCACCTCCGTCGCTGGCCTGTCACCAAAAGAAAAGAAGAAGGCATTCAGCCATACTCTGAAGCTGCCAAAGACCCCATTTCCTCTCAGACACAAAGACATCGTGGCAGCGGAGAAACTTCAAAGACGGAAGACCTGCGATCAGCTCTATCAGAAGCAGGTAAGCATAGCGTATGGCTCAGCGCAAGACCAACTGAAGGCTCATCAATCTACCAGCTGGCGAGTAACCCTAAGGAGGCGTTCGTGCTTCATGATGGCCCCCCTTACGCCAATGGCCATCTCCACATGGGTAGGTTTGACCATCTTCGGGCAATGCATGCGACTAATCATATTACAGGTCATGCACTCAATAAAGTGTTGAAGGATATCATCAATAGGTATAAGGTCGTAAGAGGCCATCGAGTCCAGTTAGTTCAGATATTCACCATGGCGATATATGCTGATCGTGGTCAAGCTACGTACCTGGATGGGACACTCATGGGTTGCCCATCGAGCAGAAAGCGCTCGCTGCTATAGGAGTATGTTATTCACGACATTTCGGGCTGAGAAGCTCATGACAGGTCTTAGAAGTCACATACGTCTTTGACCCCGAGCCAAGTCAGAGCCGAAGCGCGACAAGTCGCTCTCAGTGCCATAGATGTTCAAAAAGAGGAGATGCGGGCTCTAGGCATCATGGCGGATTGGGACCATAAGGACGGTACTTATCGCACGCTCGGTGAGTCATTCTCAGCCAGCCTTACCTTATCGTTTGCTGATCAAGATATAGACCACGATTTTGAAATTCGACAACTTCAACTCTTTCAAACCATGATACAAAAAGGTGCGTCTCTCTACACTTGCTCGCATATCCCAGAAGCTGACTGCCACTCGAAGAACTCATCCAATACCGCCTCCGGCCGGTATATTACTCCCCATCATCCCGCACTGCACTCGCAGAAGCCGAATTGGAATACAGAGATGGTCACAAGTCACATTCCGTTTACGTGTCTTTCCCTGTACAAGAAGAGGACATGTCTGAGGGCTTGAAAGCTATTTACTCGCGACATAAGAGCTGGAGTTCGGGGGTAGATTTGGCTATCTGGACTACGACTCCATGGACGCTTCCAGGAAACTCTGTAGGTATATTTTTAGGAGCCACGCATGTCCGGTGCTTACAGGCCTCGTAGGGCGTGGCCGTTCACGAGAATCTGACATACGATGTCGTCAGAAACGACCACGGCCGACTTTTGGTCATCGCTAACGACCGAGTGGCAGATCTGCAGCGGATATTCGGACACCTGACTGTGGTGGGTTCCCTCCCGGGTAAGTGCCCTCGCCCCCTGACGCCAACGGAGCAGCGGGCTAACAGGAACCGAAGGCTCGTCGCTTGTCGGTTCTCGCTACACCCACATCTTCCATCCCCCTTCTTCTCCCTCCCCAAAACCTCAAATCTTTGCAGGGGGTCATGTCACAGCTGGGACAGGGACAGGCCTCGTCCATTCCGCCCCTGCACATGGCCATGAGGACTATGTAGCGTTCAACAATGCTGGAATCTTGCCCGACAAGTTGAGATGCCCTGTAGATGATGCTGGCTGTTTCACCGATGAGCTGATGAGCTGGGTGGAGGATGAAAAGTTCAGGGCTCTGGTGGGCAAGGCAGTGTTGGGAGAAGGCACGAAGACGATGGTGGATCTTCTCCGGGAGGAGGGTGTACTGCTAGGTGATGAGATCATTGAACATCGCTATCCGTACGACTGGAAATCGAAACAACCGATCATTGTGCGTGCCACTCCCCAGTGGTTCGCTGATGTTGAGCACATCAAGGACGATGCTCTGGACGCTTTGAAGGCTGTACATTTCCATCCGCCGCAAGGTGAGTCTTCTCCGCTACATATCAACTGGTCGGCTGACGGGACACAGCGAGGAAACGCTTGGAGACCTTCGTGCTGTCAAGAAATGAGTGGTGCATCTCCCGACAACGGAGCTGGGGCGTGCCCATACCTGTCCTCTTCGACTCCCACGGAGGCCCAGTGACAGACGCCGATGCCCTCGCCCATGTTATTCAAGTTCTGAAGAGAGAAGGTACCGACCACTGGTGGTCTGGCCCTGTTGAAGACTTCGTTCCCCCTTCTCGCAAGGGTGAGCAGCTCAGCAAGGGCGTTGACACCCTAGACGTTTGGTTTGACAGCGGCTCGTCTTGGACGCTCCTGAGAGATAGCAAGATCCGTGATCCAGAGCTGCCACTGGCAGACGTGTATCTCGAAGGCTCAGATCAGCATCGAGGCTGGTTCCAGTCTTCTCTACTCACGAAGGTCACTAGTACGAGTGACAGGCGCGCACCGTATGGGACGGTCATCACACATGGATTCGTGATGGATGAGAAAGGAGACAAGATGAGCAAGTCAGCTGGGAATGGGTTGTCGCCCATGGAGATCATTCATGGACTCGGAGTCAGTTATCATTTCGCTTTCTGCTGTGGAAGAGAGCTAACATTGCATAGGACTCGCCGGCATACGGGGCTGATACGTTACGGCTTTGGGCGGCATCAGTAGACTATACCTGTGACACTTCCATAGGACTTTCTTCTATATCTCACGCTAGCGAAACGCTCAGAAGACTGAGAAACACTGCCAGGTTCTTGCTTGCCAATACATCGGAGCATGAGGAGGTGTCTTTGGAGGAGGTGGAACTGAGAGCTGTAAGTTAGAAACAGAGACATGCGGGGAGATGGGCTGATTGAGATAGATTGACCGTTATGTGTTGCATCAATTGCATGACTTGGAGCTGGTGGCTTTGGCTGGATATGACAGTTACACTTTCAACAAAGGTGGGTATTTCACGGGGTCATATGCGAAATCAGCTTATTTTATCGTAGTGGTCAATGCTCTCTCCACCTTTGCCGTTTCAACACTGTCCACCTTATACTTTGATATCGTCAAGGACACTCTCTACTGTGAAAAACTCGACAGCCCGGCTCGGCTGGCCACTGTTGCGGTCTTACAGACTGTGTGTCTCTTCAAACGCAAAAGGACGCTTTGCTCACGGCTGTTTAGGTTCTGAAACGCATGATTCAAATCATGGCACCCATCATCCCTCACTTGGCGGAAGAGCTGTACCAAAACACCAACGCTTTCGAAGACTCTTCTGCATTTCTTGGGACTTGGGAACCGAGCGTGAGTTAGCCTCTTTTGCAGCGGGAGTTAGCTCATTATGACAACCTGGTAGGATATTTGGTCAGACCCGGCCTTGCAGAAGGATGTGGGCTACTTACTCGCCATAAAGTCTCTTGTCTCACAACTTGTGGAACAAGCGCGTGCAGCCAAGTGAGTTGTGCATAATGGATTATAACAAGTACACCCTGACAAATGTGGTAGGCACGTCAAGATGTCGTCAGAGACTGAGCTTTGGATAGCAGCAAGTGGCATTTCTCATACTGTGTTGAGCAGACATGGTGAGCGGTCTATGTCCCCCAAACGGTACATCAGCTTATCGTTAAACACAGCGAATCTACTTCAGAGTCTCTTTGGCGTTTCTCGAGTTACATTGGGCACCGACCCTTCGTCCAGAGAGTCTCTTGCAAGTGTGGATGCTGAAATTGACGATGCCCCAGTATCTTTGAAGCTTTTGCCGTCTTCACAACACCAGTGTCCTCGCTGCTGGCTGTACCAGTCGGAAGTTGTCGACCATTTGTGTACCAGATGTGCTTCAGTAGTCGTGTAATGCCTATGTCATGCTCCTGCTCCCATCTTCCAGCTCGATTACAGACTCAGAGGTTAGTTGGCGATTGCTCGAAAAGGACGCACAGCGCACGGATTCGTTGGCGTGCCGATCACTCACAGCAAATCCGACTGGAAACTGGAACCGGGGCTGAGGGGCTGAGGGGCGGAGGGACCAGGCCTCAGCCTCAAGTGTTTTGCTTCCTCTCCGATAATATAGGCAATAGATATATCTATGTCTCATGACAAGCAAGCTTATCTCCTGGATCTCCTGACTAGTCCGTATCTCTTACCACTCTACCAGCCGTGCTCCGATTCATAAGTGACTAAGCACCTTGCTAGCTAAATTGGATGCTGGGTCTTGAACTTGAAGCGACTAAAAGCTTGGAAACGGCAGCAGGGCCACGGAGTACAGAGGCCACAGAGGTCACCATGCACCAGGTGGAGGACAATGGACAAAATAAGGGTTCGAGAGAAATTAATATCTGTTGTACCTCAATAAGTCCAGTAAGCAGTAGGGCAGTAGGTAAGGGGTAAGCGGCCCCCCGGCGAGTCAGCCGCGAGTTCCCGCGACGCGACCCCTTGTGGCCTGCGGGCAGTGCGGGGTGCGTCTGCCTGCAGCTGCCTGCCTCCTGGGTCCGCTGCCTTTGTAACTCGTGTGTCCCTATCTCTCTGCATGGTATATATACGAAATAATGAGGGTCATAGCGTGCAAAAGCTTTCCATGACCAGTCAGTCAGCGATCAGCGGCCGCGCAGCGGGCGGAGGTGTGGTGATGTATACCGCGCTGGAGACGTAAGCTGCTGTCTGGCTGCATCTGCTGCTATACATATGCTGTTGAAGAGTTTCTTAACGCGTTTGACTTTTGCTTGTTGGTCTGTCCGTCATACACATGTGTACTGGTGGGGACATGGTGACTCCTGGAGCTCCTGTAAATATGTAATCGCGCGGCGGCTGCATATATGCTGAGTAGCGGGAAAAGTTTCATAAAAAAGGGAGCCATGTAGTGCTAGCGTATGCTCTGTATATGGTAGATGGGGTCAGACCGCGGTGGTCCGTCCAGCCTTGCGGCACACCTGGAAACCTGCGTGCCCGAGCACAAAAGTGCACAAACAACCTGAACATGGGATACCGGAGACTACGGGAAATTGAGAGAAAGAGGATCTTCTGGAATCATGGAATCTTGGATCGGGGCCAGGGGACGCCACGTGGGCATGGACTAAGCGACGAATAAGCTTTGCTGGAATCAGGCCTTGGTGTAAATGATGTAGCAGGCGTGCCTCAAAAAACAACCCGCAAAAGATCAAAGGCCGCCATCTTCGTTCTCCTCTCACCACCCTGCTTCACCCCCCATCCTCAGTGATTGCCCTTCTCGCACCACCCGCACCCCCCGCACCCCCCGCACCCCCCCAGCACCCTCAACCACTCCCTGCGCCGTCGCAGAGCCGATAACACCGGGCCCGCCCCGCACTCTAGCCCCCAACGGTTGTCGCTGCCCTTCTGAGATTTGTATGTCTCGAGCCAGCCATAACGTACTCAGAAGGGGCATCTCAAGATCGGCTCCGGGCCTCAAGCGATCTCGGCATCTTCCTTGACATAGTCAAGATCCTTTCCTTTCTCACGGTACGGTCATTCAACCCGAGTTCGCCTACTTGTGCTCCGATGTTGGGTGCTGGGGCGAACAGTGATCGAGCTGACTTTGGACAGAAAAGTCATACGAACACCAACTATGAACGTTCACAACGACACCGGCCAGACCGACCAACAGCCGCCCCAAGCAGATGGCGGCCAGACAGCTCTACTTGGCCAAGCGTCCGACTTTCATTCTGCCTCCTATGCAATGCATTCGTCGTCGTCGGCGCTTTCACCAGAGGATTATCGAAGCCATCACTACCCCGACTCCGACAATGGCTTATCGCCAGAGGCAGAATATGGGCCATCAGGCTCGCGGAAGTCCCGTGGCTCGGGAGAAGACACAGTTACGGCGCGTCGACGCGAGGCCAATCGTCTCGCCGCGCAACGTTTCAGAAGCAGGAAGAAAAGCTATCAGGATAGTTTGGAGGAGAAGATAAGGTCTCTCGAGCAGGCCAACAGAGCCTTGCAAGGGCGTATAGGTGATCATGACGGCCCCGTTCACGGAGGCTCGTCAGGCTCCTTGCCAAGGTCTGGCCTCAGACCTCACTACGATCAGTTTGCGTCTTGGTC